>CM072999.1:109578059-110155559 GCA_037038555.1 Rhynchonycteris naso | reverse complement strand
CAAACCCACCAGTTTCATATGCGCATTCACCGAACCCTTCTTTAGTGATAAATAAAATATGATTTTTTTTCCAAATTCAAGACATAGGTATATGTTTTTTTTACTGGTGCACAAAATGAGCCGTGAATGAACATCACCTTGCTCAAAAAACAAAACCAACAAAGTGCATGTACTCACAACAAATTACGGTATTACTTTATTCTGGCCTCTGTGGAAGAGGTTTCTCCGAACCCCTGAGACCGACTCATTGAACCCCTAGGGTTCGATAGAACCCAGGTTAAGAACCACTGCTTTAAGTCATTTGAACTGTTTTCCTCCTAAAATCTAATTCCTTGAGTTCCATGATGCTTTCACCTGCTCATCTCTTGGGCTGCATTATCTTTGTCTCCATAGCTAGCTGAACCATTTATACTGTCTCCTTGTATATAAATGTACATATACTAGTAGAATATCTTTTTTTCCTTCAAAGCTTCATCATTTTCACAGATTGCCCTAAAATTTTCATGCAGATGACTCCAAATTTTTCTTTAACAATGGTGGACTTTGTTTTGTTTTATAAATATTTCATTATATTCTTACATAACTATATTTTTCTGTGGTTTCTGCCTTGAGTTTTGCAGAAGAAAAAGGCATTTTAAGGATAAGGTTTGATAGATTTGTCAGGAATATTTTCCTACATTTATTTTATTGTTAACATGTTTAATCTGCATTATATATATTTTTTAACTTTAAAGGGGAGACACCAATAAATCAGGGTACATATGTACAATTAAAACTTCTCCAGATTATCTTATCATTTAATTGTGCTGCATACCTATTACCCAAAGTCAAATTGTCCTCTGTCACCTTCTATCTGGTTTTCCCTGTACCCCTCCCCTTCTCCCTATCCGACCCACTCCTCCCTCCCCCCATCACGTAACCACCACTCTCTTCTCCATGTCTCATAGTCTCACTTTTATGTCCCACCTATGTATGAAATCATGCTGTTCTCAGTTGTTTTTTTTTTCTGATTTACATATTTCACTTCGAATAATGTTATCAAGGTCCATCCATTTTGTTGTAAATGATCCGATGTCATCATTTCTTATGGCTGAGTAGTATTCCATAGTATATATGTACCATAGCTTTTTAATCCACTCGTCTTCTGACGGACACTTGGGCTGTTTCCAGATCTTTGCTATTGTGAACAATGTTGCCACGAACATGCGGGCGCATTTCTTCGTTTCGAACAGTGCTATGGTGTTCTTAGGGTATATTCCTATAAGTGGAATAGCTGGGTCAAAAGAAAGTTCGACTTTTAATTTTTTGAGGAATCTCCAAACTGTTTTCCACAGTGGCTGCACCAGTCTGCATTCCCACCAGCAGTGCAGAAGGGTTCCCTTTTCTCCACATCCTCTCCAGCACTTATTCTGTGTTGTTTTGCTGATGAGTGCCACTCTGACTGGTTTGAGGTGATATCTCATTGTGGTTTTGCTTTGCATTTCTCTAATGATTAGTGATGTTGAGCATTTATTCATATGTCTTTTGGCCATCTGTATGTCTTCTTTGGAGAAATTTCTATTCATTTCTTTTGCCCATTTCTTGATGGGATTGTTTATCTTCCTGGTGTTGAGTTTTATAAGTTCTTTATAAATTTTGGTTATTAACCTCTTATCAGACGTGCTGTCGAATATGTTCTCCCATTGTGTGGTTTGTCTTTTTATTCTGTTCTTATTGTCTTTAGCTGTACAAAAGCTTTTTAGTTTGATATAGTTCCATTTGTTTATCTTGCCTTTTATTTCATTTGTCCGTGAAGATAAATCGGCAAATATATTGCTGCTACAGATGTTGTAGAGCTTGCTACCTATGTTTTCTTCTAAGATGCTTATAGTTTCATGGCTTATGTTTAAGTCTTTTATCCATTTTGAAATTGGTTTTTGCATGGTGTAAGTTGAGGGTCTAGTTTCATTTTTTTGCAGCTAGATGTCCAATTTTCCCAGCACCATTTGTTAAAGAGGCTGTCTTTACTCCATTGTATGTTCTTTCCTCCGTTGTCAAATATCAGTTGTCCATAAATCTGTGGGTTTATTTCTGGGTTCTCTGTTCTTTTCCATTGATAAATGTGCCCGTTCTTATGCCAGTACCAGGCTGTCTTGAGTATAATGGCCTTGTAGTAAACCTTGATATCCGGAAGAATGATACCTCCTGCTTTATTTTTTCTTTTTAAGATTGCTGAGGCTATTTGTGTGCTTCTTTGGTCCCATATAAATTTTTGGAATATGTTTTCTATATCTTTGAAGTATGTCATTGGTATTTTAATTGGTATTGCATTGAATTTATAAATTGCTTTGGGTAATATAGACATTTTAATGATGTTTATTTTTCCCAGCCATGAGCACAGCATATACTTCCACTTGTTTGTATCTTTCTTGATTTCTTTTATCAATGTTTTATAATTTTCCGGTTACAAGTCCTTAACCTCCTTGGTTAAATTTACACCTAGGTATTTTATTCTTTTGGCTGCAATAGTGAAGGAGATTGTTTCCTTAATTTCTTTTGCTGACAGTTCATTGTTTGTATATAGAAATGCCTCTGATTTCTGAGTATTAATTTTGTATCCTGCCACCTTGCTGAATTCATTTATAAAGTCCAGTAGTTTTTTGACTGAGACTTTAGGGTTTTCTATATACAATATCTTATCATCTGCAAAAAGTGACAATTTTACTACTTCTTTTCCAATTTGGATACCTTTTATTTCTTCTCTTGTCTGATTACTGTAGCTAGGACTTCCAGAACTATGTTGAATAAAAGTGGTGAAAGTGGGCCACACTGCCTGATTCCTGATCTTAAGGGGATTGCTTTTAATTTTTGTCCATTTAGTATGAGGTTTGCTGTGAGTTTGTCGTAGATGGCCTTTAGCATGTTAAGGAATGTAACTTGTATACCCACTTTACTGAGAGTTTTGAGCATGAATGGGTGCTGGATTTTATCAAATGCCTTTTCTGCATCTATTGAAATTATCATGTGATTTTTGTCCTTCCTTTTGTTTATGTGATGAATCACATTGATTGATTTGCAAATATTGAACCAGCCTTGCCTCTCCAGAATAAATCCCACTTGATCTTGGTGTATGATTTTTTTCATATATTGCTGGATCCGGTTGGCTAAAATTTGGTTAGAATTTTAGCGTCTAAATTCATCAGGGATATAAGCCTATAATTTTCTTTCTTTGTGTTGTCTTTGCCTGGTTTTGGGATCAGAATTATGCTCGCCTTATAAAAGGAGTTTGGAAGTCTTCCTTTCTCTTGATTTTTTTAAATAGCTTGAGGAGGATAGGAGTTAGTTCTTCTTTGAATTTTTGATAGAATTCACTTGTGAAGGCATCAGGCCCAGGACTTTTCTTTTTTGGGAGTTTTTTGATAACTGGTTTGATTTCATTTTAGGTAATTGGTCTGTTTAGGTGTTCTGATACTTCCTGATTGATTTTTGGAAGTTTATATGATTCAAGAAATTTGTCCATTTCACTGAGATTGTCTAATTTTTTGGCATATAGTTCTTCATAGTATTTTCTTACAAAGCTTTGTGTTTCTGTTGTGTCAGTTGTTATTTCTCCACTGTCCTTTCTAATTTTATTTATTTGAGTCCTCTCTCTTTTTTTCTTGGTGAGTCTAATTAAAGGTTCATCAATCTTGTTTACATTTTCAAAGAACCAGCTTCTGGTTTCATTGATCCTCTGTATTGTTTCCTTAGCCTCTATGTCATTTATTTCTGCTCTGATCTGTATTATTTCCTTCCTTCTACTTGTCCTGGGTTTTATTTGTTTTTTTTTTCTAGTACTTTTAGCTGCAGGATCAGGTTGCTTATTTGAGCTTTTTCTAGCTTCTTATGATATGCCTGTAGTGCAATAAACTTCCCTCTCAGTACTGCTTTTGCTGTGTCCCATAAATTTTGAGTTGACGTATGCTCATTATCATTTGTTTCTAGAAACGTTTTTATTTCTTTTTTGATCTCATTGTTAATCCATTCATTATTTAATATCATGCTATTTAGTTTCCATGTGTTAGAGTATTTTTCAGTTTTTCTTTTGTGGTTAATTTCTAGTTTCATGGCATTGTGATCAGAGAAAATGCTTGATATTATTTCAATCTTCTTAAATTTATTGAGACCATTTTTGTGTCCTAACATGCGGTCTATCCAGAAAACGTACCATGGGCGCTTGTGATAATGTATATTCTACTGCTTAAGGGTGAAAAGTTCTAAAGATATCTATTAAATCAAGTTGATCTAGTGTATTCTTCAAGTCTCCTCTTTCTTTAATAATTTTCTTTCTTGAGGGTCTATCCAGTGTTGTTAGAGGGGTATTGAAATCCCCTACTATGATAGTATTGCTGTTAATCTCGCCCTTTATATCCATCAAAGTCTGCTTTATGAATGTCAGGGCTCCTATATTTGGTGCGTAGATATTTATAATAGTTATATCTTCCTGTTGAATTGTTCCCTTTATCATTATGTAGTGTCCTTCTTTATCTCTTACTACATACTTTGTTTTAAAGTCCATTTTGTCAGATATAAGTATTGCTACCCCTGCTTTTTTTTCATTTCCATGTAATATTTTTTTTCATCCTTTTACCTTCAGTCTTTGTGCATCTTTTGTTTTAAGGTGTGTCTCTTGTAGACAGCATATGTATGGGTCCTGTTTCTTTATCCACACAGCTACCCTATGTCTTTTGATTGGGTCATTTAATCTATTTACATTTAAGGTTATTATTGATATGTAATTGTTTATTGCCAATTTATTCTTTAAAGCTGTATTTCTTTTTTTTTTTTTTTGCTATATTCTTTCCTCCCTTTGAACTGTTTACAACTGGCCCCTTAGAATCTCTTGCAGAATTGGTTTGGTTTTAATGATTTTCTTGAAGTTTTCTTTGTCTGGAAAGCTCTTTATTTCTCCTTCAATTTTAAATGTTAGCCTTGATGGATAGAGTAGTCTTGGTTGAAGGTTCTTGTTCTGCATTACTTTGATTATATCATGCCATTCCCTTCTGGCCTCAAGTGTTTCTGTTGAGAAGTCTGATGTCATCCTAATGGGGGCTCCTTTGTAGGTGATAGTCTTTTTTTCTCTAGCAGCTTTTAAGATTTTTTCTTTATGTATTAGCTTTCGTATTTTAACTATGATGTGTTTTGGTGTAGATATTTTTTTAGGTTTCTCTTTAATGGAGTTCTGTGTGCTTCTTGAACGTGTGGAATTTTTTCCAGCCTTAATTTATGGAAGTTTTCTGCTATGATTTGATTAAACACAGTTTGCATTTCCTGTCCTCTTTCCTCTTCTTCAGGCACCCCTATGATACGAATGTTGTTTCTCTTCATGTTGTCACAGAGCTCCCTTAGAGTTTCCTCACATTTTTTAAGTCTCTTTTTCTTTTTTTTCTTTGCTTCTGTGCCTTTGTTTATTGTGTCCTCTAACTCGCTGATTCAATCCTCAGCATGATTCATCCTGCTTTTAATTCCTTCCATTGTGGTCTTCAGTTCTGATACTGTATTTGTAATTTCTGTCTTATTCTTTTCTATTATTTCAATTTTTTTACATACTTTTTATCTCTTTATTTAGGTGCTCATAGTGACTATCCATTGTTGCTCTAATTTCTTTGAACATCCTAACTATCATTATTCTAAATTCTGCTTCTGGTAGTTTGGTTATATCTGGTTCATTCTGGTCCTTCTTTGGGGATTTCTCTAGATTCATTTGGTTTGCATTCCTCTGCCTGCCCATTTTATCTGTGTATAAGCAAGTTGTGGCCACTGGAGTCCCGTAGGTGTTGCCTTTGTGTTCTCTAGGTGTGTTCTGTCTGCAGGCTTGCCACCCCCTCTGCTGCTGCCTTGGGCGGTTGGGTATGGGCGTTGCCAGCGCTGGCTCACTGCAGCTGTTGCTATGATTTTCGCCTCTCCTCCACGGGAGGGGCTTTCACTCTAGCCACTAGCCTCAGCTCCCAGGGCAGAGGTTAGCACCTTTGCTCAGCTGTGGCCCCAGCCTTTCTCCAGAAGGCTTATGCCCTGCCCCACAGTCAGAGCCTTCTTGCCACAGTTTCGCGGGTTTGGCAGGGCTTTTGACGTGTTCCCAGCTGTGAGTCTTTGCCTGTTCAGAATTTAGCCCCACCCTCGAGGCCAGGGCCCTCCTGCGCTGAGTGGAAAACTGCGGTTTATTGGACTGGGCGTGTTTGCTGGAGTGAGCTCAGCTGCCAGCTTCCAGTTGCTCCGGATCCTACCACACCCCCACGTTCGGAGCCAGCTCGGGCACATAGGATGGTAATCTGCGGTTTCTCCTGTCGGGCGAGGCTAGCAGCATGAGCTCAGCCATGAACTTCCACTGGTCTCGGTGTCTCCCTCGCCCCCGTGTTAGGAGCCGCCAGCTCGCGCACACAGAATGGCACACTGTGGTTTCTGTCCGGGCGGGTTTGGCAGCGTGAGCTCAGCCATGAGCCTCTCGCCCATCCCTGGTCTTAGCCCCGTCCCCACGGTCAGGGCCGGCCTGCGCAGGGTCACAGAGCAGATCTCTGCCCGTTTTGTTCCCTGCAGGTGGGATTGCAGGCCGGCCCACAGCTAAAGGACCGCTTTCACATGTCCCCTCTGCCCCTGCTGGGCTAGACCGAGCTCACACCGGTTCTGCCTCCGCCCACACCGACAGGACCGCGTTTGAGCATCCTGCCACAACCACACCCTTCAGCAACCCTCAGGGAGATAGAAGTGCCCTAAGTCTCCACACTGTAGGCCTGGGAGCTCCCTCCCTCTAAGCAGCTCTGCTCTAATTGCCGTGGGAGAGCTTGTTTGGCTAGTGTCCTGTCTCCTGTTGCTTGTATTCCTAGTTCCAGGGGAAATATTTGCTTTCGATTAGGGAAGTGACTTAGCCCAGGGGTCGGGGTGGCTGTTCCTCAGAGTGTCTCCGTGCCTTCAGTCCACTCTTTGTTCCTGTTGCTCTGTTCCTCTCCTCTGTCCCAGTTCCCCAGAGGCCCGGGTGTGTGGTTGTGAGAGAGGTTTTCTGTGCTGTTCCCTTAAAAAAATTTTTGGATTTGAGAAAACTATCTCTTTTTCACAAACAGTATCCTCACTTGCTTCACAGCTTAATACTGTCCAAACACCTCTTCTAGGCTCTGGGACTGCAGTCTGAGGCTTGGTTCCTGGGACCCAGGTCCTTCCCTCTCCGCCAAACTCTCCTCCTGCCACGCGGGTCTCTCCGGGCTTCCATTTGCTCTGGGGAGCTGGGCAGCCCTCTTCGCATTTTTGCTATTCCTACCAGTCTCAATGTGGCTTCTTCTGTGTTCCTTGGTTGAAAAGTCCACTTAGTTTAGTTCAAAGTTGGTTTATCCAGATGATGGTTCTTAAAATTGAATTATAATCCACTTTGGTTCTGGGAGTTGGAAGTTGGTACTTCTGCCTACTCTATCGCCATCTTCCCTCCTCCTCTGCAGTATATTTTTATAACATTTAATGTAAAAAAAATGTATTCACTAGTTCACTCTATTAAGCAAAATATGTCTGTCTACTTCTAATGAGAAAGGAGGAGAAGGCTCCCTCTTCTGTGAGAAGAAACAACAAGATACAAGGGAAAGGAGCCAGCAGGGTTAAGCAAGTCAGCCAGTAATAAATTAACTATATCCCATAGTTACAATACAAAGCAAGAATAGCGGGATCTGTATGTAACTATGACCAGTGATCTAGAAACACCTTCCCCATTGTTTACCCCACCGAAAATTTCCCTCCCCTCTTCTTGAGTCCTGGAAAATGTTAAACAAAGAAATCACATGCCCATTGCTTAGATACTGTAAATGAATATAACCTGTAAGAAAGTCAACTTTGAGGAACCCGTGTTTTGGAGCTACAAGCCCACATGCTCTGCTGGCTTTAATAAATCCTACTTCCTTTATCAACTTGTCTGGGCATTTTTGTCCTCCTTTAATTCCTGCAATACTAAGTCATAATCTTATTGAACTTTAAGTTGGGATAATAATGTTTTAGTTTATCTGTTTGATTTATCTAGAAGATATTTAATTATTAGAGAATTACAGAAAAAAATGAGAATTTTACTGGTACTTTTCTAATACTATTTAAATTTTTAAAATATTCTGTATATCAAACACCATTGAATTATTCCAGAACTGATTATCAAGTTTTATCATTAATTGTGATGGTTGCTGCTATTAATTGTTGTGATAAGGAACTAATTTTTCTGCAGCAGTTAGATTAGTATAAACTAAAATAAACTTCAGTAAAGGATTATTACTAAAGATAAAATAGGACATTTCAAAATGATAAAGGGTCAATTAATTAGAAAGGCATAACAATCACAAATGTATATATACCTAATAAATTTTGAAATGCATAAAGCAATAATTAAGAAAAATGGAGGAATAATCCTGTTGGTCAAGTAAGTTTGTAAATATGATATATATGTTTGCTTGCTTAAGGTTTGCATTGGGTGTGGGGGACAGGCTGTGGGCAGGCAGGGTAGTTATAGCCTAAGGCTTAGTTTTAAAACTGGGCTTTTCCCCACATCCTTGACTGTTGCATGATGGGAGGTGGTGCACTCTTATGAGGAATCCCATTATACCTCAGATAAGTGACTTTGTATCATGGACTTCCTTGTTTGTATATTGGATTAAAGGTTTTGATTTCTATTCTATAAAATAGGGCAGAGGAGCCCATGCTGGAGGAGAGCAGAGAAAGTCCATGTAGAGGAGAGTAGAAGCAGCCAAGATGGCGGAGTGCTGAAGGAGAAGCCAGTTTGTGCAGAGTTTGTGCAGAGAGAAGTAGATGGGGAACAGAGGTGAATGAGGCTGGTGAGCTAGAAACCTTTGATTCTAGAAAATTTGGATAAGTCAGTGGTTTTAGGAGCCCTGAATGGAAAAGAAAGTGTTTCCCCACTGTGTGTATTTCTTGCCTGCCAGATACAAGCTAGAATTAAAGCTAATGGCCCACCAGTTATTGGCTCTGTTGTTTCATTACTGTCTGTCTGAATCAAATGCACACCTGCATGAGCCAGGTGGCTCTGATGGTGGTTGTGGCTACAAGCTTTACAAATCCAAAGTGATAGAGATTTTAACTTGTCTCTCTCAATAATTAATAGAATATTTGGGAAACAAAATAATTAAGAATACAGATAATGCAACACTATTAACCAACATAAACTAATCAATATGTATATTATATTTCTTTAATAAAGAAGTCATGGATAGCATTTAAACAAATTCCAGAAAATGTTAGCATACAAATATTTTTTTTGACATGCATTTTTGATAATCTACTTTTTAGGAATTATTTTATATAAAGATTAATTAATATCACAATATATCAGTCTTACTATGATAAAATTTAGCCATAATGTTTGTTGGGCAGATAAAATATATTATGCTCACTTTGTTAAAGATGGCGCTACCCACATGGAAGCCTGTTACCCAGGTGATAATATTAGTTGCCCTTCTTGCTTGTGATGGACGTGATTGTATTAATGTGTGTTTGGGGAGGGCTTTGCACCAAAAGGTTTTAAAAGGAGAGATTACGTTGTTCCAGGGAAGAGTGATTATGTTTTAGGAGAGCAGAAAAAGGCCACGTGAAGGAGAGGAAAGCAGCCAAGATGATGGAGTGCTGAAGGAGAAGCCAGTTTGTGCAGAGTTTGTGCAGAGAGAAGGAGATGGGGACCAGAAGTGAATAAGGCTGGTGAGGTAGAGATCTTTGATTCTAGAAAACTCAGATAAGTCAGTGGCTTTGGGAGCCCTGAATGGAAAGGGGAGTTTTTCCCCACTGTGTGTATTTCTTGCCCACCAGGTGTAAACTAGAATTAAAAGGTAATGGCCCACCAGTTCTTGGCTCCATTGTTTCATTACCATATGTCCTAATCAAATGCAAACCAGCATAGGCCAGGCAGCTGTCATGGTGGCTGTGGCTACTGACTTTACATTTTGCATAGTCTGTGGCAGGATTTGATCCAGATTGGTATGGAGCAACCACCACCTTTGAGTGGTGGAGTAGAGGACTGGCTGCTATTATGGTTCCCCATGGCTGTCCTTTTGATAGCTGTAGGCTGGCTGACTTTTACAGCCATGTGTGATAAAACCAAGAGCTCTATGGAAGAGGCTGCCCAGGTCCTACAAACCAAGCAGTAGAAGGAGCTGGAGCAAACATGAAAAAAAGAATTGCCAACCCTGGAGCGAAAGCAAGCACTGGAGGAGGCCAAGTTCGCGAGATTTGCTTGGAAATGGAGCAGCCACTGGAGAAGGAATCACAGGTTCATGAGTTACAGATTGCCCTGGAAATTGTGGACAGGCAGCAGTGGCTGGAGGCCAGGGCTGAGGTTGGGCCTGGGGCTACCAGGCCGGCAACAGGATCTGATGTTTTCAGTTTCTCTTTGGAGGATAAGAAAAATCAGTCTGGAGTTGTGAAACGCAGTCTCCAGAAGGTGAGAGCCCAACAGCAAGGAATACCTGCTATGCCCCTGATACATTTGTAATTTTGGGGCATAGGGGTGGATGCCATCATGCTCTCTGGAGCAGAGATAGAAATGCTGACTGCCATTGCCACATGCTCCTCTTTGGAACAGTGTAAAACCTGCCAGAATAGCAGGGATGAGGGGGGTGGCTGAGGCCCCATGTGCATGGACTGATTCCTGTACTATGACCGGAATGGGAACTGGTTCCTTTGTTGGATGGACTTACGGATTTTGGACAATGTAAAATACCCTGATGGAGGTGGGAGGCGGCTTTGCTGGAAGCATTCCCCTGCCTCAGGAAGCTTTTCCCATGGCTAGAAAGAAGGTTGAAGACATTTAGTACTTTTGGCAAAGTGCTCAGAGACTGCTGAAATGTACCTTAGTAATTGTTGCAACTGTATTATTTGTCATGTTGTTGTAATTTGTGTAATGTACCTAATTTCCTTGCAAGGGATACCGGTGGTGTAGATGTGGGTAGTACAGTGAGCATAGGGGTGGATAGTTGGACAGATATAATACAGTGTGTCGGTAAAGTCATGGTGCACTTTTGACCTGTGACGGGTCAAAAGTGCACCATGACTTTACGGACACACTGTATATTATGCTCACTTTGTTAAAGATGGTGCTGCCCACATGGAAGCCCATCTCCCAGGTGACAATATTAGTTGCCCTTTAGCTTGGGATGGGCGTGACTGTATTAATGTGTTGGGGGAGGGCTTTTGCGCCAAAAGTTTTTTTGGGTTTTTTTTTTGCACCAAAAGGTTTTAAAAGGAGAGATCACGTTGTTCCAGGGAAGAGTAATAATGTTCTAGGAGGAGAGCAGCAAAAGGCCCTGTAGAGGACAGGAGAAGCGGCCAAGATGGTGGAGTGCTGAAAGAGAAGCCAGTTTGTGCAGAGAGGAGATGGGAACAGAAGTGAATACAGCTGGTGAGGTAGAGACCTTTGATTCTAGGAAACTTGGATAAGTCAGTGGCTTTGGGAGCCCTAAATGGAATGAGAAGTGTTTTACCACTGTGTATATTTCTTGCCTTCCAGGTGCAAGCTAGAATTAAAGCTAATGGCCCACCAGTTATTGGCTCTGTTGTTTCATTACCGTATGTCCAATCAAATGCAAACCCGCATGAGCCAGGAGGCTGTGATGGTGGCTGTGGCTACTGGTTTTACAATGTTGATAACTGTTCTAGATATCTTAGTGTAGCATATAAGCTCAATGTGGTAGTTAGTTGATAGATATTGTTGGTAGTTCTCAGTTCATTCCTTGAAATCAGATTGTCTACACTTGTTTTTGTCAATCTATGTCTAAAGATGTGAAAATAATAGGTTCCACCATCTTCAGACCTTGATGGTAATATCTTCAATTCTTCAGGACTATCCTATTGGCAGGTGGGAGTGTGGGGCATGCATTTCAGCTTTAAGGTCTTCTATCTGGCCATTTTTGCCATAATATGCTTTACTTCAATGATCAAATGATCATTGTGAGAATTCTTTCAGGTACTGAGTAGAGATCTCATTTTTGAAAATTAAACACTGACAATCACTGAAAAACTAAGTCTGAATACTCACTGATCCCACTGAGATGAACTTCTGCCAAAACTCCATCTATCACTTGGTCTTCATACGGTGTTTTTGGTAATCCAGATTTAGTGTCAGACTCCATACTAATACATATAGAAAAACCTGCATTTCCCCCCTTTTCCCAGTATGGACTTACCCTGATAAATGCTTTCAGACACTTTATGAGAAAATTCAAAGTAGTACTTACTGCATATATGTTTTATGGAGTTTAAGTCCTTCAAGACCGGATCTCTCCTTCAATCAATCTCTCAACTAGCATAGATAAGAAAACCGATTATAAAGTTGATATTCTCCATTGTGGGCAGCTGATGTAGACTTCTGTTTTCCAGTTCTGAGTTTTTCTTATTATATAAACAAAAAAATCCCTTAGCTTTCTGACTACCTTGTCCAAAGAACACCATGTTATACTGACCATTTCACAGATCTCTAGAAATCTAATCATCTTGATTACTACTCAGTCCCTGCTGGCAAATTCACTAATCACAGTTTTCACCTTTGTAGAGACCCTGAATAGGAACATAAAACAGGGACAGAGTTCAGTGTCCATAGGCAAAGGCCATAGTAGCTTTACTGACAAAAGTACTCAGTACTGTGCTGAAAGCAGCAGAATAGGGATAGAATTAGCAATTCTGATTAATCAGTAGATGAGGTCATTTGCCTGACGAGGCGGTGGTGCAGTGGATAGAGTGTTGGATTGGGATACGGAAGGACCCATGTTTGAGATCCCAAGGTCACCAGCTTAAGTGCAGGCTCATCTGGTTTGGGCGGGGCTCACCAGCTTGTACCCAAGGTCGCTGGCTCCAGCAAGGGGTTACTCAGTCTGGTGAAGGTCTACAGTCAAGGCACATATGAGAAAGCAATCAATGAACAAGGTGTCACAACGAAAAACTGATGATTGATGATTCTCATCTCTCTCCATTTCTGTCTGTCTGTTCCTGTCTATCCCTGTCTCTGACTCTATGTCTCTTTAAAAAAAATAAAATAGATGAGGACATTTAAGCTACTCCCTTGCCCTTTAATCTGTTCTAAAGAAATTCCTTTTCCTGATTTCCTTATTCCCTTCTCTGCTTCCTGACTTCCTCATTCTTGTCCCTGCTTCTATTTTGTGTGTATCAATAAATACCTTTAATCACTGAGATTCAGGGTTGTCTCATGAAACCTGTATAGGAGATTGTGAGGCAGTCTTCTCTAGGTCCCTTGGTGTAAGCCACGTGGTATCTGAGTAATCATTGTTTCTGGGACACACCTTGACTCTGACAATTGCAATACTATCAGGATTTTCCATTCTAAGATCACTTTATGAACAATATTATTTTTCTTAATATTATCCTAGATAAATGGTAACCTCTCCACCAGCAATCCTGTCTGGAGAATACAGCCACTTCCAAATTTCTAAAGAAATCTAGTGTCCCTTGAATTAATTCAACCTTTACTGCCATAGTAAAAAAGTATCTACTAATGGAATCTGGTGATTCTCAAGTCATAAATAATAAATCTAGTCTTGCTGAAAATAAGTATTGGGAAGATACTTTGGAGGGCACCTAAATTTTTTGTTCAATATAGTGACTAAACATATTCAACCCATGCATAAATCTCTTTATGTGCATCACACACATTGAACTTTAAGCTAACTGTATTATTAATATCTTGACTTCTCTCTGCTCATTCATTTTAGGATCTCACCTTCCATTCTCCACACTGAAAACAAAGAGATTATTCTGAAACCTAAATCTGACTTTATTTCTTATTTTATAATAGCATCTGTAAAGTCAGTAGACATGGCCACCAACACAATCACCTGGCCTGTATAGGCTCGCATTTGATTCAGAGAGACAGTAATGAAACAATGGAGCCAAGAACAGGTGGGCCATTAGCTTTAATCCTAACTTGCACCCAGCGGGCAAGAAATACAAACAGTGGGAAACATTTCCCTTTCCATTCAGAGCTCTTAAAGTCACTGACTCATCCGAGTTTTATAAAATCAAAGTTTCTACCTTACCAGCCTTATTGCCTTATTCACCTCTGTTCCCCATCTGTCTCTCTCTACACAAACTCTGCACAAACTGATTTCTCCTTCAGCACTCCACCATCTTGGCTGCTTCTACTCTCCTCCACATGGCCTTTCTCTGCTTTCCTCTCTAATGCTAATTTCAGGAACCGAGAGAGAGAGCAAGCTCCCAGTCTGCACCACTTTATAGTATAGAAATCAAAACCTTTAATCCAATATACAAAACTAGGAAGTCTCTGATACAAAGTCACTTATCTGAGGCATAATGGGATTCCTCATGAGAGTGCACCACCCCATATCAAAAAGATGGGAAAGGCTTAGTCTTAAAACTAAGCCTTAGGCTATAAGGATCCTGCCTGCTTACAGCCTGTCCCCCTAAATCTAATGTAAACTATAAGCGAGCAAACATATACATCACATTTGCAAACTTATTTGACTTTGTATGGTGGGCATACCATGCAATATACAAATAACTATTCTCAGAAAAAAGACAAGACCAGTTAAGTTGACTGGCTACCTTTTTATTTCAATTTATTTTTATTTAATTTTTACTGGATTTTTGGGGTGACAATGGTTCATAAAACCACACAGGTTTCAAGTGTACAACTCAACAAGATATCACCCACACACTATATCGTGTGCTCATAGCCCCAGTCTCTTTATCCCATTTTTTTTTCACTTCCACATACCCTCACCCTCTCTCCCCCTGATTAGCACCACACTTAATCATTCCCATTCACAAAAACTTCTACCACTATATGGACATTAAATATCATCCAGTTAATTTCCATTCTATTGGTTCGCATTCTTTTTCCTGAGAAATTTAGAGTATGTTAGTGGTATAATTTCTAAACTCTTTCATGATATATATGTCTCACACAAGATTAATATATTTCTGAGTACAAAATTTCCAGATCATTACAATTCACATAAAAATATGTAAGCACTATCTCAATAAATTTATAAAAATTTTAAAATTACAGAAAAAGCTGTTACCAATCTTCTTTTTAAAATATAATTTTGGGGGTTCTTTGTTCTACATGTTTAAAGGATACATTTTTTTTATATTCTCATACCTACATACATATCACTAATAATAAATGTAGGGTGGCACTTGGTGAAAAGCTTCAAGCTAAAGACACGCTTCTTTCTTCAACTCAGAAAAGTTTTCTTTACATTCTTATTCTTCATTAATGTGCCCTGTATCGTTTTTCCCTTCACATACATTTCTTAAATCAACAATGACATTACTTTAAAAAATAGCATCTGTTAAATAGGCTTTTTAGTGTAGGATTAAAAACTGGGCTCTGCACTCAGGCTAAATGTACTGGAAACATATTTACACCACACCTAGCTATGATGGCTTTAGGGAAGTACTCAAGCTCCTCTTAGTTATCTTATTTGTAAAATATTAAAGGTAAATAATAATAATAATAATACCTACTCTACAGAGTTATTGTAAAAAGTTAATTATTTATTACATATAAGATGCCTTAAATAATGTTGGACAAATTTAATAAATATTACTTGTTGTTACAGTACTTGGCAGAGTAAAAAATAAAAAAATATAGTGTTCAAGGTTAAGGGCAATAGAATGCATCTGATGCAAACATATAATGTAACAGAAAAATTTTAATCAATTTAAAATAAATTTTGGAAAGCATTTGTTTTGAATTTAGTCTACTCAATGTAATAGAAGATATTTATAGATCCAAGAACACAAAACTTATGATGAAAATAAGTAGCTACTAGAATGTGCTACTAGAATGCTGTGGGCAAGTCCTGTGAAATCCAAGAATTTTCTACCGTTTAAATGCACTCAACTCTTGTGCAGTCATGGTAAGAAATGCAGGTGTCCAGTGTCCAGACACACTGGACCTTGCTACTGGTTCTTAGTTTTTGGCTTGAGTAAGAGTGTGCAAGTATAGTCTAATGCCTCTTAACAATGGGGTACATTCTGAAAAATGTATCCTTAGGTCATTTTGTTATTATGTGAATATCACAGAGTGCACTTACACAAACTTAGATGCCTATTATAAACCTATTGCTCCTAGGCTTCACACCTGAATGGCATGTTACTGTATTAAATACTGTAAGCAACTTTAACATACTTATATTTGTGTATCTAAACATAGAAAAGGTACAGTAAAAATACAGTATAAAAGGTAAAAAATGATACACCCATATGGAACACTTACCATGTGAATGAAGTTTGCAGGACTGGAAGTGTCTCTAGGTGAGTCAGAGAGTGAGTGTTCAGTGAATATGAAGACCTAGGACATTACTGTACATAATGTAGACTTTATAAATACTTTATACTTAGGCTATACTAAATTTATTTTAAAATATTTTTCTTCAATAATAAATTAATCTTAGCTTACTGTAACTTACTTTATAAACTTTTTAATTTTTTTATTGATTTTAGGGACAGAGGAAAGGAAAGAGAGAGGAAGAAGAAGAGAGGGAGGGAGGGAGAGAGAAAGAGAGAGATTGATTTGTTGTTCCTCCTGTTTATACATTTACTAGTTGATTCTTGTATGTGCCCTGACCATGGATTAAACCTACAACTTTGGCATATTAGGATGACACTCTAACCAACTGAGTTACCTGGCCAGGACTACTTTATAAACATTAAAAAAACTTAAAGCACAAACACATTGTACAGCTGTATAAAAATATTTTGTCTCTTCATATACTTATTGTATAAGTTTTTCCTTTTTTAAAACAATTTAGTTTTTTGTTTGTTTTTTATTTTAAGTTTTTTGGTTAAAAGCTGAGACATAAACACATTAGCCTAAGCCTACACAACTTCAAGATTACCAATAACACTGTTTTCCAACTCCACATGTTATCCCACTGGAACATAGACATATGGAATAACATGCATGGAGTTGTCTCCTATGATAACAATGCCTTCTTCTGGAATACCTCCTGAAAGATTTGTCTAAGGTTCTTCTTGAGGAGGTATCACTCTTTTCAGAAATATGTCTGTTCATGATAGTTTGTTTGTTTTGTTCCTTTTTTATTGTAGATATGCTTGTAAGCTGATAGGCATCACAAACTTTCCTCTCTATTAAAAAAAAAAAAAAACTCTTGTGTTGAGGTTTATGTTTCCAAACGTTTTAGAAGCTGGAAGCTTGTTGATGTCTGCAAAAGCTGCTGTTAAATCTGTCACTATGTCTTTTCTTGGGGGTTCTTTTTTTTTTCTCCCTTCAGTTTCCTTTTCTCCTTCCTCTTCTTCAGCTATGTGTTCCTGTTCCAATCCTAACTCTTCATTAGTTAATTCCTCAGGAACCACCCTTAGGGGCTTCTCAATGTCAACATCATCCACGCTCAGGATAAAGTGGTTTGCTATCTCAACCACACCTTGTGATTTTTACAATCTCTTCATTCTTGGAAAATCCTCTGAAGTCATGGAGGAATCTCTGCTGTCTTCTTCCAGATGCTATTCATAAAACCCAAGCCCAAGCAAAGTTTTGGATGTGGTCATAGATGTTGCAATTCTTCCAGAATTGCAGCAGGTCTTCTTAATGTTTTCCTCAGTTGCAGCAATAACTTGGGCAGAGGTCTTTTTCAGGTAGTAGGTATTAAAAGCTACAATAATTCCTTGATCCATTGACTGTATCAAAGAGGTAGTATTTGGATGGAGAAACAGCAAACAAATTATATCAGGACCATTATAAACAATAAGCAAAACTGAGATGTATGTTATTCTCTACACAGCAAATCATTTCACTAGTACAGCAATCTAGAAAGTCATCTTGGAAAAGGAGCAAAGTCATCCATGACTTCTTAATGTTCCTATAGTACACTGGCAGTGTGTGCTTCTAGATATTCTTAAAGACCCTGGGCTTCTAACTGTGCCAGATCCCCAAAAGTTTCAATTTGTAGCTTGGGACATTTCCCCCAAACAAGACTGATATCCTCCTTAAAAACCTTGAAATTTGGCACTGACTTGGCCTCCTTATGGATGAAAGTCATTTCAGACATCTGTTTCCAAAATAGGAAGATTTCATCCATACTAAATATTTGCTCTGGCAATTAATGTTTCTCCACAATCAGTTTATCTAGAGTTTCCAAAAATTCTTCAGCTACCTTCACATCATCACTCTCAGACTCACCACTCACTTTCACCTTTTGTAATGAATAACAATTCTTTAGTCATTTAAACCACCCAGAGCTAGCAGTAAATTCAATATCATAGTTGAGCCCAAGCTTTTCTTTCAACGTGAAAAGCAAACATGTTGCCTTGGTTGTGATGGTCATGGTGCTGACAGGGATACACTTCAGTTTTTGGTCTTCAAAACAGGTCATAAGAAGTTTCTTCATGTCTGATATAAGCCCTTCTTATTTTCATGATAGTCATAAGATGTCACCAGTTTTATGATCAGGAAACAAACCCATATTAACCTGGGTTTTGATTTGATCCTGGCTGTCACACTATTCTCAAATGGATGATTACATACCAAGAAGTAAAGGAATCAAAATATTATGTTAATTATAACTGGACCATTGGTACCAAACCACTATGCAGCGCATTAAGGATGTGAGTGAACTGGCATGCAACACCCCTTTGCCTCATTTGCAGTAGACAAGTACCCAAATGCAAAGCAAATAAAATGAGCTATTTCCTCTAAGCCATGGAAATATTAAAATTTGTAATTCCATTGAGATATATGCTAACATTTGAGAAAACATATCTAGAGAGACAGAGTAGAAAACATAATCGGAAACCACTGATACAGTGGAATGAAAAAAAAAAAGGCCAATATTGAATTTCCAAAGCTGTCCTATAGTATCACACTGTCTTTATCTCTGCTGCCTCCAAATAAGTATAACATAATCTTATTTTATTTTCACATTTATAGGTAGCTGTGTTTTGAGTCAATGGTTGATATCACCCTTCAATATCATGACATATGCACTCAGACTAGCAAAAAAAAAGTATTTGCTATGCATGGCTAGTAGATAAGAACCACTATTTTTGAGTATTACATAATCTCTCTTATTTTCATATAAGCTTATTACAGCATTATTACATGCAATCCTTTCTTATGAGTGGTTCTCATTATATACATTTTAACATTAAAATAAATTGAAACTCATTATTGCTGAGTAACACATTCTTGGTCCTCCTGTTACTGTGAACTGAGAAGTGGTAAAGTAAGAGTGTACAGCCTGGCCTAAATGGCTCCTTCTTTGCATTCTTACTAGTCCTTTATGACATATTATCTGACACATATTTCCAAAAAAGAGAACTGTGTATAAAATACAATTGCTATTGTAGAAAATTTTTTTAGTTTAAATATCGACTTAGTATCTGACAGATTATGTCATCTTAGTCTCTTTTAGACTTAATTTATCATCAGTAATGCAGGCAAATTATCATGATGAATTAAAGGATTCTCTGACAGACAACAACATCTGAAAATCAAACTATCCAAATAGCCTGACCAGGCGGTGGCGCAGTAGATAGAGCATCCGATTTGTTCACGGAGGACCCAGTTTGAGACCCTGATGTCACCAGCTTGAGCGCGAGCTCATCCAGTTTTAGCAAGGCTTATCGGCTTGAGCCCAAGGTCGCTGGCTTGAGCAAGGGGTCACTTGTCCTGCTGTAGCCCCCCATTAAAGGCACATATAATAGAGCAATAAATGAACCAGTAAGATGCCACAACAAAGAACTGATGCTTCTCATCTCTCTCCCTTCCTGTCAGTTTGTCCCTCTCTTTGACTCTCTCTGTCTCTGTCAAAAACAAACAAACAAAACTATCCAAATAAAATAAACAATTTCTTTAAAATCTGCTCTTTGTTTTTCTTCCAATTTGTTAAGACATAATAGCACCAATGATTTAAGTTTGAAGCCAGTTATCTTTGACTCTTTTCTAACCTTCATTTTTAATGTTAACAAAACATATTAATTCTAACTTTAAACTATCATAATATTATATTTTTTATTTATACTACCAAAAATAATATCTTCTTCTCTAGACAACTGTAATTATCTCCTTACTGCTTCCAGGAAAGAAGTGCTTCCAAAAAATATTTCTGAATTCTGAAGCTTTCTTCAACAAACTGGCTATAGCCAAATCTCAATTCTAAATTCTGTTGACCACGTATCTTCCACTAAAGCAAAAATAAGGTATTCTCTATTACTGAGTATATTTTCCGTATTCACATACTTTGTGCTTACACTGCCCTTGCAGCCTCTAAGGCCTTTCTTTATGCCCACCTATATAAAACTCTGACTCAGGACTCAGCTACCACTTCTTCATATAGTGTAATTAGTAAGTTCAGCTAGAGATAATCTCTTATAGTATGCCTCCATTTTATTTTATTATAAAAATTCATTTTTACTAACTGCATTAAAACATCATTAAACTCTGCCCTGCACTAAAATAATTTGAATATAAACTTCTACTGAGCACAGAATAGCATAACTAATACTGCATTACTGTTTCGTAAAGTCCTTACACCCTGTGAGCTCAAGAAGATTGTTTCATGAAAAATTATATTGTTGAAGATTATTTTCCCCCATAATTTTTATCTTTGTTATATATTTTTACTTTCAAAAACTTTTTTAAAGTTCTTTGATATGCGTATTCTTGAAAGATTTACTTTTTAGGCTGCACACGTGAATGTGAGGATGCATCAAGCAATTGCCAGTGAAGCCCAAGAAACACATTAAGATATGACTTTGAGAAATAGCACTGAATTTAATTTTAGAACTGCGCAAACAAGACACTTCTTCTTTCTTTGGGAAAACTCACTGACAAGACTGAAAATTATGAGTGTTGGTCTCTGTGAAAAGCAGCTCATGAATCTTGAGTTTTAGGTGGAAAGTGGCCATATGTATTCATCAACTTATTCATAATTTTCTAGTTAACTACAACACATAAAACTTATTATGTGTTCTCCCTTTGATTTTGTAAAATCTGAATATACAACATTTTCTTAAGTATATCTACAATCTAAGTAAGAAAGCAAAGCACATGTGTTTTTCCTGGAAAATGCAGCAGCATTACAAAAGCTGAGGTAATCCAAGAATTATAAAATCTCTGCCAGAGTAATAAATAGTGTTTTTCTCTTTTGTTGATGTAATAGTTAATTAATTTAATACCTATTATTTATTACTTTAAAACTAATTAGGTTTCCACTATGTTTTTATTTACTTATTTTTTGAGATGCTTTAATAGTTTAATTTTATGAACCAATTGGAAGAAATCTAGCCATTTTAGATTCTAAATTCTACTGGAAAAATGTTAGACATGAAGCAAAATACACTGTTAAAAGGAAACTGGATGTTTTAAGAAGGATTATTTTAAAATTATATTTGAAATACCATATTTCTAAACTAAAGTCATAAAAATATGAAGTTGAAATGTAGATAAAGTATTATATAAGAGCAGGAAAAACATCACTTGATAATGCAGTTATTCCATGTACTTTTAAGATTTTTTAAAAGAGTATGTCGGTATACATTAGATTATTTATAGTATCCTCATGGATAATCTCTCAAATCATTAATGTTGTTTAAGTCTATTTGTTATATCAAAAAATATCAACATCATAAAATGCTGCTATAATTCAGTATTGGTTAGTGACTGATTTTTTTGGCTCCATTTGTAGTACTATAGAATCTGCACCTACAATTCATCCCTGTAGTCTCTACTTGTACAGTAGCAAAATGAAAAACATTTACTGCAGATTCAGTTGTAGTAGTACAATAATTTATTTTCCCCTTCAACATAAAATTTATATTTTTAATGTGAAAATAATGTTTAAAATGGAAAAAAATAGTTGTGCTTTCCTCAGAAAAGCAATGCCTAAAGAATTAATAGAACATCTAGATGTATTCCCTAATGTAGCAGAACCATCAAACTTCAATTCCTTAGCTTCCTCAGACTACTAGCATTTCAAACTAAAACCATTTAGTCTTTATTTGGAAAAGGGGCAATACCACTTTAGCAAAGACCTCAAGTATTTAATAAAACTGTATTCAAGTAAATTACAGCTAATTGCTATAGCATATATTAAAAAAATGGCATTTAATGCACTAAACCAAGCACATTTTTATACACATATTTGTTATATCGTTGAAGATTTCAAAATATTTG
This sequence comes from Rhynchonycteris naso, assembly GCA_037038555.1. Classification (NCBI taxonomy): domain Eukaryota; kingdom Metazoa; phylum Chordata; class Mammalia; order Chiroptera; family Emballonuridae; genus Rhynchonycteris; species Rhynchonycteris naso. The sequence continues at coordinate 110,133,406 of CM072999.1, read as the reverse complement.
CTAGATATCCTTGAACATTTTAACATGAGTTTCTAAGATGCTATTCAAATATCATCAGAAGCATTCCCCAAAATATGTAATGCAAAAATTAGAACTTTGCAGCATTCTTGATATTGTATTGTACACTAAAATGAGTTGAGATGTCAATGCTTAGACATTTAAAATACCTAAAATTAATTTTAAAAAAATTAGAAAAGAAGCATGATAGGACTTTCCACTCTCAGTTTCAAAATATAAAAAGTTTAGAAGTGCTCACTCTCATCCTTACAATGAGGAAAAACCTGGGAAACTGAAAATCAATAACATTTCTTGGATTCATTAGAGAACTGAGGTCTCAGGGGCAAACTGCCACTCTGAAATATGGAGAGCAAATGAGATCTTCTTACTTGAACAGAGTCTGCTAGAGACTTAAGTTGCAGAAGCACTTAAATGGCAATTTTGTGACAAATTGCAATATATGAGTGTAGACTAATATGCTAGTAAAAAATTCCTGGTGACCTCAGGATTATGGGGCCCATACTTTCATGAGCTTTCCTTCCATGAACACTATCACATTGTTATGGTGAGGGTCTAAGAAAACCTATTGTAGCCATGACAAGGTAAGAAGAAAGAGTCACACTGTGGGCATATCCAGAGCATTGTCTATAACAAAGGCCTACCTTCCTTGGGATAGTACTCTGTCCAAGTACAATTTGACATTTTGAACCCTTACTCCAACTAGGAAAAGGAATTTCTCCCAACTATAGACCCCATTAGATTTCTTATCTCACCTAAGGGGGAAATTTAGCATAGTTCAAGATATGAAGAAAACAGACTGTGTATATTATAATCAGGAAAGTGAGTAGGAGTGGGAGACAGAAACATCTGAAAAGTCCAGAACCCTGAGATACAGGCCTACTGAAAGGTGGACACTTAATTGGAATATAGAATGCTCCCTCTCCCTCACACTCTCCCACCACACTAATGCTGCTCAGGTAGACTATAGCTGAAAAAGCCACAAGATGCATGCTCTCTGAGTAGCAATATATAGAGAAGAGCCAAAGTCAAGAGGAGAAATAAATATAGGATATTATAGGAATTTAAAGCCTTTGTAACCTACAGATACAACAAACATTAAACACAACCCAAATCCTAGCCAGATTAACATAAATACACTGAAAGCCTATTTACTTCAGTTCTTATTATCCAATATAAACCTGTGTGGTCTACAATGACAAATTAAAAGGCCTGCCAAAAGGAAAAAATAAATGTTGTCTGAAGAGATAAAGTAATCATCAGAAACAGAATCTGATATGACACAGATGCTGAACTTAGGGAATTCAAAATAACAATAATTAACATTTGAAAGGCACCAATGAAAAAAGTAGGCAACATGCAATAACAGATTGGTAATATTAACAGAGAGATGAAAACTACAACAAAGAATCAAAAGTAAATGCTGGAATCAAAAACACAGTGAGAAAATGAATAATGCCTTTGATGAGCTCATCAGTAGACAACACGACTGAGAAATCAGTGAATTAAAAAGTACATCAATAAAAGTTTTGAACTACTAAGAGTAAACTGTAATGTAAGCTACAGACTTTGGGTGATGATGTGTTAATGTTTGTTCAAAGATGATAACAAATGTACCACTGTGGTGTGTAATACAGATTGCATGTAGGTAGGAGGTATATGGGAATATTATTTATCTTCTTCTAAATTTTACTGTGAAACTAAAATTGTTCTAAAAAATAAAGTCTATAGGAGAAGCAAGATGGCGACGGAGTAGGCGGACGTACCAACTTCCAACTCCCAGAACCAAAGTGGATTATAACTCAATTTTAAGAACCATCATCTGGATAAACCAACTCTGAACTAAACTAAGTGGACTCTTCAACCAAGGAACACAGAAGAAGCCACATTGAGACTGCTAGGAATAGCGAAAACGCAAAGAGGGCTGCCCAGCTCCCCGGAGCAAACGGCAGCCCGGAGAGACCCGCGTGGTGGGAGGAAAGTTTGGCGGAGAGGGAGGGACCTGGGTCCGAGGAACCAAGCCCCAGCCTGCAGTCCCAAAGCCTAGAAGAGGCGTTTGGACAGTTTTGAGCTGTGAAACAAGTAAGGGAGCTCTCAGGCCTACAGTGTGGAGTGTTAGGTCCCTTCCTAATTTGCTGAGGGTTGCTGAAGGGTTTGGGGCGGCAGGAAGCTGAAACGCGGTTCTGTCGGCGGGGGCGGAGGCCAAGCCGGTGTGAGCTCGGTCTAGCCCATCAGGGTCGGAGGGGACGCGCGAACGCGCTCAGGAAGCTGCGGGCCCGCCTGTAATACCACCTACAGGGAAAAGGGGGAGGCCAGGAACGGGCAGAAATCTGCTCTGCGACCCTGCACAAGCTGGCCCTGACTGCTGGGACCGGGCTAGGACCTGGACGGGCAGGGGCTCACAGCTGAGCTCACGCTACAAGCCCCGCCCAGCCTAAGAAACCGCTGTTTGCCATTATACGTGCGTGAGCGGGCTCCGAGCGCAGGGACAGGGAAGACCCCGAGACAAGTGGAAGTTCGCAGCTGAGCCCACGCTACTATCCCCGCCCCGCCGGAGAAACCGCGGATTGCCATCCTATGTGCACAAGCGGGCTCCGAAGGCGAGGGTGGGGTAGAGTCCAGGACGAGCGGAAGTACACAGCAGAGCTGAGCCAGCAAACACGCCCGGCCCAATAAACCTAGGTTTGCGACCCTGCGCAGAGGGCCCTGGCCTCGAGGGCGGGGCTAAGGTTCCGGATGGGCAAAGGCTCACAGCTGAGAACACGTCAAAAGCCCCGCCCAACCCATAAAATTGTGGCGAGCAGGCTCTGACTATGGGTTCTGAGCAGAAGTCCGGAAACAGCCTGGGTCCGAAGCTGAGCAAAGGGGCTCACCTCAACCCTTGGTGCTGAGGCTTCTGGCTTGAGTGACAGCCCCTCCTGCAAAGGAGAGGCAGAAATCACAGCAAAAGCCACAGTGGGCCGGCGCTGGCAACGCCCATACCCAACCACCCTAGGCAGCAGCAGAGGGGGTGGGGGACTGCAGACAGACCACACCTAGAGAACACAAAGGCAACACCTACTAAACTCCAGTGGCCACAATTTGCTTATACACAGACAAAATGGGCAGGCAGAAGAATGTAAACCAAATGAATTGAGAGAAATCCCCAGAGAAGGACCTGAATGAACCAGATATAACCAAATTACCAGAAGCAGAATTTAGAATAATGATAGTTAGGATGTTCAAAGAAATTAGAGCAACAATGGATAGTCATTATGAACACCTAAATAAAGAGATAACAAGTATAAAAAATGAAATTGGAATAATAAAAAAGAATCAGAAAGAAATGACAAATACAGTATCAGAACTGAAGACCACAATAGAAGGAACCAAAAGGAGGATGAATCACGCTGAGGATCGAATCAGCGAGTTAGAGGACACAATAAACAAAGGCACAGAAGCAGAGAAGAAAAAGGAAAAGAGACTCAAAAAATGTGAGGAAACTCTAAGGGAGCTCTGTGTCAACCTGAAGAGAAACAACATTCGAATCATAGGGGTGCCTGAAGAAGAGGAGAGAGGACAGGAAATGGAAACTTTGTTCAATTAAATCATAGCAGAAAACTTTCTTAAATTAAGACTGGGAAACACTCCACACGTTCAAGAAGTACACAGAACTCCATTAAAGAGAAACCCAGAAATATCTACACCAAGACACATCATACTTAAAATACCAAAGCTAATGGATCAAGAAAAAATTTTAAAAGCTGCTAGGGAAAAAAAGGCTATCACCTACAAAGGAGCTCCCATAAGGATGACATCGGACTTCTCAACAGAAACACTTGAGGCCAGAAGGGAATGGCAAGAAATAATCAACGTAATGCAGAACAAGAACCTACAACCAAGACTACTTTATCCAGCAAGGCTAACGTTTAAAATTGAAGGAGAAATAAAGAGCTTCCCAGAAAAAGAAAGCCTGAAGGAATTCAAAAAAAACCAAACCAATTCTGCAAGACATACTAAGGGGCCTGTTGTGAACTGTTTAAAGGGAGGAATGAACAGAGCAAAAGAAGAATACAGCTTTAAAGAATAAAATGACAATAAACAACTACATATCAATAATAACCTTAAATGTAAATGGATTAAATAATCCAATCAAAAGACATAGGGTAGCTGCATAGATAAAGAAACAGGACCCATACATATGCTGTCTACAAGAGACATACCTTAAAACAAAAGATGCACAAAGACTGAAGGTAAAAGTATGAAAAAAAATATTACATGGAAATAAAAAAAAAGCAGGGGTAGCAATACTTATATCTGAAAAAATGGACTTTAAAACAAAGGCTGTAGTAAGAGATAAAGAAGGACACTACATAATGATAAAGGGAACAATTCAACAGGAAGATATAACTATTATAAATATCTATGCACAAAATATAGGAGCCCCGACATACATAAAGCAGACTTTGATGGATATAAAGGGCGAGATTAACAGCAATACTATCATAGTAGGGGATTTCAATACCCCTCTAACAACACCGGATAGATCCTCAAGAAAGAAAATTCATAAAGAAACAGCAGACTTAAAGGAGACAGTAGATCAACTTGATTTAATAGATATCTTCAAAACTATTCACCCTAAAGCAGTAGAATATACATTCTTCTCAAGCGCTCATGGTACGTTTTCTAGGATAGACCACATGTTAGGACACAAAAATGGTCTCAATAAAGTTAAGAAGATTGAAATCATATCAAGCATTTTCTCTGATCACAATGCCATGAAACTAGAAATTAACCACAAAAAAAAAACTGAAAAATACTCAAACACTTGGAAACTAAATAGCATGTTATTAAATAATGAATGGATTAACAATGAGATCAAAGAAGAAATAAAAAAGTTTCTAGAAACAAATGATAATGAGCATACATCAACTCAAAATTTATGGAACACATCAAAAGCAGTCTTGAGAGGTAAGTTTATTGCACTACAGGCATATCATAAGAAGCTAGAAAAAACTCAAATAAGCAACCTGATCCTGCATCTAAAAGAACTAGAAAAACAACAACAAATAAAACCCAGGACAAGTAGAAGGAAGAAAATAATACAGATCAGAGCAGAAATAAATGACATAGAGGCTAAGGAAACAATACAGAGGATCAATGAAACCAGAAGCTGGTTCTTTGAAAAGGTAAACAAGATTGATGAAACTTTAACTAGACTCACCAAGAAAAAAAGAGAGAGGACTCAAATAAATAAAATTAGAAAGGACAATGGAGAAATAACAACTGACATGGGAGAAATACAAAGCATTGTAAGAAAATACTATGAAGAACTATATGCCAATAAATTAGACAATCTAGGTGAAATGGACAAATTTCTTGAATCATATAAACTTCCAAAACTCAATCTGGAAGAATCAGAACACCTAAACAGACCAACTACAGCAAATGAGATTGAAACAGTTATCAAAAAACTCCCAAAAAAGAAAAGTCCTGGGCCTGATGGCTAGAGAAGTGAATTCTATCAAAAATTCAAAGAAGAACTAACTCCTATCCTCCTCAAGCTATTTCAAAAAATTCAAGAGGAAGGAAGACTTCCAAACTCCTTTTATGAGGCGAACATAATTCTGATCCTAAAACCGGAAAAGACAACACAAAGAAAGAAAATTATAGGTCTATATCCCTGAAGAATTTAGACGCTAAAATTCTCAACAAATTATTAGCCAACCGGATCCAGCAATATATGAAAAAAATCATATACCATGATGAAGTGGGATTTATTCTGGAGAGGCAAGGCTGGTTCAATATTCGCAAATCAATCAATGTGATTCATCACATAAACAAAAGGAAGGACAAAAATCACATGATAATTTCAATAGATGCAGAAAAGGCATTTGATAAAATCCAGCACCCATTCATGCTCAAAACTCTCAATAAAGTGGGAATACAGGGATCATTCCTTAACATGAAAAGGCCATCTACGACAAACCCACAGCAAACATCATATAAATGGACAAAAATTAAAAACAATCCCCTAAAGATTAGGAACAAGGCAGGGGTGTCCCCTTTCACCACTCTTATTCAACATAGTTCTGGAAGTCCTAGCTACAGCAATCAGACAAGAAGAAGAAATAAAAGGCATTCAATTTGGAAAAGAATAAGTAAAACTGTCACTATTTGCAGATGATATGATATTGTATATAGAAAACCCTATAATCTCAGTCAAAAAACTACTGGACCTTATAAATGAATTCAGCAAAGTAACAGGATATAAAATTAATACTCAGAAATAAGAGGCTTTTCTATATACCAACACAGAACTGTCAGCAAAAGAAATTAAGGAAACAATCCCCTTCACTATAGCAGCCAAAAAAATAAAGTACCTAGGAGTAAATTTAACCAAGGAGATTAAGGACTTGTACTCGGAAAATTATAAAACATTTAAAAAAGAAATCAAGGAAGATACGAACAAGTGGAAGCATATACCGTGCTCATGGCTAGGAAGAATAAACATCATTAAAATGTCTATATTACCCAAAGCAATTTATAAATTCAATGCAATACCAATTAAAATACCAATGACATACTTCAAAGATATAGAACACATATTCCAAAAATTTATATGGAACCAAAAAAGAACACGAATAACCTCAGCAATTTTAAAAAGAAAAAATAAAGCAGGAGGTATCACTCTTCCAGATATCAAGGTTTACTATAAGGCCATTATACTCAAGACAGCCTGGTACTGGCATAATAACAGGCACTTTGATCAATGGAACAGAACAGAGGACCCAGAAATAAACCCACAGCTTTATGGACAACTGATATTTGACAACGGAGGAAAGAACATACAATGGAGTAAAGACAGCCTCTTTAACAAATGGTGTTGGGAAAATTGGACATCTACCTGCAAAAAAATGAAACTAGACCATCAACTTACACCATTCACCAAAACAAACTCAAAATGGTCAAAGACTTAAATGTAAGCCATGAAACCATAAGCATCTTAGAAGAAAACATAGGCAGCAAGCTCCCCGACATCTGTAGCAGCAGTATATTTGCCCATTTATCTCCATGGGCAAATGAAATAAAACGCAAGATAAACAAATGGGACTATATCAAACTAAAAAGTTTTTGCACAGCTAAAGACAATAAGAACAGAATAAAAAGACAAACCACACAATGGGAGAACATATTCGACAGCACATCTGATAAGGGGTTAATAACTAAAATTTATAAAGAACTTATAAAACTCAACATCAGGAAGACAAACAACAGAATCAAAAAATGGGCAAAAGAATTGAATAGAAATTTCTCCAAAGAGGACATACAGGTGGCCAATAGGCATATGAAAAAATGCTCAACATCACTAATCATTAGAGAAATGCAAATTAAAACCACAATGAGATATCACCTCACACCAGTCAGAATGGCACTCATCAGCAAAACAACACAGAATAAGTGCTGGCGAGGATGTGGAGAAAAGAGAACCCTTCTGCACTGCTGGTGGGAATGCAGACTGGTGCAGCCACTGTGGAAAACATTTTGGAGCTTCCTCAGAAAATTAAAAATTGAACTGCCTTTTGACCCAGCTATCCCACTTATAGGAATATACCCTAAGATACCATAGGACTGTTTGAAAAGAAGAAATGCGCCCTCATGTTCGTGGCAGCATTGTTCACAATAGCGAAGATCTGGAAACAGCCCAAGTGTCCGTCAGAAGATGAGTGGATTAAAAAGCTGTGGTACATATATACTATGGAATACTACTCAGCCATAAGAAATGATGACATCGGATCATTTATAACAAAATGGATGTACCTTGATAACATTATACGGAGTGAAATAAGCAAATCAGAAAAAAAGAAAAACTGAGAACAGCATGATTTCATACATAGGTGGGACATAAAAGTGAGAATATAAGACATGGGCAAGAGAGTGGTGGTTACGGGATGAGAAGAGGGAGGGGAGAGTGGGGTAGGCAGGAGGGGAGGGACACAGGGAAAACCAGATAGAAGGTGACAGAGGACAATTTGACTTTTGGTGACGGGTATGCCACACAATTGAATGATAAGATAACCTGGAGATGTTTTCATTGTACATATGTACCCTGATTTATTGGTGTCACCCCATTAGAATTAATAATAATAATATATATATATAAAGGAGGAGGGTGGGCGTAGCCTTGGCAGACCGGTTATAAACATGGACACTTGGTCCCAGCATACACGATAAAAACACACTTCCATGTTGCTTTGAAATCATGAACTAGTACCGACCCCAGTGCCTCAAATGTTTAATAAATGTCCAATAAATAGGAGTTGTATGAAAAAGAATAAATGTCATTAAGAAAACTTGCTTACACCTCACATATGCTCTGTCTGTAGTTCCTCAAATTAAATAAACTTTTCACTTTTGAAAAAAAAAAAAGTCTATATAAAAACAACTTCCCAAACTGAAGTGCAAAAAAAGAGGAAGATAAAAAAGAATGGTGAGCCTGACCTGGCGGTAGTGCAGTAGATGGAGCATTGGACTGGGATGCGGAAGACTCAGGTTCAAGACCCCGATCTAGCCAGCTTGAGCGCGGGCCCATCTGGCTTGAGCAAAAGCTCGTCAGCTTGGACCCAAGGTCGCTGGCTCCAGCAAAGGGTTGCTTGGTCTGCTGAAGGCCTGCGGTCAAGGTACATGTGAGAAAGCAATCAATGAACAACTATGGTGTTGCAATGGCAATGAAAAACTAATGATTGATGCTTCTCATCTCTCTCCATTCCTGTCTGTCTGTCCCTATCTATCCCTCTCTCTGACTTTCACTCTGTCCCTGAAAAAAAAAAAAAAAAAGAATGGTGAGACAACCTCAAATGTTGTAACATACCTATAATTGTAATAATAGAAGATAAAAAAGAAAGAATGAAACAGAAAAAAATATTTTAAATAATAATGGCTGATCACCCATTAAAATTAATGGCAGTCACCAAAACACATACTATGGAAGCTCAGAAAACAGCAAGGATAAACACAAAACAAACAAGTATATCTAATACTTAAACTGTTGAGGACCAAACAAAATAAAAATTGTGAAAGAATCAAGAGATAAACAAAGAACAATGATTATAGTAAACTTCTCATTAGAAATTATGCAATAAGAGAGTTGGAAAAAATATTTAAATAGTTGAAAGAAAAAAATACATCAACCTGAAATTCTATATACCCTGTGAAATTACTCTTCAAAAGTTAAGGAGAAATAAAAACATTCTCAGACAAATAAGAAACATGAAATTTATTGCCAGCTGACTTGCCCTTTATGAAATGTTATAAGATCTTCAGAGGCAGAAGAAAAATGATATAGGTCAGAACTTCAATCTGCAAAAATAAGAGAAGAATAAATAAAAGTAAAATAAAACTTTTTTTACTACTTATTTAAAAGTTAATAGTTTGCTAGTAAAAATGTATATGGGTAAGTAAAATAAATGAAACACATTGCTATAGACTGAACTGTATCCCCCTAATATTCATCTTAAAGCACTAACCCCCAATATGACTTATTTAGAGACAGAGCCTATAAAAAGTAATTAAGATTAAATGAGTAATCAAGATGGGGATCTGATCCAATAGGATTAGTGACCTTATAAGAAGAAACAATGATTATGTTGGGATCTCTTTCTGCAGTATGAAGACAGCAAGAGGGCAGCCATATCTGTACAAACCAAAAGGAGACCTCTCACCAGAAACCATCTTGTTCCTGGACTTCCTAACCTCAAAAACTGGGAGACAATAAATTTCTGTTATTTAATCCACTCAATCTGCAGTATTTTTCGATAGCATCCCAAGCAGGCTAACACAGTAATATCACAAACAACAACAGGAATTGGGAATGTTTTGAGTACCTACACTACATTTGAAGTGATATTGAGGAGGGAACAAGCCTCACTTCTGCTTTGAGAGGGGAGAAATCTGAAGAATACAAGGGAAAGGAGCCAGCAGGGATAACTGAGCCAGCCAGTTATAAATTAACTACATCCCATAGTGCTCTAAATGGTTGTTTAGAGCTGCTTGCAACACAAAGCAAGAAAAGCAGGATTTGTATGTAGCTAGGTCAGTGATCCAGAAACCCCTTCCCCCTTGCTGACCCCACCGAAATTCCCTCTCCCCTCTCCTTGAGCCTTGGAAAACCTTAAACAAAGGAATCATGTGTCCATTGCTTGGATACTGTAAAGGTATATAACCTGTAAGAAATATAATTCAGGGAGCTCATGCTTTGGTGCTTCTAGTCTCACATGCTCTGCAGGATACTAATAAATTCTCCTTCCTTCATTAATTAAATTGTCTGAGTATCTCCTCCATCGGGGTCCTTTTCCTGCAACAATATAGTATTTTTTAAAGGTGAGCTTAAATTAGTTCAACTATAGCTTGTAAAATCGAAAAAAAAACCATTAGAAAGTATTTTGTTTTGTTTTTTATGTAAGGTTGATATTCTAAAAAAGGAGGTAAAATTGAATCATGTAAGAACTCAAAACCAGGGAAGGCAGGAAAAGTGGTGGTGGTGGTGGGGACAAAGAGCAAGTGCAATGAATAAAAATGGTTACAAACATCAGACAATAATAAACTATAACAATGAACAATAATCACCTTAAATGTGCATGGTCTGAAAATATCAATTGAAAAACAGAAATTGTTAGAGTGAATTAAAAATAAAAGAAAATAAGACCTAAAGATATGTTGTCTATAAGAACTATCCATATAGGTGAAAAGTAAAGGGGTGGAGAAAGATATGCTGATACCAGTCCAAAGAACGCTGGAATAGCTATAGTAAGTTCACATAAAGCAGATTCGCAAGATTGTCAGGGATAAAGAATAGCAGTAGATAATGACAAAAGGGTCAGTTCTCTGAAAAATGTAAAAATCCTAAATTTGTATATACCTAACAACAAAGAGCATTAAAAATAGAAGAGAAAAAAACTGATATAAGTAAAAGATAAATAGACAATTTCACTATAATAGTCAATGCCACTGATATTCCTCTCTCAGTAGATGATAAATTCAGTGGATTTGCATAACCTGAGGAGCAATAAAATTGATCTAAATAATTGACATCTATAGAATACTCAACAGCAGTAAAATCTGTGTATTTTCAAGCTCACATTAATATTCACCAAAATAGACCACATTCCCAGCCATAAAATATCTTAATTTTAAAAGAATATAAGTTATACAAAGTATATCCTCAGTCAACAATGAAATTAATTTACTATAAAGAAAGATGAAAATCCCTAATAATTTTCAAATTAAACAACACATTTGTAAATAATTCATGGGTCAAAAAGAGGCCCCCAGAGAAATTTTTAAATATTTTAACTGAATTAAAATTAAAATAAAATTTACAATAGCTTGCAAAATACAGCTAAAGTGTGGCTTAGAAGGAAATATTTAGAAATTGACAAAATTTCTAGAACTTTCAAGCTTTCCCCAGACCAGAATTAATCTTGAAAACAACCTAGCACCTCCAGAACAGATGTTCTTTGAGGGAGCTTTGGAGGAAAACATTGTTCTTATTCCTCACAAAAAAGCATTACCTCCACCTCCAGAATCGTAGAAGACCCTCAGGATGCCATCCCAAGACAGGAGAACCCTCACAGAACCGTTGGACAAAGCTGGCACCAGAACTCTGCTTCCTTAGTTCCCTGGTTGGTCCTCTCAAAGCCCGAGGGACAATGTCACCAAGGCCTCAGAAGAAATAGGTCAAAAGGCTAAATCTTCAAGGAGTGGGCCCCCAAGGCCAGAATATGATTTCTCTGATAATACTAGCAGCAAAAGGCTGCCCCCACCAAAGATAATGGAAGAGAAATCCAGTGTGAAAGATCTCTGAAACCAAAGGCAAGGCAGGAAAAGGACTTGAAGCATTCCCTTCCCAGGCAGCCTGACAACCTGGACTGGGGCAGCTGGATGACACAAACTTCAATCACTCCTAGATAGCAGAGAGGCCTGGCCCCCAGAACACCCACAGAGAAGGCTGGCCTCCATTTCACCACGGAGAACTCACCTCCAAACCAGCAAGGGACGATAGTTCTGTGGTGCAGACCAATAAAGGAATGACTAAGGGAGCAGAGAAGGAAGGAGAGAACCAAAAAGTGTTCAGGCGCAGCTGCTCCACCAGCCATAGGGAAACAGGCACTCTCCTGCAACATTCAGAGCCTACCTTGGATCTGAATAAGGAGCACTTCCAAGGCCCGACCTATGTTCTAGGCCTGGGGCCGAGGTACATTATACCCAGCAGTTGGGGCTTCCTGTTTAAGGAATAGGCCTTGAGGAAACAGGATTTATATATCTCAAAATTCACGGGCTCCAGGCCCTGAGACAAACCTAGCGCACACGCAGAACCTTCCCCAGGAAGTCGGCCCAAGGGGAAGTTGGCAGCACTATATTTCCTGACAGTTCTGGAAGTTCCTGCGCTGGGCCAGCTGGCGAGTGTTACAGATCCCGCGGCCTGTGTTGCCCACTAGAAGTTACCCATCCCGGATGTGCTGCACCGTGATGCAGCCAGAACGACCCAAGCTGGCAGTAGAAGCAATACAAAGGGAAGGAAGAGCCTGCGAGGAGTTCCACGGGAAGAACCTGGAGATAATTACAATCATGGAGGGGTTTGAAGGGATCAGGTAACAGGTGATGGAGGCTCAGAAACAGAAGGAACTTCCCAAAGCCGAAATCCAGAAAGTTCTGAAAGAACAACTTAATTCAGGCCTGAACTCCACGGAAAAGTCTCTGACATCTTCAAGAGGTTTAAGAAACAGAAGGATGTGATAAAAGTTTATGCACAAATGAAGAATCTCTGCAGAAGTGTGTTGAGAATTACACAGAATTGAAAAGGAAGGCCAGGGAGACCAATTGCTGAAGGCCCACACAGAAAAGAAACTCAAGCTGGCAAACAGGAACAATGCCCTGTTCCAGAGCCACAGCTAGGCCGCAGCCTTGACCTTCCAAGGGAGCCTAAGGAGGAGGGAGATACAAGAGGAGATATATGAGATCATCTCAGCGTGCAGACACATTAAAAGTGTGACTATATTTATATGTTTTGTTTTTTTAAAATATCAATAGCACAGTTCTTGACAGTGTATGACCTGTTATAAATGTTATTATAATGTTACCACTCCTTCTTACAGTTTATCTTAAATATTGTAGAAATGCTATGAGATCTAGATCTCATGATTTTGCTATAATTTACTATGAAAATCAGGGTGTGAGGAAAAATTGTAGTAAGTATTAAAATTTAAAATTATAAACAAGCTTGCCCTTTGGCGTAGACCAAGATCCTAGTATTTTTAAAATTTTTCTTTATACTAATTTTAAAATGGAAGAATAAAAAGGGAGTGATGCAAATAAATGTAGTTAATAATAAAAAGCTTAAAATAAAATTCTTTAAATAATAACAAAACAAATTTAGAACTGAGAAATCAAGTCTGTTTTAAGTATAGAGTTTAAATTTACATATGGACAATATAATATCTTTTCATGGCATTAGGAGTCCTAGTAAATTCAGCATACTTCTGCTAATCTGAACCAACAATTTAAAACAATCCATTTGATGCCAGATGGTACTTGAAATATCAGAGGGATCATCACTTTGTAAAGTATTTGATTCTCAAAGCACTATTCCCTACACTTGAAATAAATACAAAATTATACTGACTATAAACTAACTGAAAACTAAAATGAAACAATATAGGTGAGGAGCTTACTCAGTTGCCTTATAAGCATTCAAAAGACTCTTTTTCTTTTTCATTAAGTGAACCTGGGCAAAGTTAAGCTGTTTAACAATATCCAACTCCAATTAAAAAGCTGAGTAGATGTATATCTAGGTCAGAGTAGCCCTTTGACCTACATAATGGGCCACTGAGTAAAAAAGTATATCTTATTGCAACAAAATCTATTCTTAAAAACTATAATAAGGAAAAATTTAATATAATTAGTAGAAATCATAATAAAAATCAACCCTCATATGCCCATCATACAGTCTCAATAATCAACTCATGAGACTCATGAACTTACCCATTTCCCAACTCCATATTATTATGAAGCAAATCTCAGACATTGCCTCATTTCAGCCATAAATATATCACTATGTCTTTCTTTTTTTAATTGTTTTTTTACAAGGACAGAGAGAGTGTCAGAGAGAGAGATAGATAGGGACACACCGACAGGAAGAGAGAGAAATGAGAAGCATCAATCATTAGTTTTTTGTTGCCGTTGCGACACCTTAGTTGTTCATTGATTGCTTTCTCACATGTGCCTTGACTGCAGGCCTTCAGCAGACCGAGCAACCCCTTGCTGGAGCCAGTAACCTTGGGTCCAAGCTGATGAGCTTTTGCTCAAGCCAGATGGGCCTGCGCTCAAGCTGGCGAGCTTGGGGTCTCGAACCTGGGTCTTCCAAATTCCAGTCCAATGCTCTATCCACTGCACCACTGCCTGGTCAGGCTCACTATGTCTTTCAAAGATAGTGTTTTGAAAAGCATAATTGTCATATCATTATTAGAAGAAAAAATAATTCCTATTATCTTAACCTAATCACTAAGTCAAATTTCCACTTGTCCCATGTATGTCATTTTTTTTTGACAATTTGTTTAAATTAGAATCCAAACAAAGTCCACATTTGTGTCTTTTATTTTTTTTAAATGTTTTTCCTTGCCTATTATTTGTTGAAGAAACCAGGTAATTTGTCCTATTGAATTTTTCTCAATCTGGGTTTTACTCTTTGTATTCCGTAGTATAAACCTCTTCCTTTATACTCTAGAATTTCCATTAATCATTCAATTGATATCAAAATCTAGTACAATTGTGGAAATGGAGGAATAGACTATTTTATATGTAATGATTAATGATTACTACTTAGACCCAATAAATTATGGTTTGCAAAATGTTAGTATTATAATGTTACCACTCCTTCTTATTATAGTACCTGGAAACTTTTCATAAAGAAAGTTTGCGTTTCAGCTCTTCATGCTTAATTCTTTTACTTATTTAGCAAGTTTTAAAATAATGAATTGATTTACTAATATTCTACAGCATTGAACATTCAGTATTTTTAAAGTATCTTTATCACTTAAATATTTTTCATACACTTATGATTTTAACATAGATGCTATTTTCGCCAAGGGCAATTATTTTACTATTGTTAGTCAAATTGTCCTTTATTTGGTCAACGGAATTTTCTTCATGTTGGCTCTTGAGGTCCTTTGAAACAATCATGGTAGTTTTTATAGTTTCCTAGATTTCTTGTAAAACAAAATGTTCCAGAATAATCTGCATTTGTAGAATTACTTAGCTCAGCTATTTCTCCAAGAAATAATAGCTATATTTTTTCTTTTATTCTTCTTTTTTCTTTAAGGTGGATCTTGTTGCTGCTACTGGGTAGATCACTTTATTCTTAAGCCTTTTTAGTGACAGTACTGCTGACCATGCCTTTTTTTTTTAAAGACAAAATATATGAGTTTATAAAATGTCTTAAATCTGTTAATACACAGTTAAATAATTACAAACTAACAGCCACAGAATAGACTTAGATTTTGTCTTCTATTGTGGTGAGAAATTGAAAACCTTGATAAATGACTCTAGATGGTCTGCAGGAAATGCTTACATCATTTTTGTAACCCCTTCCCAAACTTGCTAACTTTGATTAAAAACACTATCACCTGAAAAAAAAAAATTAAAGTTACATTAAGTACACACACAAATTATATAATTTCATTTAAATTGTCTAAATTTTTAAACCTCAGCAATTTTTTAAAAAATTACTAAAACCTCTGATAGAAGGAAATAAATTTATTGGAATTCATTGACAAAAAATATTTTTATCAAAAAATCACTCATTTTAATATTCACACTTCATAGATAAAAGAACTTACATACAAATAGATTAAGTGACATTTCTCAATGAAGGTGACAAAGCTTGAACTTATTAAAGATAGTGCCATATCTCCTCTTTCCTACTTCAATGCTTCTTTTGTTTCACTAGACCACAGTACACCACATACATTTTATTTACTTTTAAATATTGAACTTCATGAATCCTGTATTCTAAATAAACATGAAAAACAAAGAAATTTATTATTTTCCAGGTAGTATATATGATTAATAAAGGAGAAAAATATAATTATTAATTATTGGCAAGTCTTTTTTCAGCATTTGATATGTGTCTTTCAGCCAATGATTTTCAAATCATTTTCCCTTGAAATTTGTTCAAATAAAACTTTAAAAGATCCCTCAGACTCTACAGAAAAGTCTAAAAGACATTTTCCTAATATTAACCTTCACAGATTATCTGTACAGAATTTTCTTGTCCAATCACGTTAAAACCATTCTAAAATATGTTAACAACTTTCCAATATTATAGCAATTCTTGAATGGAGAAAATAAAGTTTCATTCTTTGTGAAACTCTTATTTTTTGTATTTATTTTTAAGTGAGAGGTGAGAAGATAGAGAGACAGGCTTCCACATGTAACCCTATGGGAATTTACCTGGCAACCCTGTCTGGGGCCAATGCTCGAGTACCAAGCTAATTTTAGCACTTGAGGCTGATGCACCTCAGCTCTGGGGGCCACACTGGAACCAATCCAGCCACTGCAGATTGGAGAGAAAGAAGGAGAGAAGGGGGAGAAAAGTGAAGTAGGTGGTCACTTCTCCTGTGTGCCCTAACTAGGAATCAAACCTGGACATCCACACACCAGGCTGACAATGCTCTATCCACTGAGTCATCATCCAGGGCCTGTTTCTGAAACTGTTATTAATTGCAATGAGCCTCCTTTCAGACGAGAAGGATTATATTTTGTCTATTAGTTTCAACATTTTTGAAGGCAAAAAATGCTTCTAGGCATATCATTACATTGTGGTATACCTACTCATTTTCTCCTGTCACCAGAAATACTTGATCCCCTGTCAGCACGTAAGCCTCCTTTTCATTCAACATATGATTAGCTAGGAGATGAGTCAGAGAGATACAGCTGAATAAAATTATACAATATATGCATCTACACTGATTTTTCAGAGAATGAATTTTTGCTGCCCAATACATCAAGTTTGTGAAGTAATACACATTTCATAATCAACAAAATGCTCTGATACCCCTGTGTATCAGAAAATAAGGAACAAATAATTACTGTCAATAATTAGACCTTTTTCAAGTTTAATTCTTAAATTTTTACAATAGTACTCATATAAAATCAAGGTGTTCAGCCTCTAGGAAAAGTATCATTATGAATAATGCAAGTACTGAAAAGACACATTAAATTGAAGACAGAAATAAGTCTATTACATTTTGAAATTCAGGATATTTTTCTTTATAGGGCGGGGCAAAAGTAGGTTTACAGTTGTGAGTACACAAAACATGGAATTTACTCTTGTATTATTATTTATTAATTATTGTATTATTTTCCATGCAAACAACTGTAAATTGACTTTTTCTTCACCCTGTTTTTGTAAATTTTTTCATTAAAAAACTCACATTACTGTTTTAATTTATATGTATAGTCTCTAATTTCTAACATGTGAAGGATGTAACTGTAGGCTGTCACAGGAATGCTATCAATGTTTAAAATGAATTAGCTGCCAATGCCATATACTCATTTAAAAAATATTTTTACATACAGCAATTTAAATTGTGAATGGTTGTACCTGATCAGGCAGTGGCACAGCGGATAGATCCCCGAGGTCGCCAGCTTGCGTGCAGGTTCATCTGGTTTGAGCAAAGCTCAAGCAAGGGGTCACTAGGTCTGCTGTAGCCCCTGGTCAAGGCACATATGAGAAAGCAGTCAGTGAACACTTAAAGTGCCACAACTAAAAATAGATGCTTCTCACCTCTCTCCGTTCCTGTCTGTCTGTCCCTATCTATCCCTCTCTCTGACTCTCTCTGTCAAAAAAAAAAAAAATGTGAATGGTTGCTTTATTCTCCACTTCTTTATTTATTTTTATTTTTATTTTTTTGACATTTAGTATTATTTTATATTAGTTTCAGGCATACAACATAGTGGGCAGACAATTATGTAATTTAAGATGTGATTTCCCCTGATAATTCTAGTATGTACTTGGCCCCATACATAGTTAACACAATGTTATTGACTATATTCTGTCTGTTGTATTTTACATCCCTGAGACTGTTTTGTGACTACCAATTTGTAGTTCTTAATGCCTTCACCATTTTCACCTAACCCCACAACTGACCTTTCCTCCGGCAACCATCACTTTGTTTTCTGTATCTATTAAGTCTGTTTCTACTTTGTTTATTTTGTTCACTGGATTCTACATATAAGTGAAATCATATGGTGTTGGATTTTTCTCTGACTCATTTCATTTAGTATATCATACCCTGTAGTTTCATTTATGTTATCACAAATGGTAAGAGTTCATTCTTTCTTATGGCTGAGTAATATTTCATTGTAGATATGTACGACTTCTTCAGGCAATCATCTGTTTAGGGGCCCTTGGGTTGCTGCCGTGTCTTGGCTATTTTAAATAATGCTTCAGTGAACACTGGGGTACATAGATCTTTTCAATTAGCTTTCTAAAATTTTTCAGATACATGCACAGAAATGGAATTGCTGGGTAATAAGGTACTTTTATTTTTAATTTTTTGAGGAAATTTTATACTACTGTATTTTCCATAGTAGTTGCACTAATTTGCAGTCCCACCAACAGTGCGCAAGGGTTCCCTTTTCTCCACATCCTCTCTCACATTATCAACTCAGTCACTTCAAACTAATTACAAAGTTTGAGTTTTTTCAAGACTATCAGGTGGTAAAATTTCATGTTATGGCTGGTACATGGTTCTACTGCCCTATTACTTTCTTTTATAAAGTTTTGAGGTCAGCCTGACCACCTAAATTTTTGAAGTTCTCTAAAATGTTTTCTCTACTTCAACTCACATTTACTCTTCAATTTATTATAGTCCATGTCTTTCTTTCTCTAAAATTCTTCTGAAAGTATACTTAGGGGATACCAATAATTTTATGTTCAAAGTTACTGGATTTTTTTTTAAATTTCATTATTTTACTTCATTTAACAATGTGTAGCGCTTTTTCCATGTCTTCCATGTGGTAATTTTTCTTGCTCCTTCTACCAAGCATCTCTTTATCTCTACCTTAATATCCTCCATTCTTGCTCTTTTCTTGTCTGACAAAATTATTTTAATTTGCAATAATTGTCTAAACTCTCTTCTTAATTTTTTTCTCAAAGTCCCTCTTTATTTCTTAACTTCAAATACTAGCTACAATTTGATATTACCCCAAAATCATTAATTTTAATAATATTGATATACTCACAACTACAGATTCTTAATCATAATAGTCCTGTGTATTATAACTGTTTATTAGATTTCTATTTAACAGTCAAAGTAAGGCAATTCACTATGTATATCAAAAATTGTCTCTTCTCCTTATTTTCAATAATAATAAGAATAACTAACTCATATGTAGAGCATTGATCTTCCTGGTATTGTTCTCAGTGCTCCACATATAGTAAGCTATTTAATCCTAAAAAGAACCCTATAATGAAGTGGTCATCCTCATTTCTCTTTACAAAATGACAGAGCTACGACACAGAGAAGTTAAATGATTTGCCTAAGTTCAAACAGCCATTTAGTGGTTGATTGATCACTCCCTATGGCTCAAGAATCCTGTCTTGACTGATACTCCCAACAACAGCTAGTTAATAGCATTTTCTTCTTCCTTGAAATATATATACATATGTGAATTCTATGTCTAAACTCTCTTGGTTAGCCAAACTGTCAAGTATCATAATAATCAAGAGAAATAACTAAATTCAATTTAATATAAACCCTAAATCTTTAGTTCCTACAGCTAGATTAATTAATGTGTTAGAGGTAATTAAATCAGCATAAATATCATAGATGAATTTCATGAAGAAGATCAGAAAATGTTATGCGCATTAATAACCTCTGTAGATATTCAAGAAATATAAAGCAACAAGGAAAATTAAATCTTGTGCTTCAGGGAGGAAGTAGCTTTGCTTAAGGTACAGGAAGGGAAATATGCCTCTACTGTCTGCCTTAGGGAGAATAGTAGAAGAACTGACTAGGTATATTAATGGGTAGTAGCAAGTGTAACATTTGCTGTTTTCTGAAATATCAGAGCTTTGGCTAAGGCAGAATTAACTGATTCATATCTAATATTGAATTATAATAACTTTCATTTACAACTTATTAGAAACAAGCTGTTTTAATTTCATTTTACCTTTAATTTAATAACTATAATACAAAATATGCTATCTTGTGTGTCAAATATTATATTTTAGAAGGGCCCAGCAGAAAATGTTTCTAATGATTTTTAATTTTTGTTTTCAAAATTAATTTCAATAATCTTGACTTCTCAGAGCAAACGTTTACTTTTATTTTCCATGGTTCGCACACTGTCCTAAATCTGAATTACCAATGGACTACTGCAGGCAGCAGAAGTAAACATGGTGAATCTGAAATACCAAACCAGCTACAAAGCAAAATGCTTAATTATTATTTGTAAAAAACTTAAGAATAAATTTAAGAATATAGATGCTCTTTTATTGGCAGCAATTACCTTAGTAGACTATATAGAAAATTCAAATTTAATGCCTGAAAAAAAATGATAATTTATCATTTTAAATATATACCTGCTTGCAAGATTACTAATCTACCTTCCTTTGTGGTCTCATATACTCGTCATAGTGAATTTTAATAGGCCGAAGAACTCTAATCCCATTTCTCAATTTCAGATGGCTGTATATTTTAATTTTAATTTCTTCCTAAATTCTAATTTTATTCCTATCTGTCCTCATTCATTTTTTCATGCCTGGGCCTCTGGGCTGTGCCAGTTTGTGTGTTTGAGTTAATGCACCAAATAATGTTTGAAAGTCTAATCTTATGAAATGTCTTTAAATCTAACACTTCCTCTGACTATTTATAAACTTTATTAATTAATCCATATGTTATCGAAATCTTATGCTGGCTTCCCTTGGTTGTCTCTGTGGGGGAGGGTCAAAGGACCAACTAGTTTTCTTACATAAACCCAATTCTGAGACTGGGAAATTTATGAGTTAGATTTCCAAAATAGCTCATTTTCCCACTAACATTAGTCTTCTTGCATTATAGAATTTACTGGTTGACTAACTGCTTAAGAGTTGACAGTTGTTAAGCTAAGAATTTTGCATCTTATTTTCTTTCGTATGAGTAAATCTTTGTCATAAACAAGTATAAAAAGAAGAGTAAAATGATTTATATGTTCCATATGCTATAATTGCACTAATGGTAACTTTCATTGAGTAGTAATGGGCCTAAGAAAAAAAGGAAGAAAAAATCTGATAATTAACTGCAATAACATATTAAAATATTGATAACATTTAAATAAAAACTTCACAAATAAATACTACTGGCTTTATATGAACAAAAGGGAAGAAAATTTCAAAAGTGTGGATATATTATAAACTGCGTGGAATATATTTATTTATAATTAAATATATCAATATATTTAAAAACTGCATATGACTTATCCTGTCAATTATATATAGGACATAATTAATGATGAAATTAAGCAGTAAACTACTGTTATTTACATGGTACAAGTCTCAGATGATTTTCTACTTTTCAGTATTAAGTAGGAGGAGCTCAAGATGGGAGATAATTTTCATAGCTATCTGAGGCCAAGAAATAGAAGTTGGGCCAAGGGCTACAGTTATGCTAGAGAAAAGGATTATGGATGAGATCTTACAAGTAAAATTGCTCAGATAAAAACATATGACCCTCTCTCCAAGAGACTTGTGCATCTTTCTACCCTGAACACTCAGATAAGCATATTTATGGATCACTGGCCTTTACCATTGATGATGACCTCCTTATGCATGAAGCTGCAAGAGATTTGGAGCAAGCCCACTTGCCTACTCATTCTTAGTAGACAGAAATCCAAGGCTTCCTTTTCCCCATGGTGTGGATAGGAGTACTTGACAATAGTACTAAACATAACATTTCTAAACCTCTGAACATGAATCTTATGGGGAAATAGCCCAGTGGAAGGTTTGTTTGTTTGCCATAACTGTTCAGTAATATTAACCTATTAAAATTCTTTTTCTTTACTTTTTAATAGTAAATGTAACCAAAATATTTTTGCTCACCTATAAAAGTTAATAGCTAATTATATACAATCTGGATGTATGATAAAGACTAGCCTTTGACCCCCACCTCCCAAACTTGAATTTATTTTTGGCTGTTTGTGTGTGTGGTAAAAGGAAGGATCAGGGCCCTCGTAGAACTTGTGATATACTTCTGAAAATTGGTACAATGTTGGCTAAATGGGACCATTGTAATAATTTCAATAGAGTGATTAATAGGACAAGTGCTGTTACAGCATTTTCTTGTACAAAAGAATGGTTGAACAGTTATTTCCAAAAATTAAAAATAGAAAACTAAAATTAATATTGCAAAACTAACTATTGTATCTGTTTAGCAAATGGAAAATTTTAACAAATGGATATTTTCAAGAATCAATTTAAAAAGGAAAATTTTGCCTAAAACTCTTTATTAAATGTACTAGATCAATTAATACGCTTTTTTCTTAGCAATTTATATTATGTTCTTCCTATAATTAGTGATACAAAATTTTAATAACTAGAATTTATAGTCAAAATTATCAGATATCACTAGCATAGCTATAAAAGTAGATCATTATGTTATTAAAAATAGTATATTCTAACAGCCTAAATTTTTGTTAATGGTGGAATTATAAGTAAAAACAAAATCATAGTTGAAATATTTCATCAACTATCAAAAAATTTTCATGTCATCATGACTATTGCATCAATAAAATTGTTTTTTCTAATATGCAAAGAATACAAATAAATAAATCAAAACTGGTAATTCAGTTGAGAACAACATGGACCACAATATATTGAGTCATTATAGTATGCCAAATTGGTGTTAAACATTTGCATATAATAAACTATATACATATTACAACTCTATTAGGTATGTATTATTACTATCATTTTAAATATAGAGTATGACTAAGAGTTAATAAGTATTTAAAATCCTAATTTAGCTACTCAATATACTCTTTTAAAAATAAGATGTTCAGTAGGAATGGGGTTTTTATTTTCCGTCTTATTACAAACCAGTCTCCTCACTTAAAAAATAGCTGCTATCCAAAACCTTGACTCAAAATTTCAAATAAAAATAGAAAGAGAGCACCTAGCTGGTGGTAGTGCAGTGGATAGAACATCAAACTGGAACGCTGAGAGCTATGGTTTGAAACACCGGGCTTGCCGGGTCAAATTACATGTGACAAGCATTCAATGAACAGCTAAAGTGAAACAACTGTGAGTTGATACTTCTCATTCCCATAACCCCTCCTCCTCTCTCTAAGATGAATAAAAGAAAAAAAGAAAATTAAATTGAAAGAGAATACTGAATTTTGACTCCAAATTGTACAGGCTCCTCAGAACAGTTTTCTAGGCCACTGCTTGTTCTATAAAAAGCAATCCAGGCCTGACCTGTGGTGGCACAGTGGATAAAGCGTCGACCTGGGAACACTGAGGTCGCCAGTTCAAATCCTTGCACTGGTCTGGTCAAGGCACATATGGGAGTTGATGCTTCCAGCTCCTCCCCCCTTTCTCTCTTTCTTTCTTTCTCTCTCTCTCTCACTCTGTGTCTCCACTCTAAAAATTAATAAAATAAAATAAAAAGGAAAATTAAAAAAAATAGTTTAAAAAAAAAGCAATCTTTTACTTTACAATCTTTTACTAGCTTATATTTCTTAGCTCTTGGCAAAACTTATTAAATATACTCTTATTTACTAGGTTATGATTTCTTGTTTAGTTATATATTTAAGGGTTAAGATCATATCTTTCTGCAAGCATCTAATTCTCTCTTTTCATCATCACAGTATTTGCAAACATTTCACCCAATTATAAAACGAGGCACAAAGTCCTGAATCGCATGATATGCATGAGGTTTAGATGCAATGTCTCTTGATCTGAAGACCTATGAACTAAAAAGTCAAATTATCTGTTATATGGTGATCATTTATACAGAGACAAGGTAACAAATACTCCTACTTAAAAGGAGAAGATTGGGAAATATTTAGCAGTCACTGTTCCATATCACTTCCACATGGTATTACCTGGTAACAGAAATATTTCTTGATGTAAATTCTGGGAGCAGATTCATAAACCATTGTTCTCAACTCTGTCATCTGGGAATTGTTGGGTTTTTGTTGTTGTTTTAATTATCTTTTGGCCAGTTGTGAAGAGAGAGTTGGAGAATATGTCCTTTTGGGCATAATTTGAACCCAAGAATTATATAACAACTCTATCACTCTCAACTTCTTCCAGCCTAAAGTAGAGGTACATTTTGCTAATAAAGCTTTATTTTACAAGATTATAAATTTTCTATGTACTTTCCAGGTTTACTTTGCCAAAATCTATGTCCATAATTTTTTGCACAGACTCTCTTGCAAAGTTTAATTATGTGTATTTTGGATGTATTTGTTTTAGTAAAAATATTAGTTTACTCATTATAACATCACTTTTCACTTGCTGAATGCTGTATTAGTTATTTAAGCAGCATGATCTACAAGACGTGTTAATTCTTTTAGGAGTTTTAACAAAAGTTTTACTGACAACTCCCTTCATTGGATTTATACCTTCAGCTAATTTTTTCATGGTAACCTTTATCTTAGGCCTTTTTTTTTTGAGGCTATATCTTAATGGTTGCATCTTTAATTTGGTGATAAATAGTTTTATTTAATCATCCTGCAATTCTGAACCATCTCTGTTACTTTTAAATACATCTTGAAAACAAACTATTTCTTTTCAGAGTTTGTATGTTTATCAGTTACATAATCTTCCTTCCAATTTCAGGCTATAATTTTAGTATTTCAATATTGCATACCATAGGTCATAATTTTTCTGGTGTCTCAATGATTTCCTCACTGCTTGTTTGGCCATTTATGGTGCTCTTGCAGCCTACAGCCTTGATAAAAATTATATTTTAAGTCACTGTTACAATGGCACCCCATTCTGGTACCACTGCTGTAATGGTCAGCTATACCATTACATATACCATAATAAAGCTGCATACTCTATCACCTCAAGACTCAGTGTCTTAAAATAACAATTATTTATTTTTATTCCTGTGTCTGCAAGTCATATGACCCTTCAGATACCAGCAAAATCTAACTAGGCTACTTTCTTTCTGTATGCTTGGTGTAGTATATTCTGTATATTTCTCATTCTTCTGAGACTAATGGGCTTCCTAAGGCTATTTGTTCTCATGGTGGTAGCAAGTTTTACTACATAAGCACATTTCAATCTTCTGATTCAGTCATATCTGCAACATCCCATTGCCAAAACAAATTAAATGGCAGAGAAGTACCCCTTGTATTAGGATGTGCAAAGTCACATGGCAAAAATGCAGTCACAAGGATGGATAAAAAATTGAGGCCCAAAGTTTTCTCTGGCACTGTCGGTATTCACCTCCTTAGTTTTGACCACAGTATTTATAGTAAATTCAGAGTAAAGCTTGCATTGTTTATTTTGTTAGTGATTCTAGAATGTTTACCATGGTGACACTATTGTAAGATCTTAATTCTTTTGATTTGTTGCTAAATCAGTCTAGGAAAATGCATATAGTGAAATCATATCACAAGCTTGCAAATCCTTCTTCTACCTTCCAGAAACACTGAGGAATTTCTAGTATGTTCAGATCATACTGTCAGGTAAGCTGCCTTTATATTTAGATTTATGTTCTTGCTTGGTATTCTGAGAAAATATCACCATAAATAGGTGTCTTCCTATGAGTAACAGATAATGTACTATGACAAACACTATCTCATATCATTGGGAAAGTTTTGACGTTTCTTCTAATTTGTGAGCTTGTCCATAATTCGATCAATCATGGGTGACTTTGATTATAGAGGTTTTAAATCACATGTTTGTGAGATGACCATGATTCTCAAAGCAACAAGTTTTTGCGGAAATTATAGAATCTAAGCTACATATGGAAGAGGCAGTTGGATTTTCATAATCAACTCCTATTAGCGTGGAAAGGGAGGACAGCAGCTTTTCCTGTCAGCATGTTCCAAACTGTGTGTGTATGTGTTCAGATATTGTTCAGCTCAATCTATTGGTGATAGACACAAGCATCTTGTTGATTGTGAAGTGTTGAACCTGTGTAAAATCTATAGCGAAAGGTGTTTCTTGACAGCATACTGGTGATTTAAAATTTCTCTATAGTTTGTGTCAACCACAGGTAAGGCATGCAATGGATCTTCTAACGTCAAATGCTTATGTATCACATTTTTCTTGATTAAAAAGATATTTTCAAGAAATAATTTAAGGCCAATGCCTGGAATTAGTAGAATAGGGTTTCCCCACTTAATCTAGCAGTGACAGCTATCAAAGTTATAAATCATCATTTACCCAATGAACATTTATTTAACTGCGTGGTCATCAAGCAGAAACCAAAATATAGGGACACTACTTTCTCTTTCTACTGTGTCTGCTCTTATAGATGTAGGTCATTTTGTTGCAACAATGGAAGCCATTATTGGCCTGGCAGTGACCTCAATATCTCATACAGTTTGGATACATGAAATAGTTTACCAATGAAGGGGAAAAGTAACAGTGAATGATGCTAGAGTAATAGAGACATGGTAATGATAATATGGAGCCTTAAAACAGTGTTAGATCTTTAGACATGTATTCATATGTATTGTGATCATATCTGGAAGCTGTGCATGGTAGAATTTGGCAGAGTATCAAACACGTAGCTATAATGAAATATATGACTTACACATAACATAGAGTGATAAAAAGTGAGTTACTTTTCTCTAAAAATTAAAGAATCCTTTCTAATTAGAGATGAGACATTTTGTAAAGCATCAAATTCCCTAAAGGACTATACTGTATGCCAAATTTGTGTCCTGATGCTTCTATTTCAGAAATAAAAGTGCTGCACAGACTAGTTAGAGTAAACATATTCTTTAGTCATGAAGAAATTATTCTAAAGGCTTCTGTGCCCATTTCAAATAAGTTATGTCTTGAAATATTTTTTCTTAATTTTCATATCCCTTTTGAGGGGGAGCCCAGTAAAACTTCAGACAGTGATAGAGGGTCCCAGGCAATAGTACATTAAATCTCAGAAAATTAGCAGTAGAATGACCTAAAAAGCTGTGAGAGAAGACAATCATTGTCTTGTGCTTCTCACAGTAATGCCTTCTACCATCTGCAGGCCTTAGGTAATCAGGAATGGTCTGAGGAAACACAGTTTGTGTGTTACTAGGGCACATTGGTTCTGAGACCCTTTTCTATTGCTGCTTATCTGAACTTGGGTTAATCTCATAAATTGATTTTTGACTTCTTCATTTAAAAATGATTATTATAATAGTACTTATTGCATAAGATTGTTAAGAAGATTAAATGACTTTACGTATACAATGGCATTATCCCTATATCCTGTAAAAAGCAAATACTGAAAAAATAGCATCACTTCTCTTTTCACCTTCTCTTTCCTCTTCTTCATTATTTTCTTCTTCTAATCCCAGGACCTCTTCCTCCTCTGTATTTCCCTTGCCCCACGTATTTCTAAGAACCTGGGGGATACAAGACATTAGATAGAATAATAGACTTTAGGTGGAATAATTATTTGATGAGTGCACAAAATTGAACCCTAGAAGGAAAATAGTAAAAAAAAATGCTCATCTGAGAATTAGAAACAAATACCTAAGTATTTAAATATAAGGCTGAACATCTGTACAATGGACTATTTATGTGGGCATACAAATAAGATTAGAGTCAAACACTAGCAAATTTGTGCAACATCTTGGTGTTAATGGCTTAGCTTTGAATGAATGTTCTATTAGACATTCATCTATTTAAAATACAATTTTCAAAGAAATATTTAAATTTAAGTATCTCATATTTCATTTATTGCCCACCCTTATTTCTAAGTGCTCTATTTCTTGTATTTTCTTAGTAGCTGAAGTACATTTCTAGTCTTTCTTTTAGCAGCTGAAGTACAAGTGAAGTAAACATATATTTTGTTAACATTCAATTCTATGAAATGGAGATTTGAGCATGCTTTGAAGAAAAAGAATATTGTGTGGTGCTTTTTCCTTATATAGTACAGATTTCAATCTGTGTACTTTACCTATTAAAGAAGGAGATCATTGTATAGAACTTTAAGCAACTCACTTTTATTTTTCATATTACAAAAAGTCAGCTAGACAGTTGTGGGCATTTATATCAACTGGTCCTATAAATGACTCCTGGCTGTCAGGGCCCAGGAGTAAAATTATCTGGAATTTACTTTCATAATGTGAACATAGTGAAAAAAGATGTTACAACTCCAATTCTCACATTAATATTTGAAGCAAGAGTAAAGAAGAGGGCCAAAAAACAAAGAAACATAAAAGACCTATTCTAGAAGATATTTCCCATATTTTAGGGTCCTTTCTTAGAATCTCTACTCAGTGACTTACGCTTATATATATCATTTAATAGAACTAAATCAACACTACTTCATCTGCAAGAAATGTCAGGAAATGTAAATTTTTAGAGGTTCTTGGTGCTGCACCAAATTGGGGTTTCACTAGTAGAGTACAAATTAAGGTTACTTATTTGTAGGCAATAACCAATCTCTCTTGTAGTGCACACTTTGCTACTACAACATTTATACCACACCTTCCATGTATAAGGCATACTTCCCACCTTCTCAGAGGAGACATCCACAAAGCCCTACCTTTTTGGCATCCAGGTCAAACTATAAGATCTCTGAGTGATATATTTCCCAGCAAATATGAATATGACTCCTGTGGTTTGATCATGTTAAACTAAATTATAAGTTACCTATTATGACATATTACAACAAATAATTTAGGAAAACAAGAAAAATAAAATTGAACTACCACAGGGAATGAAGGATAATCAGAAACACACAGGCGTCTTTGGTCTCTAGTAATTATACATCCTACTAAAGAGAATATCAAGAATTCTCTGCCTTGTCGGTGGAGAAATTTTCTTGCTCAGACAATCTGGCAATCCCTTTTCTATGTACTAAGAATATCTACTTTAAACATTTTCCTCAAAGGCTGCAATTGAAGACAGTATTAGGAAGAATGGCCTTTATATAGGGGCAATTTTATAGGCCATCTTTTGTTAGTGCAAGTACAGAGACCCAGAGTGTACTCCAAATTTTAAAATCACTAGTTCTTTACTTTCTTTTGAGAAGCTTCCATCAGACTAACACTCTCAATAAATACAAATGTAAACCATGAATTAAAAACAACAACAAACTTCAGGATTTGAGTGACCAAGATCCGACAAGGAAGGGAAGGACATTGAGTTAAGTGGTCTCTATTTCCTCCAGGGACTCTAAATTTCTTGTACTGTGCAGAGAGGACAAATGTATAATAGTATCGGTCTCTGGGTGCTAGTGGGAGTTTCTGTGGATTGTAAAGGCAAAGACTGGAGTTTGGGAATGGCCAAATGAAGCCAGAATCCAAGAGAAGAGACAATCAGAGTCAATTCTCTATTCAATTTTTCTCAAAGTATAGTATTTGCCAAGTCATAAACCTCTAATACAATAAAATAATCCTGAAAAATAAAATAAAATGAGCAAACAGCAACACTGGACGGCTACAAATCTAAGCAGGGATGACAATAGTCAGAGTATATAGCTCAAAAGGTAGAGAGACTTTGTTGAAAACTCCAGAGTTTTAGTGGACACCAGAGAAGTGCTATGCCTTAAATGTAAATGTTTTCGCCAGGAGTGGGCACAAAGGAGAAACAGAGCAGCTCTTGGGAAGCCCACATTCACTCTTAACTTTATCAAGGTAATCTGTATGCAATTTT
The DNA here is from genome assembly GCA_037038555.1 of Rhynchonycteris naso. Taxonomy (NCBI): domain Eukaryota; kingdom Metazoa; phylum Chordata; class Mammalia; order Chiroptera; family Emballonuridae; genus Rhynchonycteris; species Rhynchonycteris naso. Next base: position 110,103,540 of record CM072999.1, on the reverse strand, counting down.
TTCCTTTGCCCGGAAAAAACGAAAACAAAAACAAAACACAAAAAACAATATTTTCAAAGCAGTGAAGAAGTTAACATCATTCAGTCTTCATATTTTTCACATGCAATATAAAAAAGTCTATGAAAAATACCAGGGATGCCAATAAAAAATAGTTTCAAAAGGTTAAATGAACTTTATATGAATTTGATATTAGACTATAGATTCAATTTTTATTTTCAGTTATTTGATTTTGCAGTAACAGATTCATATGAGATTTTGGAGTCTTTTGAATCATCCTCTTTATGTTTTATTAGTTTTATAAACATCCTAAACAATATTCTACTTTGGTCCCAATTTGAAGTGTACTAGTCCTTTTCTATTATGTCTATTGCATCACAAAATCTTTCTGCCTTTTTCATTGCTCTTTCTCCTTCTGTTTTTTAATCTTCTTATTCAATAACACCTGCCAAAATCTTATGAATTAGGTGCCATTATACTTCTCACCATATACAAGCAGGGCATGAGAATCAGAGGTTAAGTAACCAATAACCAGCCCAATATCATAAAACTGGAATTCAAACCTGAGAAAATTATTTCCAGACTTTGTGAACTTAATGTTTATTTTATGCTGCCTCACACAAAGTAAAGTGATGAGACCCTCATCATATAAAACAGAGACAAGAAGGAAATCTTTCAAAATATTTACATTGATTGTGTGTGTGTAAGTTTACTTACTTTTATTTGTACTTTGTGAGAGTTTCCAAAACTTATGAAAGTACATTTTTCGGTCCATAAGATGCACTTGACCATAAGACACACACCTAAGATTTTAAGGAGGAAAATAAGAAAAAAATATTCTGAAACAAATGGTGTGTTAAAATATTTAATAAAATATATCACAATAATATTTCAACAATGTAAACTCAGTATTATACAACCATTATACAGAAGTATTAACAACCATTAGCACTGTTATTAACAAATGAGAAGAGAATTTAATGTTCAAATACTCTTCTAGTTGTGCAGAAACCCCAGGAACTTATCATGGCTAGTGTCAGAATTTAAGAACACATGTACCCTGATTTATCAATGTTACCCCATTAAAATTACTAAAATAAAATAAAATAAAGCTCAGTTGCTCACAATCACTGGTATCACTTTCTTCACTATTTTCATATATGATACCATCTTCAGTGCCATCTAAGGCATTGCTAATGCCACATTTTTGAATGACTGTACCATGGTTTCATTCTTCACTGACTGCCATGATGTTTTCACCCATTCACAAACTTGAGTGATAATGGGTCTTTTTATTCGTCCAGTTCGTGTCAGATCATAATTACCAGCAGCCATCCATTTGTTCCACTCTTCTCACATAAAGACTTTAAATGGTTTGTTGATGGAAAGGTCGAGAGGTTGCAATTGGCTGGTAAGAACCCCAGGAATTACAGCTAGATGAGTCTTCACTTCTTTAAAGGTTTTTGAGGTTTTGTTTGTTTGTTTGTGGTTTTTGCTAATATGTGCTCTAAACTGGTCAAGCACTAATAAAGCAGATTTTTTTCAGAAGCCCTATAGGACATTTGGACCAAACTTTTTCAATCCACACTCTAATTCCATTTTCATTCATCCATCCTTTCTTATGACCCCCCTCCCCCCGCTGTTGCACTAGGGGAAGTCCAGTTATTTTTTACTCTAATGTCACTACATAGGTAAACTACCTGGATTACAGCTGGAATAAACCAAGGGAGATGAGCAGCATAGCCTACTGTATCTACAGCTGCTTTGCCTGAGCTCTCACTGGCTTCCCACCTCATTGCACGGTGCCTTGCACTGGTGGCCCCTCCCCTATCCGCCAGCCAGCCAGCCAATGAAATACTATTAGATTGGCAACAAGTGAGTCATCACTTCACACAGAGCTCCAGCAGCTGCAGTGCAACCTTCCAGCGCTGTAGCGCGCCTCTCATGTCTGCACTTGATGATGCCAGATGAATGTGCCCACACAACATTGCTTGCCTTCCCTCCTGTGCTGCGTGTAACTGTGGAAACCAGAACCAGGACATAACTCAGCAGATGCCTGGGTTCTGCATACCGCCCTGGCAGGTATGATTACACTTTCGCTTTCGCATATTCTACATATGTTTACCCGCACAGCACCCTGCAGCAGCTAAGGAAAATGAACATTCACTCCATAAGACTCACGGGCATTTTCCCCTCCACTTTAAAGTGCGTCTTATGGAGCAAAAAATACAGTATTTCTTTATAATTGAATATGTTTAGAAACAGAAACTGAATATCAAAAGTAGTATAAAATTATCTTATTTTACTAGCAATAACTATATATATATTTTCTGTTTATAATGACTGTAAATGTCAGTAGTTACTTTAGAATCATGCAAGTATTTCTATTGTGGTTCTTTCCATCAAATGTAAATATAATTTTATAAATATCCTATAATTTTGTTTAAATACAAATTAATTTTTTGAAAAATATGTAAGTACATATATTATAGTTATCTATCCAAAAGTAAATAGTATTATTTTTTTAATTTTATCTAGGAAATTACATTTAATGCGATGACATTGGCCAATAAGAGTGCATAGATTTCAGGTAAACATTTCTATAGCATTTGAACTGTTGATTGTGTTGCGTACCCATCACCCAAGTCAAATCATTTTCCATCACCCTATGGAAATAGTCTTTTTTAAGGTTTATCAACCATCTCAAGACATCACATTGTCATGCATCTTGTCAGAATCATCAGTTTTCTCACTGTACTTCAATGGCCTGGGTAAATAGTCCTAGTGTATAAACATTATACTCCTAACACACTGAAAGCAATGAATTAACTATCAGAGGGTAGAATACTTCCCCCAAATGCACACAGGTTTTTACTGTAACATGTTTGGTAAATCATTTGAATATATAATGACAATAGTACTAAACATTTGATCAGAACAATGTTTGATAACTTAAACCACAGCAAAACTAAAAGTAGATAAAAATGCACTTTATTTTATAAATGGAGCAACATCTATCAGCTTGCATAGTAGAAAAAGAAAGAAGTTGTCTGAGCATGAAATCACACAATGGTAGGAACAGTAACTGGTACCACAGAAGAGAAGTCACTGGATATAAAGAGACTGCACATTGATCACTGAAGCAGTTACTATGTCTACAGCTGCATTACCTTTCTAAATGATTCCTGCCATAACTCAGTCATATTGATGAGGCACACATCTCCTTAAGCCTACACCATGTAGAAACTCACTAGTCATTCTGACCATGACAGAAAAGAAAACATTTGTCCAAAGAACTCCTGATTAACAACCTTAGCAACCACTTGTGTTTTGATAGATTTTTAAATAAGTATTACAAATACTAATCTAGTCATTCTGTACATATTGACATTTGTGATTATCAAACCAAGATAATAAGTAATCAAATAAGTTGCTGTGTGACATAATTTTTTTTATTTTTTATTTTTTTTTAAAGAGAGAGAGAGGAAGAGTGAGAAAGAGGAGTGAGATGAAAAGCATAAACTCTATGTTTCTTCTTATCTGTGTCTTAATCAGGTGGTGAGGGATGCTCAAGCCAAGCCATTGACCCCTTGTTCAAGCCAAAAACCTTGGGCTCAAGTCAGCAACCTTAGGCTTCAAACCAGTAACATTTGGGCTCAAGCCCAAATACCTTGGTATCATGCACTCTAGCCAGTTACCCTGCACTCAAGCTGGTGATCTCACCCTCAAGCCAAGGAGCCCACACCCAAGCTGGTGACCTCAGGGTTTTGAACCAGGAACACCAGCATTCCGAATCCATGTTTTAACTATTGCACCACCACTGATCAGGCTACCATAATGTTTATTTAATTATTTTTAATGTAAGTTTTTCAGTTTTTACAGATCTAATTACAAGCTCAGGACTAGAGAGGCATAGTGACACCTGGGCACTGAACAAGGTTCACTATTGCCCCCTTTGAGAACACACTGCTTGTGACATTTACTTAAATATTTTTTAAATAATGTTTGAGTATAGTTGTGGTATTCCTTCCAAAACCTCATACTGGGATATTCATTTTTAAGTGATCAGGAAATGATCTATATGAGAATTTTGACATATTAATTCTAAGAAGAATACGAAGCACTTCTAATAAATCTCAAAGTGAAAAGCTATGGTTACAGGTTCAGAGTAAAACATACATTGTTTCTTTGACCCACTAGTACATTCTATACACTTGACTTTGAAATAGAGAATTTATCTGTATATATTGAACAGGGGTGTATTTTTTTTATAGTGAGGCTAAGGCTCTACAGTCATTTTCTTTGGAGTTAACAGTCATTATTTCTGGGCTGATTTTTATTTTCTTCATTGAGTTTAATCTATTTCAATATGTTTGCACAATGAACATATATAATTAGAAAAATATTTGAAATATAACTACAACAATTTCATTTTTTGCATGTAAATATTCAGTTTAACCAAAATCATTTATTGAAATGGTTATCCTATTCCAATGAGTATTTTTGGCTCCATCATCAAAATTAGTTGATCATATATATTGGGTTTTATTTCTGGGCTCTTGATTCTGTTCCATTGGTTTATGTGTCTGTCTTTATACCCATATCATACTGTTTGATTACTATAGCTTTGTAGTATTGTTTGAAATCAGGAAGTATGGTTCTTCTTCAAAATTGCTGTGGCTATTTGAGGTTGTTAAAGGTCCCATATAAATTTTAGGTTGTTTTTTTCTATTTCTGTGTAAAATGCCATTAGACTTATGATAGGGGTTGCATTGAATCTATAGGGCATCTGCATTGTGACTGCAGGGGCTAGCCTCAGAAATGTTCAATGATGGGAACCAGTGATGGTAGTCGGGGTCAGCGGTGAACAAGTATTCTGTTGTACATTTGTTGGTACAAGCCACCTACAGCAGGCAGGGCAGCTCCTGGCACTCAAGGTCCAGCTACAGACATGGTCCAGCCATGGTTTTTGACATACATTCACATGGCTAGCCATGGGTATGTGTATAGCAGTGGAAGTTGGTGATGGGAGCTGGGTCTAGTGATGTGCAGGTGCAGAACAGCAGGGACTAGCTATACGCCCTTGTGGCACTGCAGCCCAGTGACAGGGATTAAGGCTGGATCCAGAGCCAACAGCACCTTGTTAGCCTTGGCTATTGGTGTGCACTTGTGCAGCTATGGGCTCACACACCACAGTGTAAGCTAGTGAGAGGAGCTGAGGCTGGAGCATGTAGGTGCATGGATGCAGTGGCTATCATGTGAGCATATATAGCAATGCAAGCCAGTGACATATTTCAGGGATAGATCCGAGCCCAAAAGGATCTATGTGGGCCTTGGTTGCCAGTGTGTACTCATGTGACTACAGCGACTTGCCATCACTACACACAATGCAGTAGAAGCTGGTGACAGGAGTCAGGGTTGGAGGCACACAGTTACAAGAATTATCCATAGGCACACACAACAGTGTAGGCCAGTAACAAGACCCAAGGTCAGATAGGACTTATAACCATGAAGCCACTTCTTAATTATAGATATACCTTTTTTCTTTATTTAAAGCCAAATTGGCTTGGAAAGTGTAATACAGTACAAATAATTAACGAGGAAGAAAAAATACAATATTCACAGTAATCAGTTCTAACTGGAGAATGGCACCACAAAGGGATGATAAAGTTATATAAAAGTGAAAAAAACAAAAATAAAAATAGAATTAAAAAGAATAAATAGACCACATTTTCTAAATATTACTCTGCCTAATGACATTACATTACTTTGGGCTATTCCTTTGGTATGTAGTGTACTCTGCTGAAATAAGTTGGATATCCAGAAAAGTTTTTATACAGGTAAAGCCATCTAGTCATTAATTTGCCTTGAGATTTCTGTGAGGTGCTGAGGGTAAAGCAGCAGATGTCATTAATGAACTCTGTTGAAGCAATAACCAAATTATCTCCTCCTGCCTTCACACATGAAACAAAGAGAGAGAATATCATAAACACAGGGACAGGAATTTAAACAATCTTATAATTTTAATCCAAAAGCAAAGAAGATTATTTTCTTGAGCTTCAGACTTTCATTTACTTCTACAAGATTTATTAAAATTGAGAAATGTCTACTAAATATGAATACATTGTGTTGATTTTTATTGGGATGAAGGGTCTTATATGTATTTACAGCCAAATGAGAACATTATTGTTAATAATATCATATATTAATAATGACACGTAATTGAATGCTTTTCTTTAAAACAGTGGTTCTCAACTGAGGGTGAATTTACCCCCAAGGGGACATTGTCAGAGGACATTTGTTAAAATGAAGACATTGTTGGTTGTCACGACTGAAAAGTGCTATTGGCATCTACTGCGTAGAGGCCAGTGATGTTGCTAAACATCCTGTACTTCACTGGCCATCCTGCTACAATAAATATTTTTCTGGCCAAAAAACATTAATATTGTCAAGATTGAGAAATTCTGTTTTAGCAATTTAATTTTAAATTTAAATGTGACTATAACACAACTCAGAATTTTTTTATAAGAATTAGAAAGATTATAAAAAAATTTAAAAAAAAACTTTTGGCAGAATTCCTTCTATAGAAACCAATAAGTTACAAAAATGTGAATAGATCCTATATTACACAGTCATATTTTAGACACTTCTAAGTCAATGTGATATATTTTGCGCTTTCAATCTGTTTGAATTACTTTTAAAATATTTTCCCAATAAATTCATATGTGTGCATATATATAAATATGTAAATGTGATTGATTGATTTATACTTTTAATACAAATATGATTTAGTAGTGAAGAGAAACATTTGCCCTTAAGAGATTAATTTCTGTGAAGAATACCCAAAATCATAAGGTCCTGATTGACAGAGGTTATGTTTGGAAGTTCTGTAAGTACATCAGCAGGGGGAATATATTAAAGATTGTGGTGTCTCAGGCATTTAAAATACTGTTATAAAATATGTTGCCAATCTATGCATTTCCAGAAGATTTCAAAAATGAAACACCAGTTTCTTATGAAACTGCTTGAATTTAATTATACAGATGCCAATAAATACCATATGAGCCATTTGTCTTTTAAAATGCACCATGTTAAGACAGAAATATTTAGTGCTACTCACATTTAATTGATTAAAATATTTTTTCAACTAAGAGGTATTGCTTCAAAACAATAAGAAGCTTTTGTGGCATCAATTTTGAAAAATGTGTTTAAGAATATTTATCACAGGAGACTAGTTTCTGAACGCAATCTGATCAAACAAAAACAAACTCAAAAGTTTGCTTTTGGTGATTGGGGAATAAAAGGCAGCAGAATCTCAATATAGTAGTCTCATATATCCCTTTTATTACTTTGCACTTCCTTTGTGTCTGCCTGTGTTTTTGTCATTAGATGACCTAGATATTTTCAGGAAAAACTTTATATTTTCAAAGAATGAAGTTGGTTGGAATTTAAAGATTCTGCAAGTTACAGTATTAGAGAACACAGAATTTTAACTTAAATGTAGACTACCATGATGGAAAAGTTCCTGGTTTAAATGTACATGCATCTTTACTTGTGATTTAATAAACCATTCAAAAAATACTAAGCATTTGTGTTCCCTTAACTGTCAAACAGGCTACAATGTTTCTTGAACACTAATAAATGATTGAGAGGTAGAAGGCATAACATGTTTAAATGTGAAAACTCAAGACAATTCTGGGTGTAAAGAGAAAGCTTCTCAATGCTCATGTCTCCCTCAGAATAAGCAGCTTTCCTTCTACAGTTGTGGAGACTGAGCGTCATTCAAAAGAGCTCTCATATCAGAGGGATCCCAGCTCCTCTCCAATCTCACATGTTATCAAATATATCAAAGAAATTAATGCATGTAACAGAGTATGGATAACATATCTGAGAAAATGTGGATCAAGAAAGATAGACTGACAGACACAGGGGCTAATAGATGAATGGTTTATTAAGGAAATCAGAGTGAGAGTTATAGAGTGAGATGATTTGAAAGAGTTTATGTCTTCAGTACACTTGGAGAATAAAGGCAAGAGAAAATATACCTCATGCTGTGAGCTATAAATTAGGTTTAAGTGCACTTAGGCAAGTGAAAGTACATATTTTACTTCTAGATTTCATAGTGTTTCTCTGAATTCAATACTGCAGTTCGATTGAAACATAAGAGGCAGTTCTAAAATTAATTCAAGTATATTTGCATCTACTTTATTATTTAAATTCTAAAACCTGAGTAGTCAGGTCCTTGCATTCAAATGCAATTTTAGCCAGGAGCCTATCGGTTCGATATCTGTAAAGTAATATAGAGAGAGTATATTTACCAAATTCATTAGAAAAAGATATATGGTGTTCTAAATCACCTGAATGGTTTCCTGAGCATCCCATTTTATTGCATGTGCAGGAATAGCTTAATTTTTTGAACTGATAAAGTACATGGCTTTTATTTACTGTTAAAACACAATAAATATGTTATGACATAAAATTCCCAGAAAGACAGAGGTTATAATAAAAATGTGATATTAAATTCATTTTTTCCTTCTGAATGTAGAGTCTAACTTTTCTTTGTTTCTTCTGTAGGCTAAACCTGCATTGGCTCTCAATCTAGGAGGTTCTTACAAAAAGAAGAGGAGTTGTCCCTAAGAACCTGTAACATGATGTACAAAAGATATGGCTTAGAACAAATATATTTCCAAAGACACCCACACTCCTATGCTGAATCAGAATGCTAATATCATTTGAGCAACAGCCAGTATTTCTAAATGCATAGTTTCAGTGTGCTTTGTTGTTGTTGTTGTTAAGCCAAGAGCTGTTCTTTACAAAAAGCAAACAAGCATTGTTAACAAAAGATCTACTGGAAATCACTATGGACTGAACTGTGTTCCCCCAGTATTCACACTTTGAAGCCCAATATTTGGATATAGGGTTTTCTGGCAGTAATTAAGGTTGAGTGAAGTCATAAGAGTGAAGCCCTGACCTAACAGGGTTTGAACCCTCATAAGAGGAAGAAAGAGAGAGATCTATCTCTCTCTATACACTAACTGAGATTAGACCACCTGAGAACACAGAGAGAAGGTCAGCATCTGCAAGCCAGAAGACCTCTCACCAGAAACCATATTAGTGAGCAGTTCAATCTTGGAATCCAGTCTCCAGAACTGTAAGAAAATAAATTTCTGTTGTTTAAGCTGCTAGTTTATATAGTATTTTGTTATGGCAGCTTGAGAGGACCAATACAAATTTTGATACCAGGAAGTGAAGTGCTACTATAACAAATACCTAAAATTATGGAAGCAGCTTTGGAAATAGATGATGAATAGAAAGACTGAGAGAGTTTGGAGGTGAATATAAAAAATATGAATGTTAAAGGTGATTCTGGTGAGAGTTCAGAAAAAAAAAGAGCTAAAGAGAAAGCTTTTGTCTTTTTAGAGACTACATTACTAATGATAAACAGGATGCTGGTAGAAATACGAACATTTGGGGTTATTCTGGTGGACTCTTAAAGAAAAACAACAAAAGTTACTGGAAAAATTATTGGGCCTGTGAGAAAGGTGAACCTTGTTATTAAGTGGCAAAGAACAGTGTTTTGTGGAAGATAGAATGTACAAATGATAAAATTGAGATTCCTAAACAAAATGTTGAAGAAGGAGTTTGGTACCTTCTGACATTAAAATATGAGAAGAGAGAAATAAATGAAGAAAAATTGTTAAGCAAAAAGGACCTGGAATTTGAAAATTTGAAAAAGTCTCATTTTATTTCTATTCAAAAATTGAGAAAGCTTGTTCTGAAGAGAAAACTAAAGGTAGAGCTAAATACCATTTGATAAAGAGATCATGGATGTGACTCAGGGACTCAATTAGCCATCTAGCAGTAGCCAGACATAGAGATAGAATTATACCAGCAGATATATTATCCTTTTGAATTAAATGGAAAAAAATAGTCAAAATGCAAGAATATTAGTTGATTTCTAAGCTCATATAGGAATGGACTATTCAGCTATAAACATGTCCTATTCTTCAAGAAAAAATAAAATGATCCTGAAGGCAGGTCAAAGAACTTTAGGGCAGCAGACAGACAGACTCCCGCATGCTCTCGGTATCCACCTGACATGCCCACCAGAGAGAGATGCTCTGCCCATCTGGGGTGTTGCTCAACCACAACAGGAGCCATTCTAGCACCTGAGGTGGAGGCCATGGAGTTGTCCTCAGCACCCCAGCCAAGTTTGCTCACATAGAACCCTGGTTCAGGAAGGGAAGAGAGAGATAGAAAAGAGAGAGGGAAAGGTGGAAAAGCAGATGGGCACTTCTCCTATGTGCCCTGGCCAGAAATCGAACCCAGGACCTCCACATGCCAAGCTGACGCTCTGCCGCTGAGCCAACCAGCCAGGGCTAAGAATCATAGGGTGAGATTCTGGTGAGAGTTCAGAAAAAAAAAGAGCTAAAGAGAAAGCTTTTGTCTTTTTAGAGACTACATTACTAATGATTTTGTTTTTACAGGGATAGAGAGAAAGTCAGAGAGATGGATAGACAGGGACAGACAGACAGGAATGGAGAGATATGAGAAGCATCAATCATCAGTTTTTTGTTGCGACATCTTAGTTGTTCATTGATTGCTTTCTTATATGTGCCTTGGCCGTGGGCCTTCAGCAGATTGAGCAACCCCTTGCTAGAGCCAGTGACCTTGGGTCCAAGCTGGCAAGCTTTTACTCAAGCCAGATGGGCCCACGCTCAAGCTAGCAACCTCAGGGTCTCGAATTTGGGTTCTCCACATTCTAGTTTGACACTCTATCCACTGCACCACCCACCACCTGCTTAGGCAAGAATCATAGATTTTAATAAATGCAATAAACTATTGGCCTCTGGGAGTAAAAAATATCTTATAAAAATAGCAAATAACTGATTTCAAAAGACAGCAAGAGTCAAATATATATTAATATTTAATATAATGATTTTTTCATTTATTCACTTAAGAGATGGGTGTTTCATTAAAATGGATTTTTAAAATGTCACATTTGCAAGGGGATTTATTCTACTTTAACCTTTATAAATGCCACTGTAACCATAACTACTTATTATATAATTGCTTTCCCTTTATACTGCATTCTATTTTATAAATAATGAATAATTATCAAAAAAATATAAATCAATAGTTAAATCAGTATCATAATTTTAAATAAAAATGGAGAGAAAACTTAAACAAAGATCAACTTTTAAGGATAATGGATAAAGCATATTTTGGGCTATAGGTTTTCTGATTTTTGGTACAATGTTCTATATACTAAATATTATATGTCATTAACTAAAAATAACATAAAATTTTTGTGACAAAAGTTATTTGTAGCTGTTTTTCTTAATAATAATATTTCATGCACTTTCACACTGAGCTGAAGGTGTTTTGATTTGGAAAGGAGTGTTTTATTATAAAAATTTGATGTGTTGACATCCAGATAGGTTATTATTACAAAAATAATAAACACTGCATTGAATGAAGGTCTCCAAAATGTGTTCATAGTTATGACACCACTTATTAAGCATTTACTCAATTAGACAAGAGTTTCACATTTGTAACGTATTTCTAGAGCATTCAATTAGGGAAGTTAGGGAGAGCAATAATGGTTGAAGAAAAAATATGCACCAAAACAGTCACAAAACCCTATTAATTTCTCCCTTCCATTGATTGTGTGGAGATGCAAGACCACCACTGCCATCTTTACTAATGTCCCCCCAAGTAAAAACACTACAATAAAGTTCCAGAAATCGAAGCAATTTTCCATGGTTTATTTTATTATATATAAAAAATTGGGAAAAAAATTTTTGTTCCATCCACAAAAACACATATTCTTACCTAATTCGAGTGTGCTGATTGCAAATCTGACATTAGTTTTTCTCTGTAAGCTACAGTTGTTTTGCAATTCAAGATTTTAGGTCTTCATCTTATTGTAAAATTTTCAACATTTAGTTTAACATAATGAAGTAGAATATCTTATTGGGCATCATCTTTGTGAAAATATAATAATTTATATAATGCAGTAAATACACTAAAGATATGATTGCATCAGAATTTGTCTACAATTTGGAAATAGAACATATTAAAAAACCTTTTTTATCATAAAATTTGCACAAAACATTTAAATTCTATTCAGCAAAAATTTGCGTTTGTAGCTCTTGCTTTTGTGTACTTGTTGAGGATAATCTCGTTTGATGCTCCAGCAGTAGTCTGCTCATCACTAACAGCCCCAAGATTTTTGGGAAACTTATCAAGGTGACTGTGCAGGAAGTGAATCTTAATGCTCATGTTACATCCAATCTTGCGGAAAGCCAACAGCATCCTTTGAACTAGAAGTTCATAGTTTTCTGCTTTTTTGATGCCAAGGAAGTTCTTTGTAACTGCGACAAAAGACTGCCATGCTGCTTTCTCCTCCTTATTCATCTTCCTGACAAATTCTTTGTCACGTATGAGGGTGTTTGAATTTGAGGTCCATTAAATATACCTGCTTTCATCTTCTCGAAAGACAATGCAGGAAAAGCAGAAATAATATGTTAAAAGCATTCACTTTCTCTATTCATAGTCTTAACAAACTGCTTCATTAAGCCAAGTTTGATGTGAAGTGGGGGAAAAATGATTCTGTCTCGATTAACTACAGGTTCATTCACAATATTTTGCATCGCTACTTCCAGAGCTTCATGTTTCAGCTAATCCTTCTGTGTCCAGTGTTTCTCCCAAGCTCTGCAGTTCCACAAACACAGAAAGCAAGGATACTTTGTAAAACCTCTCTGTTGTCCTAACAGGAAAGTTACTATTTTAAGATCTACACAAATAATCTAGTTATGCTCTTCATACTTCAGAAAATCGAGGACCATTTTTATGTCATTAAATAATATTCTCACAGATGAGTTGAATAACCAATCGGAACTGCTGCACAAACATTACCGTTGTGTAGGAGAACACATTTCAGACTCCATTTAAAGCTGTCAAGAAAAAGCCACCATTCTGTTGGACTATAAGTGGTAACACCTAGCTGGCTGAGAAGACTACTGATATCATGACAGTAAACAAAGTGTTTGTCTTTGGAAAGAAAGCCCACAAAAATATGTTTACACTTCCTGAAATGGTATACTTTAGCTGACCAGTGAAGTCCATTCTTTTCTTGAAGCCTGGAGGCTAATAACTCAGCTGCTTTCTTTGATAGGCCCAAATCTCTTACTAAGTCATTCAATTCGGGGTGGCTAAACTGCTGAGGGGTTAATATGACTGCTTGGCATTAGAAGAAGACCCTTCAGATTCTATAACCATTTTTTCATGCATCTTATCAAAATACACTTGATCACCATGTTCACTTTCTTCATTTTTACAAGAAATGAAACCATTGAAAACTGGAATCGAGAGTGTCTCAGAGTGTGGGATAGGTAGTATTGCTGAAGGAATATTAGGTTATGCGATCATATGCCATTTTTTTTTTGCCGATGCCCTTTGTATGGATCAGTCAGAAATAACGGTCACTGCTGTGGTCCTTAGGTTCATGCCAAACCATGGGAATACCAAAAAGCATTCCTTTGCATTTTTCTTTTGTCCAGTCATGAAGCATTTCCTCACAATTATGTTACACTGTTGAGGATCTCAAATCTTGTCTTGATAACCAAGGGGAACTTGAAAATAAGCAATATATGCACGTGTAGCAAATGATGAAATATTACGCTTTTGACGTTGAAGTGTGTAACAGCCACATATATAACAGAAGGTGTCAGGACTATTATTATATTTACCCCTACTCGAAGAAGCCATGATTAATCTTAAAACAAAATAATAGAGTGTTTTTATCAGATAATATTTTTTTACATTTTAAAACAACTACAATTATGTACAAATTATGTTTGTAACACATTAATTGCCTTGTAGATAAGTTCAATCAGAGTTGTTGCCCTTTAACTCCAATTTATAAACCAATGCATGCCATTAACTGTAACAAAAATAAATTAAAATTGCATAAAAACTAGAGCATGCACCAAAAAACGAATTCTAGATTTAGAATCAGAAATGCAGAAATATATAAAAGAAGTTCTAAAACCTTATGCCACAGAAAAATGAATAAAAATTTCCCCCAGTTATTAGCCTATGGCATCCAGCCATAAACTTGATTTCTTTGATTTCTTTTAAGAATATCTCATTATTCTGATAAAAACGGCATTACGTCTTTTAAAAAAATCATTATGTTGACATGGTTTTAAATATTCTAATCAATATCACACCATCTAACAGACCACATTGTGTCTCCCATGCTCCATGCAAAGTCTCTTACTATCCCATTTCCCTCCTCTTGGCCCTCCTCCCCTTAGCCTCCACTCCTCCTTTCCCACTGGCTAGTGCTACCCGGTTGTGTGTATCTATTTATTATGTACAGTGTGTCTGTAAAGTCATGGTGCACTTTTGACTCGTCACTGGTGAAAAGTGCACCATGACTTTACGGACACACTGTATATATGATATTTTTGGCTAATCCCTCCACCTCCTTTGGCCTAGTCCCTCTTCTCCTTTTCCTCTGACAGCTGTCCATCTGTTCCCTGTGATCCTGCTTTTGTTTCTATTTTGTTCCTCAGTTTATTATAGTCATTAGATTCTACAAATAAGTGAAATAATATATTCTTGTCCTTCTCTTCTTGGCTTATTTCACTTACGACAATTATCTGCAGGTCCATGCATGCTGATGCAAAAGGTAAAGAATTACCACAGTATGCTTATCCACTCATTTACTTATGGAAACTTGGGTTGTGTTTAGATCTTGGATATACTAATAATGTGATAAAACATGGGGTGCATATCTCCTTTTGAGCTAGTGTTTTGAGATTCTTATTCTTAGAATATATTCCTAAAAGTGGGATAACTGGGTCATAAGGGAGTTCTATTTTTAATTTTTTGAGAAAGCCTCATTCTATTTTCCACAGTGACTGCTGCATGAGTCTGCATTCCCACCAGCAGTGCAGGAGGGTTCCCTTTTCTCCACACCCTGGCCAGCATTTGTTAGTTTGTTAATAAAAGCCATTCTGAAAGCTCTGAGGTGATATCTCATTGTGATTTTAATTTGCATTTCTCTGATGATTAGTGATATTGAGTACTTTTTCATATGCCTATTGGCCATCTGTATGTTCTCTTTGATAAGTATCTATTCAGGTCCTTTGTCCATTTTTTAATTGAATTGTTTACCTTCCTGGTGTTGAGTTTTATGTTCTTTGTAAGTTTTGTCTGGACCTTGATCTTGGACTTCTAGCCTCCAGAACTGTAAGAAAAATAATTTCAGTAGTTTAAGCTAGGCAGTCTATCATACTCTGCTATGGCAGCCCTAGCAGATGGCAACCCTCCACTGCTCTATTTGCCAAATAAATGTCATGTTATCTTACCATGAAAAACATAGCAAGCATTAATTTTTTTAAGTAATATCACACTTTTAATTTTGTTTGTCAAATGTTCATGAAATTTATAAGTCTAATAAAAGTCATATTAAAAAGGTCACAAATACCTGACCTGTGGTGGCACAGTGGATAAAGTGGCGACCTGGAGTGCTGAAGTTGCCGGTTCAAGCCCTGGCTGCCCTTGTCAAGGCACATATGGGAGTTGATGCTTCTTGCTCCTCCCCCCTACCCTACTCTCTCTCACTCTTTCTCTCTCGTTCTCCTCTCAAAAATGGATAAATAAAAAAATTTAAAAAAATTTAAAAATAAAAAGTTCACAAACATAGTTAATAGACAAGTTCTTTTACTGTGAACTTTTTATTTGGCTTATACCCATAAATTTCTAAATCTCTTTGGTCTAAAGTTTTCAAGGGTTAATTTCAGATAATTATGCCTGCCTGATGAGGTTGCTGTGAATAAAATACTAATAAAATAAATTGTTTGGCTAATAACATACAAGCAGTAAGTAGAAATTATAGGTAGTATCTTTAGGAAGAAAGTCACCCAGACTCATAATATCTCAAATAAAGTTACTTAGCAGGTCAACTGATAAAATGCTTGGATCAGTATTTTTTGTGGTTATTGGTTTTGAGGTATATATAACAAACTATAGTACTATATCTTAAAAATAACAATGGGTCCTGGCGCAAGATTTAGGAGATAAAGCATAGTCTTAGTATACCAAGGTCAGGGATTCGATCCCCAGTCAGGAAATGTATGAGAAGCAATCAATAAATACAAAGCCAAACAGAAAACTAAGTGAAACTACCAGTTGATGCTTCTTTCTCTCTCCCGCCTTCCCTCTCTCTCTCTCAAACAATGAAAACAATTTTTAAAATAAAATAACAATTTAATTGCATATTTATTTAAATCACATAAAAGTAATAAATATGTAGACATATAAGATAAAACAAATATGTATTAAATATCATATCAATTTTCATCATTAAATTCATTTAAGCTTGACATATTAATTCAATATATATTTGCATGTGAAAATGAAATAAATTTGACTTAGACAAAATTTTGGGTTTACCTGATTTGACTTATGCATTTTCTAATGTGCTTTCTGAATATCAAGCCCTTTTAACAGCTGAACACAAACATCAAACATCAAATTTTATTGGTAGAGTATTTTGCTTGGTGCTAAAGTGAACAAAGTGTACTTTCACTGAAGGCATGATTTTTTATTTTTTATAAAGCTCTGCTGTGTAATGTACTTTCAATGCTATAAAAATAAAAACAGTAGTTAGGAAAGCAAAAGATAACAATAGCAATATTGTTTTGCTAACTCTCCCCTGAGCTGTAAGTTAATCTAGTTGGTTCAGCCTAGAAGGATCATTTTATTCTATGCAATGTTCATCTCAAAAAAATATTTAACTACTTCAATTTCAAATTATAAAACAGAAGAACAAAGAATATGAGAATACGAAGTTTTTTATCACCTGGAAAAGGCCCAACATTTAAATCTGTTTTGTGCAAAGCAAAAATGTCAAATTATGTCAAATTACTTAAACTAATTGTAATGACTTTTTTTTTAGGTATGTAACTAGTGAAAATTTATAGTCTGGAAATCTTGTTTATATTGTTTTCTCTTATAAAAATACAATTACTAAAATAAATATCCTGTAAAAATTATATGTAACAATGTCAATATTGCTATTTACTTTTAACCAAAATTTTAAGATAAGAGACTTTTTGGACTTAAACATCCAGTTTTATGCATAATCATTGGTTTGAATAATTGTTTTCTTAGGTGTTTGTATGCTAAATTTTTCTGTTTTGAAAAGTAATAAACAATCACAGTAAAATACTTATAAAGTGACAGCAAAGTCCTTCTTTGAGAGTATAATTTATATCTTAATGGACATCAAGTTAGTGATAGCTTAAATAAAATTATTTTATAATCTTTTAATAATAAAGTACAATAAAGCATAATATATTGTTAAAGTGCCAATCTTTCATTTCCTCAACATTATTCAAGAAATTTTAGGTAGATGATAGGCAAAAATATAGACCTAACAAGCATAAATTGTATCAATAAGCTATTAAACATTATGGAAAAAAAGAAAGAAAGAAAATGCAAAACGTACATCATTTCCTCACAAAATAATGCATATTTCTGTATTTTTGTGTAAGGTTCATACAATTCTGACAGATGGTACAACTTTCCTAAAAAGTAGCAGAGATGGCATTTTATTATTTCTTTGACATCTGAAAAGTTAAAATGAGGTTAAACCTGCTAGAAATGTTTTTCTGGGATATTAAAATTATACAATGAAAATGACTAAGTGTAAATGGTAAAATAAAATGAAGTGGTATGATAAAAACCTACCACAAATATTTAATGTTATATATTAAATCTTTAGATATCCTACTTAATTAAGGAATACCTTAATAGTTCCTCTCAGAAAATAATTAATCAAGGTAAAGAATAGATTATTTTTTTCCAGGAATTGATTATTTACTGTATAAGTCCTTTAAACAAGTCTATTGGTAAAACAAATCAACCTTAGTTCCAATTATGGAACATTTAAAAATATACCTAGACTTACTGACCTTAATATCTAATTAATACCTGCAAAATATAAAAATTTAATTAACATATATTGTCATTGTTAAATACAAATCTGTAACCTCAAGCCCCAAGCAAAATAATGGCTCTATCCAGTACCTTTGTATATATCTCAATTGAGACCATTTTTGTGACTTTTAGAGAATATATTTATCACTAAGAACATACTGTTCAATCTGGAGGTTTTATGACCTGTATAAAAAGAGAAGTCTGTATGGCATCTTCAGAAAAAGAATTTATTCAACACACACACACACACACACACACACACACACACACGTTCAGGTGAAAGGAGGGGAAATAGTGATGCAGACTCCCACATGTGCCCCAAGTAAGATCCAACTGCCAACCCTGTCCAGGGCAGATGCTCAAATCAACTGAGCTATTTTTAGTGCCTGAGGCTGACATGCTTGGACCAACCAAGCTATCCTCGGCATCCAGGGCCACCCTTTAACCAATCAAGCAACTGGTTTTGGGAGAAGAAGAGAGAAAGAAGAAGGGGGTGGGGATAAGCAGATGGTCATTTCTCCTGTGTGCCCTGACCAGGAATTGAACCAAGACATCCATCATCAGGCTGATGTTCTATCCACTGAGCCACCAGCCAGTGGTCAACATATATTTTTAATAGCATCCGAATAATTTCAGGTAATTGAGTTTTCACTGCTGTAATAATATCCTATGTATGCATTTTGCAATTCTTAAATCAAAATAACAAGTAATTTTCTATCAGTTGCATGCTAACACCAATACAGTGGTCCCTTGTCTATCATGGGGGTAAGGTTTCAGACCCACCCCCATGATAGGAAAAAATCCACGAAGTAACAACCTTATATTTATTTTATTATTTACATATATTGTAAGGCTTTGTAAACACTCCCCACACTCTTATAAACACTTTCTACTTAAGCCTACGTAATTTTAAGAACGTATAAAATTCTATATGGGTACATACCAGTGAATATACTACAACTTGAATGATGAAGATGATGATGAATTAGCCATGCAGTACTGATGACGATGAAGGTGATGAGATGAATGTCCTGCACAGCCAAGAAGAGCATTACAGCAAAAATAATTAAAATAATAAATATATAAAATAATTAATATGTAAAAATACCTATATACCACAAAATCCTGTGATATAGTGAAAAATCCACGATACAAAATTAGATATATACAATTTAAAAATCCACGATACAATGAGGCTGCAAAAAGTGAACCGCGATATGGCAAGGGATGACTGTATACTAATTTTCCTTCATTCACATGCCCAAAAGCTCTTGTTAACTTTTGCTGTCCTAGATTTTATAAAATCCTATGTCACTATGGCATTAATTAGCATTTTTCTAATTACAAAAGAAGTTAAAAATCATGTTTATTAAACATTTCAATCTTTTATTATATAAAATATTGTTTTCTTAGTTTTGCTCATTTTTTCTGTCTTCTTGTTCGGTGTTTTCTATATTGTAAAATATAATCCTGTGAGGGCTATGATATACATATATAAAAAATCTCCCAGATTGTTGGCTTGTTTTGCACTTTGTAGTGTCTTTTCTTTTCTTGTTTGTTTTTTTTTTTTTTTAAGATTTTAATTAATAATTTTATAGAGAGAAGCCAGGGCAGTATGGAGAGTGAGAGTATAGCTACTTCACTTTAATTGCTCATTGCTTGCTTGTTGCTTGTCATATGTGCCTTAACCAGGCAAGCCCAGGGTTTTGAACAAGTGACTCCAGCATTCCAGGTCAACACTCTATTCACTAGACCACCAGCCACCACAAGGCCAGGCTCCTCATGTGTTTTGATGGCCAGTATTCTCAACACATAATATAGTAGAATTTATCAACTATGTTTACTTTGTAACAGTTGGTACTTTCATGGGATTTATGAGAAATCCTTTACCACCTTGAATTCATAAAAAAATATTTCTATATTTTCTTCTAAAATTGTTTTGCTTTTCATGTGTCTTCTGAGTTGTTTGCTCTGTTTTGTTTTAGTAGACCATTTTTTAATATGTAAGATGGAATCCATTGTGACTATGTTACAGCATGCAAATAATTATTTTGACATCTGTTCAAAATACAGTATAAGGACAAACTCCCAGATATATACAAAGAGCAATCTACATACATATCTATATACAGAGTTCTATCATTTGTTAACAAAGACTGCTTTCTGTTAGTTTCCAGGTATCATTTTCAAAATCTGTAAGCAGAGGGAGCTTTGAATGTTTATTATTTTATAAAACTAATTATTCCAAGCAACCTACTTAAAATCACCTCAGATAATTAACTGTCACTGTCAGACATCATTAGTCAACACTGTTAAATAAAATTATATACCTGACAAGAGGATCACTGTATTTTCCCTAAGACATGTCCTTCTTTTTGGTTACCTGTGGTCTTTCATTATATGGGGGAATAGAAGCTAACAAGGTGTTCACAGCATTTTAGCTTTATGATCATACAGCATGCAGGTGCTTATCAAGTTTACATTGAGCTGATAATACAAAATTCTCAAGCTAACTACAAAGGTAGTTTTCTGGGCTTTGTCTTATGCAAATTATACACTGACGTTTTGTGGTATCTTTTTTTCCAGCTAGCCTAAATTTCAGGATTATCATGTGGACAAAAATCTTTTTATCTATCACTTCTAAGAAGGATGGTCTAGATCGGTGGTAGTCAACCTGGTCCCTACCGCCCACTAGTGGGCGTTTGAACTTTCATGGTGGACGGTAGCAGAGCAATGGAAGTATAAATAAAAAGATAGATTTAACTATAATAGGTTGTTTTATAAAGATTTATTCTGCCAAACAGCGAAAATCCAACATAAAGTACTTCGTAAGTAATTATTATTATATGCTTTAACTTGCTGTAACTCTGCTTTATAAATATTATAAAGTAAAGTTACTTTTCTACTTTATAAATCACCATTACTGTGGAACCGGTGGGCGGTTAGAAGATTTTACTACTAACAGCGATACAAAAGTGAGTGGTAGGTATAAAAAGGTTGACTACCCTTGGTCTAGAGGTACATATAAACCTTAAAATACACAAGGCTGGGGATAATTTATAACACATTCATAAGGCATAAAGCATTTGTAAAAAATGAGGTTGATGGAACTTATTTCAAATATTTTACATCAAGTTTCCAAGTTTCTTACTTTTTAAAAGATATATAATAAGTCGTTTTGTTCCTTAACTGGGGAGACCGACTTTAGCGAAATCCATAGGCCCAGGTAACATTTTAGAGCAAATGTAAATTAAAGTAAGCAGTTTATTTTGTAGGTCATCCTTTAAGACATGTGGCACAGAATATGTATCTCTAACCCATTATAATAGCCACTAGACACACAAAGCTATTGAACTTTAAATTTAAATGAATACAAAGTCAATAAAACGTAAAATTAAGTTACTCATTGTAAGTGTTCATAGTTATTTTGGCTAGTGGCTCCCCTATAAAGTAGCACAGATATATAATATTTTCACCATAAAAATTATAGAAGCTTATAATGTTATTATTAACTACTCAATTTTTATTATCAACTATTAAAATTTTAATATCATAAGGAGAAATTGGCAAAATATTCACTCTCACATACACTATAAATTTACTTGTAAATAGTACAGTGCATGGAAAATGCATTTAGGTTTTATACAATTAATCATGTTATTTTTCATATTATTTGATCTGTTAACTATACTTTGAAAAACCTTTCAAGAAGTTGCAGTCCTACATGTCCATTAAGTATAAAATATTGTTAAGGATTTCATCTCAGTATTATGTGTCACAGTAATTATTGAGAAACAATTTGAATATTCAACAAGATGAATTATTTTAACTAACAAATTTAAATGTATAAAATGCAAATTATATATAAAATGGTGCAATTTTTAACTATGTAAAAAGATGCTAAACTTATAGGAAAAACTATCAGTGATTGTGTTTGGATAGTATAAAAATGAATAAACATTAAAAAAACTTTTTTTTAATTTTCTTAAGTGAGAAGCAGGGAGGCAGAGAGACAGACTCTTGAATGTGTCCCTACCAGGATCCACCCAACAAACCCCCTACCCAGCAACACTTTGCCCACCTGGAGCCGCTGCTCTGTTACTCAGCAACAGAGCTATTTTAGTGCCTTCGGCAGGCCACAAACCATCCTCAGTTCCTAGGACCAACTTGCTCAAATGGGGCCATGGCTATGGAAGGAGAAGAGAGAGACAGAGACAGAGAAGGGAGAGAGGAAGGAGTGGAGAAGCAGATGGTCATTTTTCCTGTGTGCCCTGACTGGGAATAGAACCCAGGACATACACACACCAGGCCGACACTCTACAACTGGCAATGGCAAATAATCATTTTCTTTCTTTCTTCTAGTTATTAAATTTTCTTTATCAGGTACATAATTTTTTTACATGAAAACATGGTTTAATAGAGAAACATGCATTCTTTTTGCCACATTGAATGGTATTTAATATATATGTTTAAAATAATTTCAACACCAGAACTGTTGGTATTTGAGTAACTTTCTCCTATGTAGACAAAGAACTATCACAGTGTAGCAGAAGCAAATTAAGGTCCTTTGAGGCCCCGGGAGCAGAAGAAAATATTGGACCGCTTAAAAAGAGAGAGAGAGAGAGAGAGACAGAGAAAATAAAAATACACGTTAAACATATTTTTTAAAATATTTATTTTATTTTATTCATTTTAGAGAGGACAGAGAGAGAGAGAGAGAGAGAGAGAGAGAGAGAGAGAGAGAGAAAGGGGGGAGGAGCTGGAAGCATCAACTCCCATATGTGCCTTGACCAGACCAGTGCAGGGTTTTGAACTGGTGACCTCAGTGTTCCCAGGTCAACGCTTTACCCACTGCGCCACCATAGGTCAGGCCACGTTAAACATATTTTTAAATAAATAAACAATATCATGTACTATTAATGTTAAAAATGCACATATAAATCAAACTTGTTGTCATTAGTAAAAATGTCTAAAGTTGGGATTCTGCAGGGCCCTTCAGAAGTCGGGGCCCAGGGTGCATGCCCAGAGCGCCAGCTGTTAAAGCCACCTCTGCAGTGTAAATATTTTTCCTTGTCTTATTTTTGGTCATCAATTCACTTGAAAGTTTCATTAATGTATTTTTATCTCCAGGCAGCAGTGAATGCAATGAGTATTACGCGAATTAAAATCAATGCTATTCCACAGAGAAACATTGTAACAGATATTGTCTGATGTTTACAAGACATTTTACTTTTTCACAACATGCGTGTTCTAGGACAATCTCCGTCTCTTATGACCCAGGTAAAAGATGATAAAAAAACGCTTCAAATTGCTACACATCTAAATGAGTGAATAACATAAATTGACCTAATAACTCCTTGTAGGTTTTTAAAATTTCCCTACCTTTATACCAAATAATTTTGTAAATTAAAATCTCTTAACTTATTCTTAGAGACTCAACTGCATTTTATAATTTTAAAATAACCATAGCTCTAGTGATTTGAGTCTGAGCAGTCTACTGATATCAAGTACACCTGTATCTGTAGCAATCTGACATAATTTCCCACTTTTAATCACAGAGATTTTGTTATAAAATTAAGTTTATTCCTAGTGTAATGGGTAACCCAGGGAGAATTTTTCTTATAACTACATAATAATTATTTTTCTCATTTCCATATTTAAAAATGAATTAAATTAACACATCAAGATGCCTATTACTAAAAGTAAGAGAAAAATTCCATTTTGATATATTTAAATAATAAGGCTATTTAGCAACTCATGTAATAATAAATGGTGGCTGGCTAGTTACATGGTTAGTTAATTCAGAGTAGCTCAATGAAGTCATTAAAGATCCCTTATTATTGTTTTTTTGTTTGTTTTTGTTTGCTTTGTTATGTTTTTTTTATTAACTTTAATGGGGTGACACCAATAAATCAGGGTACATATGTACAATGAAAACATCTCCAGATTATCTTATCATTCAATTGTGCTGCATACCCATTACCCAAAGTCAAATTGTCCTCTGTCACCTTCTATCTGATTTTCCCTGTACCCCTCCCCTTCTCCTATTCCACCCTCCCTTCCCTCCCCCATCCCGTAATCACCACACTCTTGTCCATGTCTCATAGTCTCACTTTTATGTCCCACCTATGTATAAAATCATGCTGTTCTCAGATTTTTTTTTTCTGATTCACTTATTTCACTCCGTATAATGTTATCAAGGTACATCCATTTTGTTGTAAATGATCCGATGTCATCATTTCTTATGGCTGAATAGTGTTCCATAGTATATATGTACCAAAGCTTTTTAATCCATTCGTCTTCTGATGGACACTTGGGCTGTTTCCAGATCTTCGCTATTGTGAACAATGCTGCCACGAACATGGGGGCGCATTTTTTCTTTTCGAACAGTGTTATGGTGTTCTTAGGGTATATTCCTAAAAGTGGGATAGCTGGGTCAAAAGGCAGTTCGACTTTTAATTTTTTGAGGAATCTCCATACTGTTTTCCACAGTGGCTGCACCAGTCTACATTCCCACCAGCAGTGCAGAAGGGTTCCCTTTTCTCCACATCCTCGCCAGCAATTGTTCTCTGTTGTTTTGCTGATGAGTGCCACTCTGACTGGTGTGAGGTGATATCTCATTGTGGTTTTGATTTGCATTTCTCTAATGATTAGTGATGTTGAGCATTTTTTCATATGTCTTTTGGCCATCTGTATGTCTTTTTTGGAGAAATTTCTATTCATTTCTTTTGCCCATTTTTTGATTGGATTGTTTGTCTTCTTGGTGTTGAGTTTTATAAGTTCTTTATAAATTTTGGTTATTAACCCCTTATCAGACGTGCTGTCGAATATGTTCTCCCATTGTGTGGTTTGTCTTTTTATTCTGTTCTTATTGTCTTTAGCTGTGCAAAAGCTTTTTAGATTGATGTAGTCCCATTTGTTTATCTTGCCTTTTATTTCATTTGCCTGTGGAGATAAATCGGCAAATAAATTGCTGCTACAGATGTCAGAGAGCTTGCTGCCTATGTTTTCTTCTAAGATGCTTATAGTTTCAAGGCTTATGTTTAAGTCTTTTATCCATTTTGAATTTGTTTTTGTGCATGGTGTAAGTTGATGGTCTAGTTTCATTTTTTTTGCAGGTAGATGTCCAATTTTCCCAGCACCATTTGTTAAAGAGGCTGTCTTTACTCAATTGTATGTTCTTTCCTCCTTTGTCAAATATCAGTTGTCCATAAAGGTGTGGGTTTATTTCTGGATTCTCTGTTCTGTTCCATTGATCACTGGCCTGTTCTTATGCCAGTACCAGGCAGTCTTGAGAATAATGGCCTTGTAGTAAACCTTGATATCCGGAAGAGTGATACCTCCTGCTTTATTTTTTCTTTTTAAGATTGCTGAGGCTATTCGTGTTCTTTTTCGGTTCCATATAAAATTTTGGAATATGTTTTCTATATCTTTGAAGTATGTCATTGGTATTTTAATTGGTATAGCATTGAATTTATAAATTGCTTTGGGTAATATAGACATTTTAATGATGTTTATTCTTCCTAGCCATGAACATGGTATATGCTTCCACTTGTTTGTATCTTCCTTGATTTCTTTTATCAATGTTTTATAATTTTCCGAGTACAAGTTCTTAACCTCCTTGGTTAAATTTACTCCTAGGTATTTTATTTTTTTGGCTGCAATAGTGAAGGGGATTGATTCCTTAATTTCTTTTGCTGACAGTTCATTGTTTGTATATAGAAATGCCTCTGATTTCTGAGTATTAATTTTATATCCTGCCACCTTGCTGAATTCATTTATAAGGTCCAGTAGTTTTTTAACTGAGACTTTAGGGTTTTCTATGTACAATATCATATCATCTGCAAATAGTGACAGGTTTACTTCTTCTTTTCCAATTTGGATGCCTTTTATTTTTTCTTCTTGTCTGATTGCTGTAGCTAGGACTTCCAGAACTATGTTGAATAAAAGTGGTGAAAGTGGGCAACCCTGCCTGGTTCCTGATCTTAAGGTGATTGCTTTTAATTTTTGTCCATTTAGTATGATGTTTGCTGTGGGTTTGTCGTAGATGGCCTTTATCATGTTAAGTGTTAGCTCCCGGTGGTCCTGAAGGGTCCTCGGGGGGACCTGAGGAATGAACAAAGAGACACAAACACACACAAAGACAAACAAGACTGCAGCCCCGAAGGACTTCAGCTTTTTATTTTTATACTCTTTCACTGCCCTAGCGATGGTCCACATCCTGCTGCTATCTTACAGCTTACGTACTTGGACACAGCCTGTTTCTTGTTCCTTCAAGGCCAGCAATTTCCCATCCTCAGCCCATCTTTGCTATCAAGCAAGGGCTCGGACATGTCCGCCTGCAGCACATGTCCTCTAGCACATCCTGTACTGGTCTTTATCTCAACGAGGTTACTGTATTTGCACAGCTTCCTCAGTTAACCCTTCATGGCACTCTGTCTTGTTAGCAAGTACAGTTTGGCCATGAAAAATCACAACACTCTTACATTAAGGAATGTTCCTTGTATTTCCACTTTACTGAGAGTTTTAAGCATGAATGGGTGCTGGATTTTATCAAATGCCTTTTCTGCATCTATTGAAATTATCATGTGATTTTTGTCCTTCCTTTAGTTTATGTGATGAATCACATTGATTGATTTGCGAATATTGAACCAGCCTTGCCTCTCCAGAATAAATCCCACTTGATCATGGTGTATGATTTTTTTCATATATTGCTGGATCCAGTTGGCTAATATTTTGTTGAGAATTTTAGCGTCTAAATTCTTCAGGGATATAGGCCTATAATTTTTTTTCTTTGTGTTGTCTTTGTCTGGTTTGGGGATCAGAATTATGCTCGCCTCATAAAAGAAGTTTGGAAGTCTTCCTTTCTCTTGAATTTTTAGAAATAGCTTGAGGAGGATAGGAGTTAGTTCTTTTTTGAATTTTTGATAGAATTCATTTGTGAAGCCATAAGGCCCAGGACTTTTCTTTTTGGGGGGTTTTTTGATAACTGTTTCAATCTCATCTGTTGTAATTGGTCTGTTTAGGTGCTCTGATTCTTCCAGATTGATTTTTGGAAGTTTATATGATTCAAGAAATTTGTCCATTTCATCTAGATTGTCTAATCTTTTGGCATAGAGTTCTTCATAGTATTTTCTTACAATGCTTTGTATCTCTGTTGTATTAGTTGTAATTTCTCCACTGTCCTTTCTAATTTTATCTATTTGAGACCTCTCTCTTTTTTTCTTGGTGAGTCTAGTTAAGGGTTCATCAATCTTGTTTACCTTTTCAAAGAACCAGCTTCTGGTTTCATTGATCCTCTGTATTGTTTCCTTAGCCTCTATGTCATTTATTTCTGCTCTGATCTTTATTATTTCCTTCCTTCTACTTGTGCTGGGTTTTATTTGCTGTTGTTTTTCTAGTTCTTTTAGCTGCAGGGTCAGGTTGCTTATTTGAGCTTTTTCTAGCTTCTAATGATATGCCTGTAGTGCAATGAACTTCCCTCTCAAAACTGCTTTTGCTGTGTCCCATAGATTTTGAGTTGATGTATGCTCATTATCATTTGTTTCTAGAAACTTTTTTATTTCTTCTTTGATCTCAATGTTAATTCATTTATTATTTAATATCATGCTATTTAGTTTCCAAGTGTTTGAGTATTTTTCAGTTTTTCTTTTGTGGTTAATTTCTAGTTTCATGGCATTGTGATCAGAGAAAATGTTTGATATGATTTCAATCTTCTTAAATTTATTGAGGCCTTTTTGTGTCCTAACATGTGGCCTATCCTAGAAAACGTACCATGAGTGCTTGAGAAGAATGTATATTCTACTGCTTTAGGGTAAAAAGTTCTGAAGATATCTATTAAATCAAGTTGATCTAGTGTATCCTTTAAGTCTGCTGTTACTTTATTGATTTTCTTTCTTGTGGATCTATCCAGTGTTGTTAGTGGGGTATTGAAATCCCCTACTATGATAGTATTGCTGTTAATCTCGCCCTTTATATCCATCAAAGTCTGCTTTATGTTTGTCGGGGCTCCTATATTTGGTGCGTAGATATTTATAATAGTTATATCTTCCTGTTGAATTGTTCCCTTTATCATTATGTAGTGTCCTTCTTTATCTCTTACTACAGTCTTTGTATTAAAGTCCATTTTGTCAGATATAAGTACTGCTACTCTGGCTTTTTTTTCATTTCCATTGCATGAAATATTTTTTTCCATCCTTTTACCTTCAGTCTATGTGCATCTTTTGTTTTAAGGTGTGTCTCTTGTAGACAGCATATGTATGGGTTCTGTTTCTTTATCTATGCAGCTACCTTATATCTTTTGATTGGATCATTTAATCCATTTACCTTTAAGGTTATTATTGATATGTAGTTGTTTATTGCCATTTTATTCTTTAAAGCTGTATTTTTTTTTTTTTTTTTTTTTGCTATATTCTTTCCTCCCTTTGCTCTGTTCACACTAGGCCCCTTAGAATCTCTTGCAGGATTGGTTTGGTTTTAATGAATTCCTTGAGATTTTCTTTGTCTGGAAAGCTCTTTATTTCTCCTTCAATTTTAAATGTTAGCCTTGCTGGATAGAGTAGTCTTGGTTGTAGGTTCTTGTTCTGCATTACATTGATTATATCTTGCCATTCCCTTCTGGCCTCAAGTGTTTCTGTTGAGAAGTCTGATGTCATCCTAATGGGGGCTTCTTTGTAGGTGATAGTCTTTTTTTCGCTAGCAGCTTCTAAGATTTTTTCTTTATCTATTAGCTTTGGTATTTTAACTATGATGTGTCTTGGTGTAGATCTTTTTGGGTTTCTCTTTAATGGAGTTCTGTGTGCTTCTTGAACATGTGGAATGTTTCCCAGCCTTAATTTAGGGAAGTTTTCTGCTATGATTTGATTGAACACAGTTTCCATTTCCTGTCCTCTTTCCTCTTCTTCAGGCACCCCTATGATGCGAATGTTGTTTCTCTTCATGTTGTCACAGAGCTCCCTTAGAGTTTCCTCACATTTTTTGAATCTCTTTTCCTTTTTTTTCTCTGCTTCTGTTATTGTGTCCTCTAACTTGCTGATTCGATCCTCAGCGTGATTCATCCTGCTTTTAATTCCTTCCATTGTGGTCTTTAGTTCTGATACTGTATTTGTCATTTCTGTCTGGTTCTTTTTTATTATTTCAATTTCGTTTTTTATACTTGTTATCTCTTTATTTAGGTGCTCATAGTGACTATTCATTGTTGCTCTAATTTCTTTGAACATCCTAACTATCATTATTCTAAATTCTGCTTCTGGTAGTTTGGTTATATCTGGTTCATTCTGGTCCTTCTCTGGGGATTTCTCTTGGTTTATTTGGTTTGCATTTTTCTGCCTGCCCATTTTATCTGAGTGTAAGCAAGTTGTGGCCACTGGAGTCCAGTACGTGTTGCCTTTGTGTTCTCTAGGTGTGGTCTGTCTGCAGGCTTGCCATCCCCTCTGCCGCTGCCTAGGGCGGTTGGGTGTGGGCGTTGCCAGCACCGGCTCACTGAAGCTATTGCTATGATTTCTGCCTCTCCTTTGTGGGAGGGGCTGTCACTCAAGTCACTAACCTTAGCACCCAGGGCAGAGGTGAGCACCTTTGCTCAGCTGCGGAACCAGCCTTTTTCTGGAAGGCTTACGCCCAGCCCCCTCAGTCAGAGCCTGCTCGCTTCCGTTTAGTGAGTTGGGTGGGGCTTTTGACGTGCTCTCAGCTGTGAGCCTTTGCCCGTCCAGAATTTAGCCCCGCCCTCGAGGCCAGGGTCTTCCTGCACAGGGGATTATTTGGCTGGGCGTGTTTACTGGCGTGAGCTCAGCTGCTAGCTTCCGGTCGTTCTGGATCCTACCTCGCCCCCACGCTCGGAGCAAGCTTGGGCACTTAGGGTGGTATTCCGCAGTTCCTCTGGCCGGCGGGGCGAGCAGCGTGAGCTCAGCCGCGAACTTCCGCTGTTCTCAGTGTCTCCCTCACCCCTGCGTTAGGAGCCCGCTCGCGCACACAGTTGGCACACCACAGTTTTTCCGCCTGGGCGGGGTTGGCAGCGTGAGCTCAGCCGCGAGCCCCTCGCCCATCCCTGGTCTTAGCCCCATGCCCGCAGTCAGGGCCGGCTTGCGCAGGGTCGCAGAGCTGATCTCTGTATGTATTTTTCCCCACAAGTGGGGTCACAGGCAGCCCACAGCTGCCGGACAGCTTTTGCACGGCCCCTCCGCCCCTGCTAGGCTAGCCTGAGCTCCCACCGGTTCTGCCTCCGCCCACACCGACAGGACCGGGATTCAGCGTCCTGCCGCAACCATAGCCTTCTGCAAACTCAGGGGGCTAGAAGTGCCCTAAGTCTCCACACTGTAGGCCTGGGAGCTCCCTCCCTCTAAGCAGCTCTGCTCTAATTGCCACGGGAGAGCTTGTTTGGCTAGTGTCCTGTCTCCCTTTGCTGGTATTGCTAGTTCCAGGGGAAATATTCATTTTCGATTAGGGAAGTGACTTAGCCCATGCGTCGGAGTGGCTGTCCCTCAGAGTGTCTCCGTGCCTTCATTTCACTCTTTGTTCTCGCTGCTCTGTTCCTCTCCTCTGTCCCAGTTCCCCGAACCCTGGGTGCGTGGTTGTGAGAGAGACTTTCTGAGCTGTCCCTTTAAAAAGATTTTTGTGTCTGAGAAAACTCTCTCTTTTTCACAAATATTATCCTCACTTGCTTCACAGCTCAATACTGTCCAAACGCCTCTTCTAGGCTCTGGGACTGTAGTCTGGGGCTTGGTTCCTGGGACCCAGGTCCCTCCCTCTCCGCCAAACTCTCCTCCCGCCACGCAGGTCTCTCCGGGCTGCCGTTTGCTCCGGGGAGCTGGGCAGCCCTCTTCGCGTTTTCGCTATTCCTACCAGTCTCAATGTGGCATCTGCAGTGTTCCTTGGTTGAAGAGTCCACTTAGTTTAGTTCAAAGTTGGTTTATCCAGATGATGGTTCTTAAAATTGACTTATCATCCACTTTGGTTCTGGGAGTTGGAAGTTGGTATGTCCGCCTACTCCATCGCCATCTTCGCATCCAACTTTGTTATGGTTTTAATGTTGCCATTCTCCCAGCATCAGCTTGTTCTCTGGTCCTAATGACTGTCATGGTTTTAGGTTGGTTGAAGGAGCTATAACAATAAATTTGGAGGTGTAAGTATTCAGAGAAGACATTATCTTGTGGAAGAAAGAGCTATGTTTTTTTTATTACGTTAAGAGTTAGGAGAACCTATAAGGAGTAGAAAATCAGTCCAAATACCCTTCAGCAGACCCTCCCACATCATCGATTAGAACTAGAAGCACTACTCTTAGAACAAATAAACCAATCCCTGGATCAATGTGGCCCCTCAAGAATCTTTCATAGGCTATTCAAAGTCAAACTCATTTTCATTATGATAGTAGAACACTGTTTGCTTTTTTCCACTATGTTTAATGATTCAGGATTTAATGGTGTGTAAAACTGTCTGTACCTTAGCACAAACCAAGGTAGTGGTGCCAAACTTTACTATTAATCATCATATTTTTCATTTCCATGCACTTTTATTTTTCTTGACATTTTGTTTTTATTCTGTCTTTTAAAAATTTTAATTTATTGTGTTGACATGGTTTCAAGTGTCCCACTCAATAAAAAACACTCAAACCCCTGCATTGTGCCCCCCATACCCCATGCAAACTCTCTTTCCATTCCTATTTCACTCCCTTTGCCCCACACCCCTTACCTCCATCCCCTCTTTTATTCTGGAACTTACTACCCTGTTATCTGTATCTATATGTCATGTATAGGATTTGGCTAATCCTTTGACCTTCTTTGATACTGTCCCTCTTCAACTTTTCCTCTGACAGCTGTTCATTTTATTCTCAGAGATTCTGCCTCTGTTTCTATTTTGTTTCTCAGTTTATTGTGTTCATTAAATACCACATATAAGTGAGATCTTATGATATTTCCCTTTCTCTGCCTAGCTTAATTCACTTAGCATAATAATCTCCAGGTCCATGCCTGCTATCACAAAAGGTAAGATTTCCTTCCTTCTCTAGGCTGCATAGTATTCTATTGTGTAGGTCTATCACAGCTTTTTTATCTCCACATCTGCTGATGTAGAAGACGACTCTGCACCAATGTAGATGGCAGTTAACTGCAGAGCAAGGGTTAATTGGAGACAGGAGATCTTGGAGTATGTTGGCCATGGAGAGAGAGACACTGCCCTGGGTTACTTGAATGCAAGTACGCAAATTATTGGAAAAATGCCTCCAAGAACCAGATGTTCTTTATGATTGATAAGCTTTGAGACTCTGACTCTTCTTGTGTCATTGTTTATGGAAGAAACAATTGACGTGCAGAGTTGGGGATGAAATGGATGGGAAAAAAGGCTTGTGTAACTTTCTAGTTTTAACTGCTGAGCTATGGTTTTTGGAACTCAATAAATATTCAGTGGCGCTGTTTCTTGGGCTGATTCCAACCCTCTCCCCGGTTATTTAAAATTTTTTGTCTTTTGCCTTGCAAGTCTGAATCGTGAAGAAATTCATAACATGCTGATGGACACTTAGGCTGTTTCCAGATCTTGACTATCATAAACTAAGCTACAATAAATATGGCAGTGCATATCTTCTTTTCAATTAATGTATTGGGATTCTTAGGATATATTCCTAAAAGTGGGATAACTGATTCATAAGGCAGTTCCTTTTTTAACGTTTTGAGGAAATGCCATACTGTTTTTCACAGTAACTACACAAGTCTGCATTCCCACAAGCAATACAGTAGGGTTTCTTTTTTCTACACCCTCATCAGCACTTGCTTTGTTTTTTAAAAATTGATTTGTTTATGAGAGCCATTCTGTCAGGTGTAAGGTAGTATCTCATTGTGATTTTAACTAGCATTTCTCTTATAATTAGTGATGTTGAGCACTTTTTTATATGTCCATTGGCCATCTGTGTGTCCTCTTTGAAAAGAGTCTATTCAGGTCTTTGACCCATTTTTCTTTTAATTTTTTATTAATTTTAATTTATTGTGTTAACGTGGATTCAAGTGTCTTACTCACTATAACTCACTCACCCCTAACACCTTGTTCCCCATTACCCTCCCCCCCCCCCGTTACACGCCCCTAACTCCTACCCCCTTCCCTTTTGGATTTTTTTGTCCTGTTATCTGTATTTATGTGTTATGTATATATAATTTTACTAATCCTTCCACCTTCTCTGATCCCATCCCTTCCTTGCCGTTTCCTCTGACAGGTGTCACTCTGCTCTGTAACCCACTTCTGCCTCTATTCCATTCCTTAGTCTATTTTGTTCATTAGATTTTACATATAAGTGAGAACATATGATATTTTTCTTTCTCTACCTTGCTTATTTCACTTAGTATAATAATCTCCAGGTCCATCCATACTGTTGCAAAAGGTAAGATTTCTTTCTTTTTCAAGGTCACATAGTATTCCATTGGATAAATGTGCCACACCTTTTTAATCCATTTGCCCACTAACAGACACTTGGGCTGTTTCTAGATATTGGCTATTGTAAACAATGCTGCAATAAGCATGGGAATGCATATCTTCTTTTCAATCAGTGATTTTGTATTCTTAGGATATATTCCGAAAATTGGGATACCGTTTTCCACAGTGGATGCACAAATCTGCATTCCCACTAGCAGTGCAGGAGAGTTCCCTTTTCCCCACAGCCTCACCAGTACTTATTGTGTGTTGATTTGTAAAAGAGCGCCATTCTGACAGGTGTGAGGTAATATCTCGTTGTGGTTTTAATTTGCATATCTCTGATAATTAATGACATTGAACATTCTTTCATATACTTATTGGCCATCTGTATGCTTTCTTTGGAGAAGCATCTATTCAGTTCTTTGGCCCATTTTTTAATTGGATTGTCCACCTTCCGGGTGTTGAGTTTTAGAAGTTCTTTATATTTTTTTGTTATTAACCCCTTATCAGACATATTGACGAGTATGTTCTTCCATTGTGTGGATTTTCTTTTTGTATTTTTCATGGTGTATTCTGCTGTGCAAAAAAAGTTCTTCAGTTTTATATAGTCCCATTTGTTTATTTTGTGCTTTATATCATTTGCTCATGGAGATAAATTGGCAAAAAATATTGCTATGATAGATATCAGAGTTTACTACCTATATTTTCTTTCAAGATATTTCTGGTTTCACAACTTACATTTAAGTCTTTTATCCATTTTGAGTTTATTTTTGTGAATGGTGTAAGTTGGTGGTCTAGCTTCATTTTTTGCATAAACGTGTCCAATTTTCCCAACACCATTTGTTAAAGAGACTGTCTTTACTTCACTGTATGCTCTTAACAACTTTGTAAAATATCAATTGACCATAAAGGAGTGGGTTTATTTCTGGGTTCTTTGTTCTGTTCCATTGATCTGTATGCCTGTTCTTATGCCAGTACGAAGCTGTTTTGATTACAATAGCCTGGTAGTATAACTTGATATCAGGAAATGTGATACCTCCCATTTTATTCTTTATTTTCAAGATTGCTGAAGCTATTCATATTCTTTTCTGGTTCAATACAAATTTTTGAAATATTTGTTCTATATCTTTAAATTATGACATTGGTATTTTAGTAGGAATTGCACTGGATTTATAGGTTGCTTTAGGTAATATAGACATTTTAATTATGTTTACTCTTTCTATCCATAAACACAATATATGCTTCTACTTGATTGTATCTTCTTTGATTTCTTTTTTCAAATCTTATAATTTTCCTAGTACAAGTCCTTTACCTCCTTGTTTAAATATACTCCTAAGTACTTTATTTTGTTGTTGTTTTTGTTGCAATAGTAAAAGGGAATGTTTCCTTAATTTCTCTTTTAGACAGTGTATTGTTGGTTTATAAAAATGTCACTGAGTTTTAAATATAAAACTTATATCCTACCACCTTGCTGAATTCATTTATAGTGTCTAGTAATTTTTTGACTGAGACTTTAGGGTTTTCTATGTAAAATATTATGTCATTAGCAAATAACGATAGTTTTACTTCTTTTCCAATTTGGATGCCTTTTATTTCTTCGTCTTGTCTGATTGCTGTGGCTAGGACTTCCAGAACTATGTTGAATAAGAGTGGTGAAAGGGAGTACCCCTGCCTTGTTCCTGATCTTGGGTGATTGCTGTTAACTTTTATTTATAGAGTATGATGTTGGCTGTGGGTTTGTCATAGGTGATCTTTATTATTTTGATGTATGTTCTCTGTATTCCCATTTTTCTGACAGTTTTTTATCATAAATGGGTGCTGGATTTTATCAAATGCCTTTTCTGCATCTATTGATATATTCATGTGATTTTTATTCTTCCTTTTTTATGTGATGAATCAAATAGATTGATTCACAAATACTGTACTGGTCTGGCCTCCCCAGAATAAATCTGACTTGATCATGATGCAGACTCTTTTAATGTATTGCTGGATCTGGTTTCCTTATATTTTGTTGAAAATTTTAGCATCTATGTTAATCAGGAATATTGGTCTGTAGTTTTCTTTTTTTCTAGTGGCTTTACCTCGTTTTGGAATGAGGATCATGCTTGCCTCATAAAAGGAGCTTGGAAGTCTTCTCACCTCTTGAATTTTTTCAAATAGCTTGAAAAGGATAGGTGTTAGTTTTCTTTGAATATTTGGTAAAATTTACCTGTAAAGCCATCCGATCCAGGACTTTTGTTTGTTGGGAGTTTTTTGATAATTGTTTCAATTTCATTTTTTGTAATCAGTCTGTTCAGGTTTTTTAATTCTTCCAGACTGAGTCTCAGAAGATTTTATGTTTCTAGGAATTTATCCCTTTCACCTAGGTTGTCCAATTTTTTGGCATATAGATCTTCATAGTATTCTTTCAATCCTTAGTATTTCTGCAGTGTCAGTTGCTTCTTCTCCATTTTAATTTCTAATTTTATTTATTTCAATCCTTTCTCTGTTTTTCTTGATTAGTCTGGTTAAAGGTTTGTCAATCATGTTCTTTTCAGTGAACCAGCTATTGGTTTCATGGATCTTTTGAATTGTTTATTTAGCCTCTTTGTCATTTATTTCCACTCTGATCTTTATTATTTCCTTCCTCTTACTTCCTCTGGGCTTTATTTGTTATTCTTTTTCTAGTTCTTTTATATGCAGGATTAGGTTGCTTATTTGAGCTTTATCATTTGAAGGTTTGCCTGTAATGCTATGAACTTCCCTCTCAGGACTAAATTTGCTGCGTTTCATAAATTTTGATTG
Organism: Rhynchonycteris naso; assembly: GCA_037038555.1. Classification (NCBI taxonomy): domain Eukaryota; kingdom Metazoa; phylum Chordata; class Mammalia; order Chiroptera; family Emballonuridae; genus Rhynchonycteris; species Rhynchonycteris naso. The sequence continues at coordinate 110,067,351 of CM072999.1, read as the reverse complement.
TTGCATGTTCATTTTCATTTGTTTCAAAGAAATTTTTTATTTCTTCCTGGATCTCATTGTTAACCCATTTATTATTTAATAACATGCTATTTAGCCTCTAAGTGTTTGAATGTTTTTCAGTTTTTCTATTGCAATTGATTTCTAGTTTTATGTGATTTTGATCAGAGAAGATGACTGATATGATTTAAATCTTCTTAAATTTATTGACAGTTGTTTTGTGTCTTAACATATCTTAGAAAATGTACCCTGCACACTTGAAAAGAATGTGTATTCTGCTGCTTTGGGTAAAAACTTCTGAAGATATCTTTTAAATCCAGTTGATTTAGTGTCATTGAAGCTGCTGTTTCATTACTGTCAGTCTGGAGGATCTATTTATTGATGTTAGTGGTGTATTAAAATTTCTTGCTATTATAGTATTGCTGTTGATCTCAACCTTTATGTCCATCAAAATCTGCTTTATATATTTAGGTGCTCCTATATTAGGTACATAAATATTTACAATGGTTATATACTCCTGTTAGATTAATCCCTTTATCATTATGTAGAGACCTTCTTTGTTCCTTACTATAGCCTTTGTTTTAAAGTCTATATTGTCAGATATAAATATTGCTACCCCAGCCATTTTTTTTTTCATTTTCATTTGCATGAAATACTTTTTCCATCTCCTCACTTTAAGTTTCTGTGTATCTTTTGCTCTGAGGTGGTCTCTTGTAGACAACATATGTACAGGTTCTGTTTTCTTATCCATGCAGCTATCCTATGTCTTTTGGTTGGAGCATTTAATCCACTTACATTTAAGGTTATTAATGTATTTATTTATTGGAATTTTTTACTTTAAATCTACAATTCTCTTTTTCTAGATATTTTTTCCTATGCTCTTTGTACAGCAGGTTCCATAACATTTATTGCAGTACTGGTTTGGATGTAATGAATTCTATGATTTTTTTTGTTTTGTTTTGTTTTTGTCTGGGAAGTTTTTTATTCTCCTTCAATTCTAAACAATAACCTTGCTGGATAAAGAAGTCTTGGTTGTAGGTTCTTGTTTTGCATCAATTTGAATATTTCTTGCCAGTCCCTTCTGGCTTCAAATGATTCTGTTGAGAAGCCTGATTTCATCCTCATGGGGGCTACTCTGTAAATAATTAACTGCTTTTTCTCTTGCAGCTTTTAGTATTCTTTCTTTGTCTCTTAACTTCGGCACTTTAATTATGATGTGTCTTGGTGTAGGTTTCCTTAGGTTCCTCTTTATTGGGACTCTGTGCTTCTTTAAATTGTGTGACTTTCTTTCCATCAATTTAGAAAAGTTTTCAGCTATGATTTCTTCAGATTCTTTATCCCTTGTTCATTCTCTTCACCTTTAGGAAAGTCTATGATGCAGATGCGGTCTCTCTTCATGTTGTCACAGAGCTCTCTTAGAGTTTCCTGTTTTTTTTCTTTGAACTTTTTTTATTTTTTGTTGTCCTATTTCTGCGCTTTCATTTATCTTGTCCTCTAAATTGCTGTTTCGATTCTTTGCTTTATCCAGCCTGCTGTTAATTTTTTCTAGTGAAATATTAATTTCTAATATTGTATTTAGCATTTCTGACTTGTTCTTTTTTATTATTTCAATGTCCTTTTTGATGCTTGCTATCTCCTTATTTAAGAGCTCATTTTTTCCATCCATTGTTCCTTTAAGATCCTTGAGCATCCTAAAAATCATAGTTTTGAACTCTGCATCCAGTAGTTTGGTTATTACCATCTCATTCAGTTCTTTTTCTGGGGATATCTCTTGTTGATTCATTTGGGTCACATTTTTCTGTCTGCCCATTTTGTCTGTGTATTAGGTAACACTGATTTCAAATTTTTGAGGTGTCTTTATGAGAAGAGAGGCTTGGTGGTACTGAACTCCAGGCCACTTGTTTTCCACTGTTCTAGGAATGCTTCTTGAGGTTACTATTTTCTCTCTTGTTGTATGTGAGTATTAGATGCAGTTAGTCTTTCATGGGTATGGTTATCCCTTTAGGCTGGATGACTCTAAGTGTCAACTTTGCTCGTGTGTATGATACACCATGCAATCCAATGTCTGTCATGTTGGGTGTTTTTATTCTTCACTGTGTCTGGTACTTACTAGACTCCATCTTTTGATGTGCTGCTTGTGCAGGTAGCTGAGTCTAGGGTTGGTGCCTCCCACTACCAGTTGTGTTGACTCTAGTTTCTGCTGGGTTGACATCACCCATAGTTTGTAACTCACTGTGGACTACCTGTCTGCAGCTACTGTACTTTTCACTACTTGTTTCTGTGTTTTCTGTGCCTGAGTTGTGTGAGAGGGGCCAAGCTTTGTATATAGATCAGTTTCCTCCTGCTTGGAGATGAAAGCAGCTTTGTAAAAGCCCCAAGCTCTATAATATTTGTCTCTACTTTTCAATTGCTACTCTTCCTCTTGCAGCTGCCCTGTCTTCACATAAAGTCTTCTGTAATAAGACTGTAGTGTGGACTCAGATTGGCCTCTCACAACCAACCCCTCTAAAGGTTGCACACTTAGTGGGTTAGGGCAGCTAAAATTGTAAATTCAATGTTAGTAGCCCCCCCTACTTCAGGGGTCTCTTGATCAGGAGCTCAGTACAGGAAATGTGTCCTCTACTCCAGAGCTTAGTCCTTCAGCCACTGCTGGATACTCAAATTTTATTTCTGCCCAACAATGTGAGCAGCAGGTTCAGACCAAGTGTGGTCAACAGTCTCTTCTGCAGAATTTCTTTCAGCTGGTGAGAACTTGGTCACAGGGAGGAAGACTGAGAGAATACTCTCCTGAGACTAAAAATGCCCCCCAAAAGGTAGCTAAGCCCCTTAACAAGATCCAACAATAAACTCACAGGGACCCACATGTTAAATGTTCATGCTCCAAGCCTCTCTTCCTTCCCCCAGTGGAATTTAGCCCAGCAGGGCAGAATATCCAGTACCCAAGCCAGCTTACTGTGAAGCTTCACCCTGTCTAATACACATGAGCCACTGTGCTGGTGTTGATCATAGAAAGCAGAACTTGCCTCAGCTGGGCCAGGTGTGAGACTTTCCTTAGAATACCACTCTAGCAAGGGTTGTTAGGTCCTGACCCAATGCTTTCCATAGCTGGCAACTGAATGTGCCAGCTATGGATCTCCCTGGCAGGAACCTGGTGCAGACCAGTGTGAGACACTGCCTGTGACTGGCCCTCAGAAACCTTCTTGGAGCTACAAGCAATCCAGAGTTTGTGGATGCCTCTGCTTGGCCCAGGAAATACCAAGCTGCATACCTAAGCTGGCTTTTACCCACTCTGGCCTGAAGGAAGGTCTACTTAAAAGGCTAAGCTTCCCTGAGTCCACCTCCTGCAGCCTCTGTCTGCTGGCTGCTTCTTGGGCTGCTAGATTCTAGTGCCTGCAATAATTTAGAGATTAGTAAGGGTGGTATATGTGACTCTGCCCCTTGGCCCCAAGTGCCAATCTGCCCAGACTTTCTTCACAGACCTCAGTAAGGTGTGGCCCCAGCAGTCAGGTGGGTGTGGCCTCTGAGACCCAGAGGTATGGTCTGCCTTCTCTGAAGACAGTTTTCACTGAATCTCCCATGAGGCAGAAGCACCAGACTGGGGAGAGCGTAGGGGGGATCTCTGGTTTTAACACCAGAAAACTGAGTCACTGATGTGCCCCCTGCTTCCTGGCCTCTCAGAACAACCCATCACTATGCCTAGGGTAAGAGAGACTTCCAAGGGTGGAGCAGTTGCTTTTCCTCAGGCTGATACAGCACAGAGGGGACGTTCCACCAAAAAAGTTGATGACTGCAGTACTGGAGAATGACTCAGTACAGGGGTTCTGGTGGCCATCCCCCACAGTGTCTATCTTTGGGCCTCCAACTTTACATTCTCCTCACAGAACTCCAGTCCTCTCAGCTCTCCCTCCACCGGACCCCTGTGTAACTGGCTGTGAACAAGATTTACTGCACAGGCCCTTTAAGATGGAGCTTGTGTCTCTGAGAGCTCTGTCTCTTTCTCACAGACAGACACTTTGCTCTTTTCACTGCCAAATGCTGTCTGTGCAACTCTTCTAGGCTCTGGGGCTCTAGGCTGGGGCTCCGGGCCTGGAGCTGAGTACTCATACCTTTCAGGGTGATCCTCCCTGTATTGAGAGTTTGTCAGGACACTCAGCTGCCACTTGCTCCTGTAAGCAGAGCAGCTCTTTTTGTATACACCCTTCCTATCAGTCTGGGTGTGGCTTCTTCTGTGATCCTTGGTTATAGACTCCTCTTAATTTAGCCCAAAGTTGTTTTTTCAAGAATATTGTTCTTAAATTAAGTTGTAATCCACTTTGGTCCTGGGAGCTGGCAGTTAGAACGTCTGCCTACTCCATTCCCATTTTTCAGTTGTGTTGTTTACCTTGCTGGTGTTGAGTTTTATGTTCTTTATAAATATTGGTTATTAAGCCCTTATTAGACATATCAGCAAATATGTTCTCCCATTGAGTGAGTAGTCTTTTTATTTTGTTAATGGTATCTTTTGCTGTTCAAAACCTTTTAGTTTTATATAGTTCCATTTGTATATTTTGTCTTTTATTTCACGTGGCTGTGGAGATATATTGTCAACAATATTGCTATAAGAGATATCAGAAACTTTATTTTCTATGCTTTCTTCAAAGATATACAGTGTGTCCGTAAAGTCACAGTGCACTTTTGACCAGTCACCGGTCAAAAGTGCACTGTGACTTTACGACACACTGTATATGGTTTCACAACTTATATTTTAAATATTTTATCCATTTTAATTTATTTTTGTGAATGGCATAAGTTGATAGTCTAGTTTCTTTTTTTTTGCATGTACTTGTCCGAATTTTCCAACACTATTTATTAAAGAGACTGTCTTTACTCCACTTGTATACCCTTGCCTCTATTTTCAAATATTAACTGACCATAAAGGTAGGGGTTCTCTGTTTTTTCCATTGATCTCTATACCTGTTCTTCTGGCAGTACCAAGTTGTTTTAATTACAATGGCCTTGTAATAGACTTAATATCAAGAAGTGTGATACCTCCCACTTTGTTATTCATTTTCAAGATTGCTGAAGTAATTCAGGTTTCTTTTTAGTTTTATATAAATTTTTGGAATATTTGTTCTAGATTTGTGAAATATACCATGGCTATTTTAATAGGAATTGCATTGAATGTATACATTGCATTTAGTAGCATGAACATTTTAATGATGTTATTTCTTCCTATCAATGAACACAGTATATTCTTCCACTTCTTTGTATCTTCCTCAATTTCTTTTTTCAGTGTCTTATAATTTTCTGAGTACAAGTCTTTTACTTCCTTAGTTAAATTTACTCGTAGGTACTTTATTATTATTTTTTGTTATTTTTGCAATAATGAAGGGGATTGTTTTCTTAATTTCCTTTTTTTTTTCTTTTTAATACCTGTCTTTATTGTGTATAGCAACATAGCATTAAAACCACATCCCACCAATGAAGGACATTGTCATTGCTTCCATTTTTTTTTCCAGCTACCATTGTGAGTTCTGCGATCCAAACTTTTTTTTTTTTTCTTAAAATTATTGTGTTAAGGTAGTGAAATAAGTAAATCAGAAAAAAAGAAAAACTGAGAACAGCATGATTTCATACATAGGTGGGACATAAAAGTGAGAATATGAGACATGGACAAGAGAGTGGTGGTTATGGGATGGGGGGAGGGAGGGAAGAGTGGGATAGGGAGGAGGGGAGGGACACAGGGAAAACCAGATTGAAGGTGACAGAGGACAATTTGACTTTTGGTGATGGGTATGCAACACAATTGAATGATAAGATAACCTGGAGATGTTTTCATTGTACATATGTACCCTGATTTATTGGTGTCACCCCATTAGAATTAAGAATAATAAAATATATGTATATAAAAAAAAATTCATAAACTACCTTAACACAATAATTTCTTAATTTCTTTTTCAGCCTGACCAGGTGGTGGCACAGTGGATAGAGCGTCGGACTGTGATGCAGAGGACTCAGGTTTGAAACCCCAAGGTTGCCAGCTTGAGAGTGGGCTCATCTGGTTTGAGCAAAGATCACCAGCTTGGACCCAAGGTCGCTGGCTCCAGCAAGGGGTTACCAGTTCTGCTGAAGGCCCGCGGTCAAGGCACATATGAGAAAGCAATCAGTGAACAACTGTGGTGTTGCAACAAAAAACTGATGATTGATGCTTCTCATCTCTCTCTGTTCCTGTCTGCTTGGTCCTATCTATCCCTCTCTCTGACTCTCTCTCTCTCTCTCTCTCTCTAAAAAAAAAAAAAAAAAAAAATTCTTTTTCAGACAGTTTATTGTTGGTGTATAAAAATGCCTCTGATTTCTGAACACTAATTTTATACCTTGTCATTTTGATGAATTTATTTATCAGGTCTATTAGTTTTTTGGCTGAGAAATGAGAGTTTTTTATGTACAGCATTATGTCAGCAGGAAATAATTACAGTTTTACTTTGTCTTTTCGAATTTGGATGCCTTTTATTTCTTCTTGTCTGATTGTTGTGACTAGGACTTACAGAACTATGTTGAATAAAAGTAGTAAAAGGGGACACACCCATACCTTGTTCCTGATCTTATGGGGATTTCTTTTATTTTTCGCCCATTGAGTATGATGTTGGTTGTTTGTTTGTCATATATAGCCTTTATTCTGTATTCCCACTTTGCTGACAGTTTTGATCATAAATGGGTGCTGGATTTTATCAAATGCTTTTTCTACATCTATTGATATTATGATGTGATTTTTATCTTTCATTTTGTTTATGTGACAAATCATATTTATTGATTTGTGACTATTGTGCCGGCCTTGTTTCCCTAGAATAAATCCCATTTGATAATGGTGTATGATCTTTTTAATGTATTGCTAATATTTTGTTGAAAGTTTTAGCATCTATTTTCATCAGAAATATTGACCTATCATTTACTTTTCTTTTCCTGTTTTTGCCCGTTTTGAAATCAGGATAATGCTTGCCTCGTAAAATGAGCTTGGAAGTTTATCCTCCTCTTAAAATTTTTTGGAATGGCTTGAGAAGAATAGCTGTTAATTCTTCTTTGAATATTGGTAAAATTCACCTGTGAAACCACCCAGTCAGAAGATTTGTTTTCTGGGAGTTTTCTGATAACTGTTTAAATTTCATTTGTTGTAATTGGTATACTACATTTCTTTATTCTTCCAGGTTCAGTTTTTTTATTTTTTTTTATTTGGTCCATTTGCAACTAGTACTCTTCTTTTTTGTCTTTTTTTAAAATTAACTTTAATGGGGTGACACCAATATACCAGTGTACATATGTACAATGAAACCATCTCCAGATAATATAATCATTCAATTGTGTTGCATACCCATCACTCAAAGTCAAATTGTCCTCTGTCACCTTCTATCTGGTTTTCCCTGTGCTCCTCCCCTTCTCCCTATCCCACCCTCTACACCCTTCCCCCACCCCATAACCACCACACTCTTGTCCATGTCTCATAGTCTCACTATTATGTCCCACCTATGTATGAAATCATGCTGTTCACAGTTTTTTTTTCTTTTTTTAATTTCCTTTTATTTTATTCATTTTAGAGAGGAGACACAGAGTGAGAGAGAGAAGGAGAGAGAGAGAGAAAGGGGGGAGGAGCTGGAAGCATCAACTCCCATATGTGCCTTGACTGAACCAGTGCAGGGTTTTGAACTGGCGACCTCAGTGTTCCCAGGTCGACGCTTTATCCACTGCGCTACCACAGGTCAGACAGTTTTTTTTTTTTTCTGATTGACTTACTTTACTCCGTATAATGTTATCAAGGTACATCTATTTTGTTATAAATGATCCAATGTCATCATTTCTTATGGCTGAGTAGTATTCCATAGTATATACGTACCATAACTTTTTAATCCACTCGTCTTTTGACATACACTTGGGTTGTTTCCAGATCATCACTATTATGAACAATGCTGCCACGAACATGGGGGCGCATTTCTTCTTTTTGAACAGTGCTATGGTGTTCTTAGGGTATATTCCTAAAAGTGGGATAGCCAGGTCAAAAGGCAGTTCGACTTTTAATTTTTTGAGGAATCTCCAAACTGTTTTCCACAGTGGCTGCACCAGTCTGCATTCCCACCAGCAGTGCAGAAGGGTTCCCTTTTCTCCACATCCTCGCCAGCACTTATTCTGTGTTCTTTTGCTGATGAGTGCCATTCTGACAGCTGTGAGGTGATATCTCATTGTGGTTTTAATTTGCATTTCTCTAATGATTAGTGATGTTGACCATTTTTTCATATGTCTTTTGGCCACCTGTAAGTCTTCTTTGGAGAAATTTCTATTCATTTTTTTTGCCCATTTTTTGATTCTTTTGTTTGTCTTCCTGGTGTTGAGTTTTATAAGTTCTTTATAAATTTTGGTTATTAACCCCTTATCAGACGTGCTGTCGATATGTTCTCCCATTGTGTGGTTTGTCTTTTTATTCTGTTCCTATTGTCTTTAGCTGTGCAAATACTTTTTAGTTTGATATAGTCCCATTTGTTTATCTTGCCTTTTATTTCATTTGCCAGTGGAGATAATTTGGCAAATATATTGCTGCTACAGATGTCAGAAAGCTTGCTGCCTGTGTTTTCTTCTAAGATGCTTATGGTTTCACGGCTTATGTTTAAGTCTTTTAGTCATTTTGAGTTTGTTTTTGTGAATGGTGTAAGTTGATGGTCTAGTTTCATTTTTTTTGCAGGTAGATGTCCAATTTTCCCAGCACCATTTGTTAAAGAGGCTGTTTTTACTCCATTGTATGTTCTTTCTTCCTTTGTCAAATATCAGTTGTCCATAAAGCTGTGGGTTTATTTCTGGGTCCTCTGTTTGTTCCATTGATCAAAGGGCCTGTTCTTATGCCAGTACCAGGCAGTCTTGAGTATAATGGCCTTGTAGTAAACCTTGATATCCGGAAGAGTGATACCTCCTGCTTTATTTTTTCTTTTTAAGATTGCTGAGGCTATTCATGTTCTTTTTTGGTTCCATATAAATTTTTGGAATATATTTTCTATATCTTTGAAGTATGTCATTGGTATTTTAATTGATATAGCATTGAATTTATAAATTGCTTTGGGTAATATAGACATTTTAATGATGTTTATTCTTCCTAGCCATGAGCATGTTATATGCTTCCACTTGTTTGTATCTTCCTTGATTTCTTTTATCAATGTTCTATAATTTTCCGAGTACAAGTTCTTAACCTCCTTGGTTAAAATTACTCCTAGGTATTTTATTTTTTTGGCTGCTATACTGAAGGGATTGTTTCCTTAATTTCTTTTGCTGACAGTTCATTGTTTGTATATAGAAATGCCTCTGATTTCTTTTTTTTTAAGATTTTTTATTTATTCATTTTAGAAAGAGAAGACACAGAGAGAGAGAGAGAGAAGAGAGTGAGAAGCAGAAAGCATCAACTCCCATATATGCCTTGACCAGGGAAGCTCAGGGTCTCGAACTGGCAACCTCAGTGCTCCAGGTTGAAGCTTTTACCCACTGCACCACCACAGGTCAGGCCCCTCTGATTTCTGACTATTAATTTTATATCCTGCCACCTTCTTAAATTCATTTATAAGGTCCAGTAGTTTTTTGACTGAGACTTTAGGGTTTTCTATATACAATATCATATCATCTGCAAATAGTGACAGTTTTACTTCTTCTTTTCCAATTTGGATGCCTTTTATTTCTTCTTCTTGTCTTATTGCTGTAGCTAGGACTTCCAGAACTATGTTGAATAAGAGTGGTGAAAGTGGCAACCCTGCTTGTTTCCTGATCTTAAGGGGATTGCTTTTAATTTTTGTCCATTTAGTATGATGTTTCCTGTGGGTTTGTCTTAGATGTCCTTTATCATGTTAAGGAATGTTCCCTGTATTCCCACTTTACTGAGAGTTTTGAGCATGAATGGGTGCTGGATTTTATCAAAGGCCTTTTCTGCATCTATTGAAGTTATCATGTGATTTTTGTCCTTCCTTTAGTTTATATGATGAATCACATTGATTGATTTGCGAATATTGAACCAGCCTTGCCTCTCCAGAATAAATCCCACTTGATCATGGTGTATGATTCTTTTCATATATTGCTGAATTCGGTTGGCTAATATTTTGTTGAGAATTTTAGCATTTAAATTCATCGGGGATATAGGCCTATAATTTTCTTTCTTTGTGTTGTCTTTGCCTGGTTTTGGGATCAGAATTATGCTCGCCTCATAAAAGGAGTTTGGAAGTCTTCCTTCCTCTTGAATTTTTTGAAATAGCTTGAGGAGGATAGGAGTTAGTTCTTCTTTGAATTTTTGATAGAATTCACTTGTGAAGGCATCAGGCCTAGGACATTACTCTTTGGGGAGTTTTTTGATAACGGTTTCGATCTTATTTCTTGAAATTGGTCTGTTTAGGTGTTCTGATTCTTATAGATTGATTTTTGGAAGTTAATATGATTCAAGAAATTTGTCAATTTCACCTAGATTGTCTAATTTTTTGGCATTGAGTTCTTCATAGTATTTTCTTACAATGCTTTGTATTTCTGTTGTGTCAGTTGTTATTTCTATACTGTACTTTCTAATTTTATTTATTTGAGTCCTCTCTCTTTTTTTTTTTTTTTTTTTTTTGGTGAGTCCAGGTAAGGTTCATCAATCTTGTTTACAAAGAACCAGCTTCTGGTTTCATTGATCTTGTGTATTGTTTCCTTAGACTCTATGTCATTTATTTCTGCACTGATCTTTATTATTTCCTTCCTTCTACTTGTCCTGGGTTTTATTTGTTGTTGTTTTTCTAGTTATTTTAGATGCAGGGTCAGGTTGCTTATTTGAACTTTTTCTAGCTTCTTATGATATGCCTGTAGTGCAATGAACTTCCCTGTCAGTACTGATTTTTCTGTGTCCCATAAATTTTGAGTTGATGTATGCTCATTATCATTTGTTTCTAGCAACTTTTTTATTTCTTCTTTGATCTCATTGTTAATCCATTCATTATTTACTATCATGCTATTTAGTTTCCATGTGTTAGAGTATTTACAGTTTTTCTTTTGTGGTTAATTTCTAGTTTCATGGCATTGTGATCAGAGAAAATGTTTGATATGATTTCAATCTTCTTAAATTTATTGAGAACATTTTAGTGTCCTAACATGTGGTCTATCCTAGAAAACGTACCATGAGTGCTTTAGAAGAATGTATATTCTACTGCTTTAGTATGAAAAGTTCTGAAGATATCTATTAAATCAAGTTGATCTAGTGTATCCTTTAAGTCTGCTGTTTCTTTATTGATTTTCTTCCTTGTGGATCTATACAGTGTTGTTAGTGGGGTACTGAAATCCCCTACTATGATAGTATTGCTGTTAATCTCACCCTTTATATCCATCAAAGTCTGCTTTATGTAGTCGGGGCTTCTATATTTGGTGCGTAGATATTTATAATAGTCATATCTTTCTATTTAATTGTTCCCTTTATCATTATGTAGTGTCCTTCTTTATCTCTTACTACAGCCTTTGTTTTAAAGTCCATTTTGTCAGATATAAGTACTGCTACCCTGGCTTTTTTTTCATTTCTATTTGCATGAAATATTTTTTTCCATCGTTTTACCTTCAGTCTATGTGCATCATTTGTTTTAAGGTGTGTCTCTTGTAGACAGCATATGTATGGGTCTTGTTTCTTTATCCATGCAGCTACTCTATGTCTTTTGATTGAATCATTTAATCCATTTACATTTAAAGTTATTATTGATATGTAGTTGTTTATTGCTATTTTGTTCTTTCAAGCTGTATTTTTTTTTTTTTTTTTTTTTTTTTGCTATATTCTTTTCTCCATTTGAACTGTTTACAACAGGCACCTTAGTATCTCTTGCTGAATTGGATTGGTTATAATGAATTCCTTGAGGCTTTCTTTGTCTGGAAAGCTCTTTATTTCTCCTTCAATTTTAAACGTTAGCCTTGCTGGATAGAGTAGTCTTGGTTGTAAGTTCTTGTTCTGCATTACTTTGATTATATCTTGCCATTCCCTTTGGCCTCAAGTGTTTCTGTTGAGAAGTTCGATGTCATCCTTATGGGGGTTCCTTTGTAGGTGATAGCCTTTTTTTCTCTAGCAGGTTTTAAAATTTTTTCTTTATCTATTAGCTTTGGTATTTTAACTATGATGTGTCTTGGTGTAGATTTTTTTGGGTTTCTCTTTAATGGAGTTTTGTTTGCTTCTTTAACGTGTGGAATGTTTCCCAGCCTTAATTTAGGAAAGTTTTCTGCTATGATTTAATTGAACAAAGTCTGCATTTCCTGTCCTCTTTCCTCTTCTTCAGGTACCCCTATGATGCAAATGTTTTTTCTCTTCAGGTTTTCACAGAGTTCCCTTAGAGTTTCCTCACATTTTTTGAGTCTCTTTTCCTTTTTTTTCTCTGCTTCTGTGCCTTTGTTTATTGTGTCCTCTAACTCGCTGATTCGATCCTCAGCGTGATTCACCCTGCCTTTAATTCCTTCCATTGTCGTTTTCAGTTCTGATACTGTATTTGTCATTTCTGTTTGATTCTTTTTTATTATTTCAATTTCATTTTTTATACTTGTTATCTCTTTATTTAAGTGTTCATAGTGACTCTCCATTGTTGCTCTAATTGCTTTGAACATCCTAACTATCATTATTCTAAATTCTGCTTCTGGTAGTTTGGTTATATCTGGTTCATTCAGGTCCTTCTCTGGGGATTTCTCTTGATTCATTTGGTTTGCATTCCTCTGCCTGCCCATTTTATCTGTGTATAAGCAAGTTGTGGCCACTGGGGATCAGTAGGTGTTGCCTTTGTGATCTCTACGTGTCGTCTGTCTGCAGGCCCGCCACCCCCTCTGCCGCTGCCTAGGGTGTTTGGGTATGGGCATTGCCAGCATCAGCCTACTGCAGCTATTTCTGTGATTTCTGCCTCTCCTCTGTGGGAGGGGCTGTTACTCAAGCCACAAGCTTCTGCACCAAGGGCAGAGGTGAGGACCCAACCTGTTTTCAGAAGGCTTATGCCCAGCACCCACAGTCAGAGCCTGCTTGCCACAGTTTCACGGGTTGGGCGGGCCTTTTGACGTGCTTTCAGCTGTGAGGCTTTGCCCGTCCAGAATTTTGCCCTGCCCTCGAGGCCAGGGCCCTCCAGCGCAGGGTTGCAAACCGAGGTTTTTTGGGCCGGGTTGTTTGCTGGCGTGAGCTCAGCTGTGAGCTTTCGATCATTCCGGACTCTACCCCGCCCCTGCGTTAGGAGCCCACTCACTCACACAGGATGGCAAACCTCAGTTTCTTTGTCTGGGCGGGGCTAGTAGCATGCGCTCAGCCATGAACTTCTGCTATATCGGGGGGGGGGGTCTACACCGCCCCCACGTTAGGAGCTCACTCGCGCACACAGTATGGCAAACCGTGGTTTCTCCTGCCGGGCTGGGTTGGCAGCGTGAGCTCAGCCAGGAACCCCCCGCCCGTACCTGGTCCTAGCTTTTTCCCCGCGTTCAGGGCCAGCTTGCGCAGGGTCGCAGAGCAGATCTCTGCCCTTTTTTTCCTGCAAGTGGGGTTACAGACGGGCCCGCAGCAGCCGGACTGCTTTCGCGCGTCCCCTCCGTCCCTGCTGGGCTAGACCGAGCTCACACCGGTTGTGCCTCTGCCCACGCCGACAGGACGTTTCAGCGTCTAGCCTCCACCTACCCTTCAGCAACCCTCAGAGATATGGAAGTGCCCTAAGTCTCCACACTGTAGGCCTGGGAGCTCTCTACCTCTAAGCAGCTCTGCTCTAATTGCCGCTGGAGAGCTTGTTTGGCTAGTGTCCTGTCTCCCTTTGCTGGTATTGCTAGTTCCAGGGGAAATATTCTTTTTGATTAGGGAAATGACTTAGCAGGGTGAGTGTCCCTGTGCTTTCAGTCCACACTCTGTTCCCGCTGCTCTGTTCCTCTCCTCTGTCCCCATTCCCTGTAGCCCCGGGTGCGTGGTTGTGAGAGAGGTTTTCTGCGCTGTCCCTTTAAAAAGAATTTTGGGTCTGAGAAAACTGTCTCTTTTTCACAAACAGTATCCTTACTTGTTTCACAGCTCAATACTGTCCAAACGCCTCTTCTAGGCTCTGGGACTGCAGGCTGGGGCTTGGTTCCTGGGATCCAGGTCCCTCCCTCTCCGCCAAACTCTCCTCCCACCACGTGGGTCTCTCCAGGCTGCCATTTGCTCCGGGGAGCTGGGCAGCCCTCTTCACGTTTTCGCTATTCCTACCAGTCTCAATGTGGCTTCTGCAGTGTTCCTTGGTTGAAGAGTCCACTTAGTTTAGTTTAAAGTTGGTTTATCCAGATGATGGTTCTTAAAATTGAGTTATAATCCACTTTGGTTCTGGGAGTTGGAAGTTGGTACGTCCGCCAACTCCATTGCCATCTTCGTTCGTCCTCTTCCAGGTTCAGTTTTAAAAAATTTTATGTTTCTGGAATTTAAACATTTTGTCTAGGTTCTTCAAATTTTTGGTATATAGAACTTCACAGTATTTTCTACAGTCCTTTTCATTACTGTGCTTTCAGTTGTTACTTCTCTTTCATTTCTAAGTTTATTTATTTAGGTCCTTTCTGTTTTTTCTTGATAAGTTTGGTTAAAGTTTCATAAATCTTGTTTGTCTTTTCAGTGAACCAGCACTTGGTTTTATTGATCTTTTGTATTCTTTCTTTTAGCCTCTATGTTATTTCTCCTTTGATCTTTATTATTTCCTTCCTTTTACTTTCTCTGGGCTTATTTGTTGTTCTTTTTTCTTGTTATTTTAGGCTCAGGATTGTTTATTTGAGCTTTTTCTTGCTTTTAAAAGTATGTCTATATTGCTATGAATTCCCCTCTCAGGACTGCTTTTGCTATGTCCAATAGATTTTAGGTTGTTGTATCTTCATTTCCATTTATTTCAAGAAAATTTTTTATTTTTTTATTGATTTCATGATTAACACATTTGTTATTAAGTGACATGTTATTTAATAACAAATGGTTATTTGTTATTAAATAACATGTATTTCAATGTTTTTCAGTTTTTCTACTGTATTTGATTTAGTTTCATGCCATTTTGGTCAGAGAAGATACTTGATATAATTTCATTCTTTTTAAATTTATTAAGACTTGTTTTGAGTCCTAACATGTGGTATATTTTAGAAAATTAATGTACCATGAGCACTTGAGAAGAATATATATTCTGCTCCTTTGGGATAAAATGTTCTTAAGATGTCAATTAAATCTAGTTATTTAGCCTGACCAGGCAGTGGCACAGTGGATAGAGTGTCGGATTGGGATGCGGAGGACCCAGGTTTGAGACCCCGAGGTCGCCAGCTTGAGTGCAGGCCCATATGGCTTGAGTAAAAGCTCGTCAGCTTGGACCCAAGGTCGCTGGCTCCAGCAGGGGGTTGCTCAGTCTGCTAAAGGCCTGCGGTCAAGGCACATGTGAGAAAGCAATCAATGAACAACTATGGTGTCTCAATGGCAATGAGAAATTGATGATTGATGCTTCTCACCTCTCTCAGTTCTTGTCTGTCTGTCCCTGTCTATCCCTCTTTCTGACTCTCTCTCTGTCCCTTAAAAAATAAAAAATTAGTTATTTAGAGTGTTATTTAAGAATACTATTTCTTTGTTGATTTTCTGTCTGGAGGATCAGTTTATTAATGTCAATGGGCTATTAAAACCTTCTACTATTACTGTATTGCTGTTGATCTCTCCCTTTATGTCTACCAAAATCTTTTTAATATATTTAGGTGCTCCTATATTGCCTGCATAAATATTTACAATGTTTATATACTCTTATTGGATTGCTTCCTTCATCATTATGCAGTGACCTTCTCTGTCCATTACTACAGACTTTGTTTTAAAGGATATTTTGTCAGCTTTAAGTATTACTACTCCATTTTTTTTTTCATTACAATTGGTATAAAATATTTTTCTCCATCACTTCACTTTGAGTATAGGTGTATCTTTTGTTCTGAGTTGGGTCTCTTGTAGACACTGTACACACTGACCTTGCTTTCCATGTAATTAGCTTTTGCATTTTGATTGGAGCATTTAATCCATTTACATTAAAGGTTATTATTGATATGTACTTCTTTTTTGCCATTTTATTCTGTAAAATGAGAATAGAGTAGGTCTGGCTGTTGATTCTTGTTTTGCATCTCTTTGAATACTTTTTACCAATCCCCTCTGGCTTGAAGGGGTTCTGTTGAGAAGTCAGATGTCCAACTTATGAGGGCTCTTTTGTAGTGTCAGTTGTTTTTCAGCTTTTAGGATTCTTCTTTGTCTCTTAATCTTGGCATTTTAATTGTGATGTCTTGGTATGAGCCTCCTTGGATTTATCTTTAATGGGGCTCTCTGTGCTTTTTGAACCTGTGTGACTGTTTCTTTTAGCAATTTAAGAAAGTTTTCTACTATAATTTCTTCAAACAAGTTCTCTATCTTTTGTTTGTTCTCTTTTTCTTCAAGAACTTCTATTATATGAATGTTCTTTCTCTTCTTAGTGTCACAGAGGTGTCTTACAATTTCCTCAGTCTTTCTAAGCCTCTTTACTTTTTACTGCTCTGCTTCTGTGCTTACATTTATTTTGTCCTCTAAATCACTCATTTAATCCCTTTCTTTGTCCAGCCTATTATTGATTCCTTACATTGCAGACTTCATTTCAGATATAGTATTTACCATTTCTGACTGGTTCCTTTGGATTATTTCAATGTCCTTTTTAATCTTTACTATCTTTTTGTTTAAGATCTTATTGTGGACATCAATTCTTACTCTAAAAATTTTTTTACTTCTAATAATCATTATTTTAAACTTTGTGTCTGATACTTTGTTTACATTTATTTTTCATGAAAATTTCTCTTGTTGATCCATTTGAGTCATATTTTTTCTCTGTCCATTTTATCTGTATATTAGGTGGCTGTGCTCTGACTCACTTTTTTAAATTTTATTAAAGTGAGAGGAGGGGAGATAAAGAGACAGGCTCCTGCATCTATCCTGTGACTCCACAGAGCCATCCTCAGCACCTGGGCCAACATTCTTGAATCAATCAAGTTATGGCAAGAGTAGGAAAGAGAGAGAGAGAGTCAGACAGACAGACAGAGAAAGGGAGGGTGAAGAGTGGTGAAGCAGATGGTTGCTTTTTCTGTGTCCCTTGACTGGGAGTTGAATCTGGGACTTCCACACACCAGGACAATATCATGGAGCCAACTAGCCTGGAATGCTCTGGCTTTCAATTTTTTTGTGGCATCTTTATGACAAAAATGGGCTTAGTGGTGCTAACCTCCAGGCTGTCTGAGTTCCTTGAATTTTGGGGGTTATAATTACCCTCTTGTTGTATGTAGATCTTAAATGCAGTTGACTCTTTGCGGGTAGGGTTATCATTACAGGCTAGCTGGCTCTAAAGGTCAACCTTGATCACATGTATTAAATGCTTTGTAGTGTCTGTCCTGTTAGGTGTATTTATATCCCACAATGATTGGTGCTTGCTGGACTCCTCCTTTGAGCACATCACTTGTATAGCTAACTGAGTTAAGGTTGGTGTGGTCTACCACCCACTACTATTTGTGTTGTTTTTGAGTTCTCTTGAGTAAGGTTTAAGTATGGGTTGGCATCAGCTGTCATTTGTAACCCTCCATGAGTAACCTGTCTGGAACTACTGACCTGTTTACTGTTTGTGTCTGCATTTTCTGTACCTAGGTATATGTGGGAGGGGCTAATCTGTGTATAATGATCAGCTTCCTCATGTTTAGAGATGCCAGCATCTCTGTATAAGGGTCCAAGTTCCATAAAATTTGCCTCCACTTTTTAGCTGCTCCACTTAATCTTGCAGCTGCCTGGTCTTCCCATAAAGTCTTATGTAGAAAGACTGTAGTGTGGGCTCAGACTGGCCTTATCCTTCCAACCTCTCCATAGGTTTCAAGCTTCATGGGTTAGGAAAACTGAGGTTGTAATGACAATGTTATTGGGACCCCTTCTTTAGGGTTCTCTTGGAGCTCAGTTTGGGAAAAGTGGCCACGACTCAAGTGCCTAATCCCTCAGATTCTCCTGGATACTTTAATTCTACTTCTCCCCAAGGAGGTGAGCAGCAGGTTAAGGTTGGGTGGGACTGACAATCTCTTCTTCAGGAGTTCTTCCAGTTAGGGAATTCCTGGTCCCAAGGAGGAAGACTAAGAGAGTCTTCCAATGGGGCTGACTGTGTCCCCTAGAAAATGTCTAAGCACCTCAACCAGTCCCCACAACAGGCTTCAGGGAATCCACACCTTAAATGTCCATGTTCCAAGCCTCTCTCTCCTTTTCCCCTTGTGAAACCTAGCACAGCAGAACAGGATATCCAGGACCTGGGCTGTCTGAGTGTGAAGCTCTACCTTGTCCAATATATGTACAAGCCACTGTGCAGGTGCTGACCACAGAAAGCAGAATTCATTTCATCTGGGTCCAGTATCCGATAAATTGTTCCTTGGAACAGACTGCCAGCAAGGGTCATTGGCTCCTGCTCTGATGCTCTTTGCAGATGGCCACTTATTGTGCTGGCCCTTGACCCCCCCTGAAAGGAAGCCAGTGCCTACTAATGCAGAACATTCCCTAGGACTGACCATCAGCAACCTCCTTGCAGCTACAGGCAAACCAGAGGATGTGGCTGCCTCTATAGGGCACAAGTGCACATGGAAATATCAAGCTGCACTCCTAGGCTAGATTTTCCTGTACTGGGCCTGGGAGAAAGTCAGCAAAATGCTCAAAGTTCCCTGAGATTCACCTCCTGTTGCCTCTATCTACTGGCTGCTTATTGGGCTCAGCCACTGAAAAAAATCTCTGGTAGAGTCTAGAGCAGTGGTTCTTAACTTCTTTTGAGGTACCAAACCCACCAGTTTCATATGTGCATTCACCGAACCCTTCTTTAGTGATAAATAAAATATGATTTTTTTTCCAAATTTAAGACATAGGTATATGGTTTTTTACTGGTGCACAAAATGAGCCATGCATGAACATCACCTTGCTCAAAGAGCAAAACCAACAAAGTGCATGAACTCACAACAAATTACGGTATTACTTTATTCTGGCCTCCACAGCAGAGGCTTCTCCGAACCCCTGAGACCGAGTCATTGAAACCCTAAGGTTTGATAGAACCCAGATTAAGAACCACTGGTCTAGAGGCTGAGACAATTCAGAGATTAGGAAGAATAGTGGGTGTGGCTTCCACCCTATTCAGTCTCTCTTTACTTTTTTTACAGACTTCAATAGGTTGTCACCACTTGGAGTCCAGTGAATATGACCTCTGAAACCCAGAGATATGGTCTTACCACAGTCTAGACAATTTTTATTGAATCTTCCATGAGGTAGAAGCACCAGTCACATTCTCAGAAAAGTGTGGGATAAACTCCAGCATCAATGGCAGAAAACTGAGTCACTGATGTACACCCTGCTTCCTGTCTTACTTCTCAGAATGGCCAAGTTTCCATCAAGTAAGGTGGGAGAGATTCCCTAAGGTGAGGCAGTTGCTCTCCTCCAGGCTGATGATACATGGAGAGGACTGCTCCATCTAAGAAAGATGGCAACTACAGTGTTAGAGAATGACTCAGCATAAGGGTGCTTGGTGGCTGCCCCCATGGTACCTCTCCCTGGTCCACAAACTTCACTCTCCTCATGAAACTCTAGTCCTCGCAGCCTTCCCTTGCCAGAATCCCAGATAAGTCGTTGTGAATTTGATATTCTGTGCTGGGCCTTTAATATGTAGCCCACATCTCCAAGAGCTCCCGTTTCATCTCTTTCTCGCAGACAGAAACCTTGCCTCTTTTCATTGCACATGCTGGTGTGTGCCTCTTCTAGGCTCTGGGGCTCTAGACTGGAGCACCTGACCTGGGGCTGAGGATCCTCCCCTCTCAGGGCAAACCTCCCTGCAGTGAGAGTCTCTTCTGGGAATGAGGCAATACTATCCATGTCTCCGCCTTTCCTACTATTCTCAGTGTGGCTTCTGTGATTCCTTGGTGTTGAACTCCTAATTTAGTCCAAAGTTGGTTTTTCAAAATGATTTTTTTTTCATTTAGTTGTAACTCCATTTTGGTCCTAGGAAGAGGTAATTGGAATGTCTGCTTATTCTGTCACCATCTTGTAATCCCATGCACTTTCTACTTTTAAAAAAAGCCAGTTTTACTTAATAATGTCTTTTATAAAACAGAAAAAAATATTTATTGTATTAGACTTTAACCCTTTAGTACATAACTTTTTAATATTTTGTGTTAACAAATATGAAGTAAGCATAGAACAATTCTGCTACATTATTAAGTACAATGGCTATCACAAGGAAAAGTACTTGTTGACTGTTATAAGATGAACTAGTAAATTTTCCATGGAACCCCATTTTTATTTGAAAGAAAGGCAGAAAATTCACAGGGATTCAGATCTGAATATTTGATGAACTCTTTCAAAATATAGACAAAATGAGCTTGACACTTCAAGAAATACTGACAGTATTTGTTGTGTAGCAGGAAAGTGACACCCAAACAGAGAATAATAGATGTCCAGACAACTTAATAGAGAAAGAGAAATTTATTAGTAGCCAGCGAAGTACGTGGAGCTAGTAGCACCAAAGCATGAGCTCCCTGAAGTTAGTTTTTCTGAGCCTTATATACCTTTACAGCTTTAGCTTTTATGTGACAAGTGCCTAATTTCTTTGACATCTTTGTCTGCAGACTTACATGACTTTTGTGTCTCCGGGAGGGGAGGGTGTGTGCGAAGAGGTTCAAACTGTTTGTTCTTGACTATTCACATATCCCATTTTTCTTGCTGGTGTTGCAAGTTATTTCAGGGAGCTGATAAAGAGCTTCACAGCTGGTTTTGTTGCTTTTTCTAACTAACTCAGTCAGCCCTTCGAGTTCTTCCTCCCTCAGTTGCTAATAAAAAAATCAACTTTTAAGTGAAAAGAAGAATTTTGGAAAACTATCTATCTGCATGAACTTGATAGTTTTTCATAACTAAAAGTTTGCTCAATTGGAATTGGTGGTAAAATTTACAAATTATATTAATAAATGTAATCTTTTAAAATATTATATAATAAAGTATATTATTATGTTTGAAGATCTGTGAATTTAGTAAAACAATATTTTTCTAATGACCAACACATGATATTATGTAATTATTCAAAGAACCAGAAAGACCAATGGATTTTAATATAAAAGAGTGAAATATTTGTTGGTAAGGATTCAGATTTTACATTGTAATTAATCTCTAAGAATATACCAGTTGTTGAGGATTGGTATATCAAAGAAGAATTGCTAATAGAATTTTCTACTTTGGTTAAATACTTCTAGTTCCAACTATGAGGCTGATTTTCTTCATACACATAAACTGAAACAACATAATATAATAGAAGGATGATGGAACTATTTTTTAGAATCTCTCTATTAAAGATTAATATTAAAGAGATTTGCAAAATTATAAGCAATCTCACTCTTCTCAAAAAATATATTTGATTTCTGACAACTTTATTTTTTAATCTGACAACTTTCTTAAATATACTTATTTTAGCATGAAAATTTTTTAGTGTTTTTATTTTTAAGTAAATTTTTTTAATTTAAAATTTCATAAAAACATAACACATGAACAAAAACAGTGTACAAAAGTTTTTGTAAACATGCTTCAGAGTAATAAAAATTACTATTTATCTCTAAGTTAAGGATGTAAGCTCTAATTTTCAAATCCTTCTTTCATGTTCTCTAGTAGATATTAAGTCTTTCATAAATTTGTATTGAGTAAATGCTGAAAAAACTTGCATCTCATTTTACCATTTATTTACAAAAGCAAAATAAAATGTAGAAATAATGCAAAAGAAGAAACAGAGCAGCTCAGTACAAAGTATTAAAATAAGATTTTTGGCTGGGTTTTAAAAATGTATTAAAATAATATGAAAGCATAGCATCACCATTTTAACAAGATTTTATTTGTTTAATAAATAAAATTTTGCATTAAAATTGGTGTCATAAACCTAGAATCAAGAAGAATTATACAGAACCTTGACCCTTCCTCACACTACCTCAGATTATAAAGCAATAAAATCACATATACATCACTTTTTTACATCTATAGTCAGTATACCTATGTTTTAGGACAAAACAGACTAAGAAAATGTAATTAACAAAGTCATGACATGCCAAAATTTATATCACAAATGTAACAATTTAGGGAAGGTACACATTTTTTTTAAAATATAAAGAAGCTGTTTAGTCAAGACACACTAAATTCTTTTTTAAAAAAAACTAACCTAAAATTTCAGTGAATTCAAGAAAGAAAAATGTATTGTATGCCCCATGTATGTAAAGTATAGTATAGATGTTTTTAGTTCACTGGCTTGCTTCCTAGCAGTAATTCAGTAATCAAGGGTCCTTAAGTCTTTTGTTGCTAGTGTACCCTAGGGCTATAGAGTCTGATGGTGAATCTTTCATGTCCAGTTGGGTAATAAATTTAAAAAAAAAGAATGTAGAATTTCTGGTAGATGCAGGGCTGCAAATGGTGTTCATCACTTTGGCCAATATTTCATTGGCCTTTAGTCACTATCTTTTCCTACAAATGCATAGAAGAGAAAGTAGTTATGGTGATCATATGGACAAATTTTGCCACAAAAAATTTATAAAGTTTGGCAGTAAATAAAAGGTTGTTTCAAAAGCTAAAAAATATTACAATGAAAAGAAAATGCAGGGTTTGAAAAGGGTACATATTAAAAATGAACCAATAGGTATGGCTGTGAGCTAATAATTATAACTTGTATTTTAAAGTTTTCTATATGAACATTCCTTTAAAGAATAGCATTATTCCAAGATGTTTCTATGGTTTTTAACTCAATAAATACAGCTTCTTATCAGAATTTGTATATCTTTATTCACAGAGAAAAAGCATTAGAGTAACAATATGTTTTAAATATGCAGCTTACCAACAATTTCAAGTGGATTCATTTTAAGATCAAAATACTTTGATCCTAAAAGGTTATATAAACATAATTGTCAACCACATTGAGACTCTGACTCTATTACATTGTTTGGGTCATCTACTCATACATCAAGGTCACAGCTATCACTTTCAATTTTTGTGGTAATAAAATATTTAACCATATTGAGTTATTAGTGCTTCAAGGATTGTTTAGCAGGAGATCAATGATGACATAACTTTACCTTAAAATTCATCTTAGAAATTCTACAGCTGTTCAAAATCATCCAAATAATTTAACACATTAGTATTTCTAGGAAGTATTCCTTCTAGACTTTGTGGGTAAATTGAAAAAATAATTTGCTTTTAATCTAAAAGAAGCAAAGTTTTAAAATACATTTTACAATTAGAGATATAGAAGTTATAGTAAAATATAATTCCATGCTGTTATTTAAGAAAAACAAAAAGAAACAGATAAAAAAAATAATACAGCATAAACTTAAAAACTTATATGACAGGCAGAAGTTAGGATGAAATTAAACTATAGCCAAATCATCTTATAATAAAAAACTGATTTGTAGCCTATTATTCTAAAAGTTTTTTATTATTGTATGGATTTTTCAAAAGAATAAGAAAAAATGATAACTAAGAGAAGTGTGAAGTTTATTATATTTGAAAAAATTACTTATTTTTTCTAATTAAATATTATAAAAAGTGAAATAATTATAAATTAGAGCTGAAAATAAATTATAATTTAATTCTTCAAAGAAAACTTAAACACTATATCAATTACACAAGTATCATGGGAAGAATTTACAAGACTCTAGAGTATATGCACACATTAAGTCTTTAGCAAAGGTAAAGGATATAGCACATCAACAGAAAAGTAGTATATGCAAGACTGGGGAGCCCAAGGGACTTCCAGGCTCAGTTCCCTAGGGTCCATTCATACAAGCACAAAATGTCTGTTTTATGATTAAGAACTGACAAGACATGCATGAGGAAACTTGGTTTCAGGGAAGATTGAGCACATTTTCTGAAAATTCTTTCAGCAAAGCCAGGGTTTTTCAGCTGTTAAACCTGGTATAAGTCATTATTTAATATATACTTTTAAAAAAATGTATTCAAACTAGCCTTGAGAATCTCCAGGAGACTTTCAAAATTCAAATGTCACAATATAAATCACTAGCTACCATGCTTCATCCTCATCTTGACCAAGGATCAGTATCAGTTATCCAGCATCCCTGGAAATAAGCATAAAGCTACCAGACTAAGTTGAGCTATCAGATAATACTCTCTTGCACAAATGCAAAGTAGATGCTCATATAACACACTAGCTTCTTAAAACTCCACATTTAAGATGTGAATAAGTTTGTAGAAACATGTAAAGTTTAAACCACGATTATTAATGCTTGAAAATGTAGTAAATCCTTCTCAACAATAAGAAGGTTCATAAATAATAGATCTTTAGGATATTAACTTATAGGAGATAATCTAAATCTTTATACATATCAAATCACAATGAGGTAATTGTCCTTTTTCATTCAAATTTATTTCACTGAACTTCATAGACAAAGATACTACAGTACTTCTGTAGGTGAGAGTGGGGACTTTCAGTTCTTATGATTCCTTTATTTTTAGTTATTCATTCATTTAGCAAATGCTTATTACATGTGCCTAATCAGGTTCTTGGGATATATCAGTGAAAAAAATATACAAATATTCTTATCTTCATGGCACATATATTTCAGCAAAGAAGACAGAAAATAAAATAATAAAAATAATAAGTCAACTCCACAATGTATTACAGCATTTAAGTGCTATAAAAAATATGAGACAGCCTGACCAGTGGTGGTGCTGTAGAGAGAGGGCTAACCTTGGATGCTGAGCCCTCAGATTTGAAACCCCAAGATCACCAGCTTAGGAATCACCAGCTTGAGCGTGAGATCATCAATGTGACATTATGGTCACTGGCTTGAGCTCAAAGTTTGCTGGTTTGAAACCCTAGGTTACTGGCTTGAGCCCAAAGCCTCTGGCTTAAACAAGGGGTTACTGGCTTGACTGGAGTCCCCAGTCAAGGCACATATGAGAAGCAATCAATGAACAGCTAAAGTAACAGAACTACGAGTTGATGCTTCTCATCTTTCTCCCTCTACCTCTCTCTCTTGCATATATAGATATAGATATAGATATATAGATATATATAGATATAGATATATGTATATGACAGAGAATAGCATATGTGGATGAAAAGGGGGTTCTGTAATAAAACTGAGAAATCCATTAATAGAAAGTAATCTCACAGGGTTATCTGATCACAAATTTTAACTGGGCAGGTCATGGTGGTAGTCACTTCCCAGGTATATAATGTTTTTAGTAATGTTTTGTTAATTATTTTTGTAAATATAATTTGACACATCTTTGTAATACTGGAGTAATCCTCTTTTCCAGACTCCTTAAAAGTGTAACTACCCTCAAAGAAACATGTTATCTTGTTAACTATTCTGAATCAAATCCTTGCCTTACTTTTTCCCACTTTTATGTAAACTTCTTTACATTTGTTAATTACAAATTAATTTTAAAAATTTGCTGTATTGCATCTACTAGCATTGCATTTGTCCAAACAGTTTATAGGACCAACTCCAATATTAATAGAGCAGGAAAGTATAGTCAATCTACAATGGGGTAAGTAAATGCTTGCTTGAAAAAAAAACCAATTTACTCCCATGTTCATCGCCACATTATTCACATAGCAAAAAGGTTAAAATGACTCAAATGCACACCAAAGATAGATTAGGTAAACAAAATATGATATATACATATAATGGGAAAAAGGAAATTCTGATATGTGCTGAAACATGCATGAACTTTAAGGATATTATGCTAGTGAAATAAACTGGTCATAAAAACACAATACTGTATGATCTCACTTATACAAAGTAGCTAGAGTTTCTTTATAGATCAAATTTATAGAGACAAAGTAGAATGGTGGTTGGTATCCAGGGACCTGAGGGAAAGAGGCAATGGAGAATTATTGTTTAATAGGTACAAATTTTCAATTTTGTAAAATGAAGAATTCTGGAGATTGATGGTGCTGATTGTTATACAACAATGTAAATATACTTAGTACTACTGAATAAGACACTTTAAAATGGTTAAGATGGTAAATTTTATGATATGCATATTTTAACTACAATTAAAAAAAGAAATGGCAATCACAAGTCATCTGCACTACTTCTCTGTGATATTGTATTACAGAACTACAGGTCTTTGTCAAGGCAAATAGACAAGAGAAGCAAAATAAAGCCAAACAGATAAGTAAAGAAGAAACAAAAGAAGTCACTATTGTTAGATCATATGAATCGTTTACCTAGAAAGTTCAAAAGAATAAACAGATAAGCATTAGAACTAGAATGGATTTTGAAATATTGTTGAATCAAAGGTCATAATACAAAAATCAAACAGATTTCTATATACTGACTACAAAATAAGATGAAATGGTAAACTATACCAAGAAAAAGAGCATCAATAAATATAAAATACCTAGGAATATAGCTAATAAAAGATATGTAAGGCTTCTACAAATATAATTATTGAGAGAAAGATAAAAAAGTTCTAAATAAATAATGTAAAAGTTATTGTTAAGCCTCATTTTTATAGTTGGCAATTCTCCCCAAAATAATTTATAAATTCAGTACAAGTTCCGATTCAAAATGCCCTCTTTGCATATATATTTATATGCATATATGTGTGTGAAAATGAACAATTTATTTTAAAATTCATATGGAAATGCAAAACACCACAAGGAGAAAAATACTCTTGTATAAAAACGAGGTTAGGAGATCTACAATATCATGCATTAAAATTTGCTATAAAATTATAATAATTAATACTATGGAATAGCCAAGACTATAAATGAATGAATAAACAGAAAAGAACATTTAAAAACAGACCTAAATCCAAATGTACTCTTCATCTATGATAATAGGGGCAGTATAGAGAAGAGGGAGAAGTGCAAGTTTTTAAATAACTGCCCTTTGATCAATTTGTGATCCACGTAGGAAAAAGAAACCTTTACTGCTACTTCATACCACACAAAAATCAATTATATGTGGACTACCTATATAAATGTAAAAGGTAAAACACAGGCTTTATAAGTTAAGACTAGAGAATATCTTCATGTCTTAAAGTAGTAAAAGGTTTTTAAGTTAGGATACAAGAAGCATAAACCTAATGAAAAAATTAATAAATAAAATATATTAAAACAACTTCTTGTGACTAAATTCTTAAGAGGGTTTTATTCTTAGAATATAAATAACTAGCAATGGGCTTATATAAAAAATGTACAGTATAGAAAATGTCTTCAAATTAATATGAAAAGGGAAGGAAACCCAATTGAAAAATTGATAAGAAAAAAATATATACAATTTATTTAAAAACAATTTAAACAAGTAGTAACAAATTATATAAAATGTTCCTCAGCTCATAAGTTATAAAGCCCATTCTGATCAAACAACAGCAATATAGTCGTGGATGGACAATTACATTCACAAGGCATGAGACGAGGGGCTGAGCTTCACTCAGCTCCAAAACTTCAAGACAATATAGGACAGCACAATATGTGCAGTAAGTGTATGATGAGGTTTATAATTCTCAGGTGCAAATTTTGAGGTCCTACTCCTCACTTGTTTGCATGCAGTCAAAGGGAAAAAACAATTGGGCTTGGACTGCCTGTGAAATTATTCATTGCTATCCCTTTATCCTCAACAGGAGGCTATGATTAGATGCTGTTTTCCAGTGTATCTGTATCTCATCAATTACATATCACTTGTCAGCAATAATAGTTGTTTCATAAACAATCTTAATAATAAGATATAGGTGATTGAATTAATATATAATATTTATATTGGATAATAAACACTCCCATAATAAACACTCCCTTGAATAAACATTGCAAGGAAGACTCAATGAAAAGTCAAATCTTCCATTTATCTTTGAGGCTAGAGGAAAGTCTGTTAACATGTTTCATTAGTCATTAGGAAATGAATGTAAAACTACAATGAGATACTGTTACACACACCTTAAAGAAAGCAATTTAAAAGTGTTGAAGAACATATGGAATGAGAACTCTCAAACTACAAGCATGGATTGAAATTTGTACAAGCATTCTGGAAAACTGGAAGTGTTCACTAAAGGTGAGCACTAACATTGCTTATGACAATTCATTTCCACTTCTAAAATATATTATCCAACCAAAATGAGAGTATATGTGAAATGGTATTGATTTGGCAAAATTAAGACCAAAAGACTGAAAAAAAATTAGCAGTCAGATTCCAAAAGCATCCTGCTACTTCTGTGTCCATGGTTAAAAACCAAGTTGTTCTGAAAATTAAACAACTAAAATTGTGGAATTTTTTTGTTTGTTTTTTTTTTTTGTGATCATTTCAGTGACCAAAGTAAAACATCATTGACTGATATCCTTATTTATTACTTGTCAAAGAAATGTGCACAATTTAATAATAGTTTCTGTTCCCTTCTGTGTTGTATACAAATGATCTTTTTGCACCTCTTGGAAGAAACTAGTATGCCATTGTGTTTTTCCTTGTATACAAGTAACATGTAAATGATCATGTATTTTTTAGTTATTCACTGACTTAAACCAATAGATCTATACAGAAGACAAACTGAACTACAGCGTTAGAAGTCAGGAGAGGGTTTTTATGGAAAGGGATCAGCATTTATAATTGTGAAGGAACACATAGAAAGCCTATGTGTGGTGGTAATATTTAAATTTTTTATCTGAGTAAAGACTACAAGTGTGTCTATGTAGTGTTAACTTATTGAATTGTACATGCTTTTCTATATGTACATTATACTACAACTTGAAAAATCATTAAGAAAAAGAGTGTTTTAAAACACCAAGGAACTTTGTGGATATATATTCATCCAGGCATCTTAGAATATTTAAGAATTTAAAAAGTTTCTATCTTAGAAATGTGTCCTTTACATATTTCTAGTCTTGCTAAAAAAAATTGCCTTATAAACTAAGTAAATTTTGTCATACCTAATTTTAATATTAAAGAACAACATTGTCTATCAAAGGGATACTTTTAAAAGATGTTTTTAAAACAATCAGCGGAAAAAACGCATTCTAAATAAAAACACTAATGCTTTGAAATGAGTGTCAAATAATTGGATTTACAGACATAGAAATAAAGAAAAAAAGTACTTTTCTAAACTGGAAGAATATAAAAAAGCCAAAAATATAATATATAAAATGTTAATAATGATCTATTCACTCTATTTTATATTTTAGCCACACATTCATTGATACAGAGGAAATATCCCTGTTCTGCATACCCACTTTGATTGTTCTTCACTATAAGTCTTTCACTTGTACAGAAAACTGATTCTATAGTAAGATGACTAAATGGTGTGATAAAATGCTGTTACAACACTACAAGGGTTATATCACAATTTCATAGGTTATGCTACAATTGAAAAGAATTTATAATGATGTACTTAATGGCCATAACATATGATATAAATTATTGTTAGTGATTGTCAGTTAATGCCTTTCTCACTAACTTAACGCATATATATCCATGCTTTATATCTGAGATAATATTCTTTAAGGTTTTTATAATGCTGCTTCACAACTAATCATGTATTTAATAAACACTCAATATAATTTTATAATATTAAGAAATAACACATTAAAATAAAATATTGACTTCTTTACTATCCTGAAATAAAATAATTAAGCATTCCATGTATAAATGTATGCATGAAACACCTATGGGTATAGATGTTTTCCAGAAAACTATGCATGGAAGTAATGAATAGATAATTTTTTTCACACCACAATTTCCAGAAGACTTGGTAAAAAATTATTTTCCCAATTTAACGTGCAAAAGAATCATTTGATGCTATTTGTTACAATACAATCTTCTGCTCAGTATGCAGGGATTCTCATTCAGTTAATCAGCAATAATTGGATCTAGAAATTTACCCTTTAAAAAGAAGCTTAGGTGACTAATGAACCATATTTTGAGAAGCACTCATCAAAGGATTCAGCTTGTGTTTATAACTAATATTGTCCCTTCAAAATATAATTCTAAAAAGAAGCACAAAACTTGAATTTCCATTAGCATTTAGAAGAATTGCAATAGTATTCTAAAAAGGAGCTTGTTGTTAAATGGTCAGATTCTCAATCTGTGAAATTCAATTAGAATTGGTTCATAATCACATATCCCTAATAAAACAGGAAAAAATGACCGGTAAGTCAGGCTGTCTGTTGCCACCAATAGCCAAACTTATGACATGGGTGCTAATGAGAAGGAAAGAGATTTATTTGAGTGCTCACCACCTTAGAAACTGGGATACTCAGGTCCTTAAAAATCCATCTTACACTTTTGATGAAGGAAGGGCTTTTTACAAGGAGGGAGAAAAAGGGGTAATAAACAACAAAAAAATAGACCACAGGACCTGACCAGGCGGTGGCGCAGTGGATAGAGCGTCGGACTGGGATGCGGAAAACCCTGGTTCAAGACACTGACGTCGCCAGCTTGCGCGCGGGCCCATCTGGTTTGAGCAAAAGCTCGTGGGTTTGTGTTGAGCAAATAACATATAATATGCTCACTTTGCTAAAGATGGCGCTGCCCACATGGAAGCCCATCACCCAGGTGATATTATTTGCCCTATGCTTGGGATGGGTGTGGGGGAAAGGCTGGAATGTAAGCAGGCCCAGTCATTATAGCCTAAAGCTTGGTTTTGAGAGTAAGCTTTTCCCCACACCCTTGACTGATTGGATGATGTAGGGTGGTGCACTTTCCTGAAGAATTCCATTGTGCCTCGGATGGGTGGCTTTGTATTGGAGACTTCCTTGTTTGTGTAATTGGATTGGAGGTTTTGATCTACACTATAAAGTGGGACAGACCAGTAGCTTGATCTCGCTCTTGGTTCCTGAGGAGAGCAGATTAAGGCCACGTGGAGGCCAGGAGAAGCAGTTTGTGCTGGAGAAGGATATGGGGAACAGGTGAATAAGTCTGGTGAGCTAGAAAGCTTTGATGCTAGGAAACTCGGATAAGTCAGTAGCTTTGTGAGCACTGAATGTGTGGGTTTTGGAGCCCAGTGTGTGTTTTTGCTTGCCCGCCGGGTGCAAGCTAGAATTAAAACTGATGGCTCACCAGTTCTTGGCTCCGGTGTTTCATTACCAACTGTCCGAATCCAATGTAAACCTGCACGGGTCAGGCTGCTGTGATCCTGACCCCAGCTACTGGCTTTACAGTTTGGACCCAAGGTCGGTGGCTCCAGCAGGGGGTGGTTCTGTCTGCCGAAGGCCCGCGGTCAAGGCACATGTTGGGCAGATAAAAGATAATATGCTCACTTTGTTAAATATGGTGCTGCCCACGTGCAAGTTTTAAGAGTAAGCCTTTCCCCACACCCTTGACAGATTGGATGATGTGGGGTGGTGCACTCTCATGAGGAATCCTCCCATTATGCCTCAGATAAGTGACTTTGTATCAGAGACTTCCTTGTTTGTAGATTGGATTAAAGGTTTTGAATCTATGCTATAAATTGGGGCAGACCGGAAGCTTGCTCTCTCAGTTCCTGAGGTTAGTATTAAAGAGGAGAGCAGATTAAGGCCACATGGAGGAGAGGAGGCAGCCAAGATGGTGGAATGTTGAGGAAGAAGCCAGTTTGTGCAGTTTGTGTAGAGAGAAGGAGATGGGAAACAGAGGTGAATAAGTCTGGTGAGCTAGAAATCTTTGATTCTAGGAAACTCGGATAAGTCAGTAGCTTTGTGAGCACTGAATGAGTGGGTTTTGGATCCCAGTGTGTGTTTTTGCTTGCCCGCTGTGTGCAAGCTAGAATTAAAGCTGATGGCTCACCAGTTCTTGGCTCCATTGTTTCATTACCAACTATCCAAATCTAATGAGAACCTGAATTGGCAGGGTGGCTGTGATAGTGGCCTCGACTACTGGCTTTACATCACATGTAAGAAAGCAATCAATGAACAACTAAGATGTTGTGATGGCAACAAAAAACTAATGATTGGTGCTTCTCACCTCTCTCTGTTTCTATCTGTCTGTCCCTATCTGTCCTTCTCTCTGACTCTCTCTCTCTGTCCCTATAAAAAAATAAAATAAAATAAAACAAAGGAATAGAAATGAGGAGGTTGAGAGTTCTTTGCTCTGTGTGTTTGAGGGGGGCGGGGGAAGGGGAGGTACATGCAAGCTAGCCCAGTGTGTTCAGGTAACTGATTGAAAGTCAGCAAATCTCCTGAATCTGGCATATCTAAAGGGCAGAGGCTGCTTTTTTGGTTGTTACAGGAACTGAAACTAGCAAGTGTAAAGTAGGATCATTGTTCTTTGCAACAAATTCCCATAGTCAAGTTGTCCCCTTGGCTTTGAGCAAGAATCAGAACTGCAAGCCTCAGCGTTGGGCAAATGAGTTTGTAAAGTTTGTGTTATTTGAGTTCGCTCACTTTTATTGTTAAAAATGGTGCTGGGCAGCCAAGTATGTGCTTGCCCTCAGAGCAGAGCAGTTGATTGCAAATTGCGGATTACCTTCCTCCTAAGGAAAGGTCATTATTATGCTAATGTTTGTTGGTGGAGGAATTTGGTGCCAAAAAGTTTTAAAAAAGAAAAAGAGAAGGAAGAAGGAAGCTAAGATGGCAGGGTGCTGAAGAAAAAGCCAGTTTGGCAGAGAGAAGGGAGAAGCTGTGCAGATGAGGAACCAAAGGTAACTGAGATTGGTGGGGGCTTTTGATTCTATGAAAAACTGGAGAATGTCTCAGGGTTTTGGAGGCCTGTTTGTGTTTACTTGCTGACTGGTGCGAGGCTAGAATAAAGGAATGGCCCACCAGTTTTTGGCTCCATTGTTTTTTTGCCGTCTGTCCAAATATAATGAGAACCTGCACGTTTATGGCCGTGATGATGGCCACGGCTACTGGCCATACACTCTGCATGGTGGGAGTGAGGAGAAGGTGGATGGTGGCAGAGGTGGGGTCCTATAGCTCCCACTCATGTTTATTTTTCTTGCTCAGATATTAATTCTTGATGTGAGTCAGACACAGGAGAACAGGCCATTCAACTGTAATGAGAACTTGGCCAGAGGTAAAAGCAAATGATTGATTATATACTTTAAAAAAATTATTAAGTTTATTGGGGTGACATTGGTTAATAAAATTATACCAGTTTCAGGAATACAATTTTATAATACATCATCTATATAATGCATTATAGATTCCACCCCAAGTCAAGTCTCCAACCATCACCATCTATCCCCCCTTAACCCTCCTCCACCTCTTCTCATCCCTTTTCCCCCCCTTGCAATCAGCACTGTTGCCTGTGTCTATAAGTTTTTTTCTTTGTTTAATGCCTTCACTGTTTTCACTCAGACCTCGAACCCCAACCCCTTTTGATAG
Source organism: Rhynchonycteris naso (assembly GCA_037038555.1). Classification (NCBI taxonomy): domain Eukaryota; kingdom Metazoa; phylum Chordata; class Mammalia; order Chiroptera; family Emballonuridae; genus Rhynchonycteris; species Rhynchonycteris naso. The sequence goes on along the minus strand of CM072999.1, from coordinate 110,034,070 downwards.
TTGTCAGTCTGTTCTCTGTATTTATGGTCTGTTTCTATTTTAGCTAGCTTATTTTGTTCATTCTATTCCTTATATAAATGAAATCATATTGTACATGTCTTTCTCTGACTTATTTACTCACTTAGCATAATAATCTCCAGGTCCATTCATGCCAATAGGAAAAACAAGGTTTCCTCATTTTTGATTTATCACAGAATACATAACTTTGATCGCTACTAACCTGGTGATATTGAATAGTGGTTATAAGAGCAATAAACGGAATTTAACATTTTACAAAATTTGTTTTATAATTTTACTTTGTTAGTACATTCTTATTTAGTTCTTTTTATGACTAATCAGACCTAGATCAGTAATATAACATACTTATTGTAAGTTTCAATGTAAGAAACTTCCAAATTGTAAGAATCTCTGAGATTGGGTAAAAATGTAAAATGTATATACTGAAACTTCTGTTACATAGGCAGGAATAAGATAGTTAAGAGTTAATTAACATGATAATAATAACAATCAGAGAATTGTTGGTTCCTGCTCTGGTGGGATGCCAGCCCTGAGAGGGGAAGAAAAAGCAGATTGCCTTTACATTTTAAACACCTGTTTGTTATCAGGTTTGTTATTATAGATGCAAAAGACAACAGACAGGCTCAATTGAGGTAAGCATTGACCTCCCTAGTACATGACTACCCACCATGAACTGCTTTAGTTAGAAAGTTTTAATATCAGACCATCCTGTGTGTTACTTCAGGTCTCTGAGTATGTGTGGCCACCATGCAGGCTTTTCCTGAGCTTATCAGCTCCAGCATGTGACTCCTCCCTTTTTCTCCACACAAGTTACACTAAGAAAATAGATTTAAATAATTATATACATATATAGGTAAAAATGCTGTTTCTGAGAAAGTAAAGATTTTTTAAATAAAATTTATTATTTTATTTACAAAAGTAAATTTAATGGGATGACATTGTGAGTACATGTGAAAGGGGGCAGCAAGATGGCAATGGAGTAGGCGGATGTACCAACTTCCACCTCCCAGAACCAAAGTGGATTACAACTTAATTTTAAGAACAATCATCTGGAAAAACCAACATTTTGAACTAAACTAAGAGGACTCTTTAACCAAGGATCACTGAAGAAACCACACTGAGACTGGTAGGAAAAGCGAAAATGCAGAGAGGGCTGCCCAGCTCCCGGGAGCAAACAACAGCCGGGAGAGACTTGTGCAACAGGAAGTGAGCTTAGTGGAGAGGGGAGGGTCCTGGGCCCCAGGAACAAAGCCCCAGCCTGCAACCCCAGAGCCTAGAAGAGGCGTATGGACAGTATTTAGCTACAAAACAAGCCAGGATACTGTTTGCGAGAGACAGATTTTTCAAACCCAGGATTTGTCTAAAGGGTCCATGCAGAAAACCTCTTTCACAACTACTCACCTGGGGATCTGGGGGACGGGGAGAGATGAGAAGACTGGATTAGCAGGAAGAGAGTGTAATCTAGAAGGTAAAGGGAAAAGCACATTGAGGGACAGCCACCCTAACCCCTGGGCTGAGTCACTACCCAAATCTAAAGCAAATATTTTTACTGAAACCAGCAATACCAGCAAAGGGAAACAGGTAACCAGCCAAACAGAAGCTCTCCTGCTGCACTCAGAGTACAGTTGCTTAGAAGCAGGGAGCCATCAGAAATATAGTATTGAGCACTAAGATCTGAGCTGCATCACTCCCCCAAAACTGCTGAGTGCTTGCCAAAAGGCAGGCAGCCATGGGACGGTGGAACATGGAAGCATGGTCCCATCGTTAGGGACAGAAGCTGTAAGCTGGCCATGGCTGCAGCCAGGGCATGAGCACAGTCCTGCCAGGCAGGTATGGAGGCTAAGGGCAACCATGGCGCAGAAGGGGCACATGAAAGCTGTCTGACCAGAGGCTGCAGACTGGGTAAGTGAGAGCAGTCCCACCTGCAGTCCTGCCAGCAGGGGCTAGGCGATAGCCAGGGAACCAGCTGAGAATTGCGGCTGGGTGCAAGAGTGCAGCCCTACCCATGGGATCAAAGCTTGTGGCCCTGGTGCGTGAGTGCAGTCCTACTCATGGGGGCCGGGTGGACACAGGGGACCAATCAGGGCTTGCACCTCAGGCACATGAGTGCAGTTCCATTCTCAGGGGAGGTGCCGAGGCCGGGCCAGCCAAGGCTTGCAGCCCATGCACACAAAAACAGTCCTGCTTGTGGAGGTGAGGTAGAAACCATGGCAACTGCAGCAGCAGGCCAGCAATGGCAATGCCCATGCCAAAACACCTGAGGCAGCAGGAGAGGGGGTGGCAGGCCTGCAGACAAACCACATCAAGGAAACACAGAGGCCACACCCATTGGACTCCTGTTGCCTCAACCTTCTTATACACAGACAAAATGGGAAGGCAGAGAAATGCAACCCAAATGAATCAAGAGAAAACCTCAGAAAAAGATTTGAATGAGTTGGAAATAACCAAATTTCCGAATGCAGAGTTTAAAATAGTGATTGTTAGGATGCTCAAAGATCTTAGAGCAACAATGGATGGACATAACGAGCACCTAAATAAAGAGATAGCAAGTATAAAGAAGGACATTGAAATAATAAAAAAGAATCAGACAGAAATGACAAATAAAATATCAAAACTGAAGACCACACTGGAAGGAATTCAAAGCAGGATGGATGAAGCTGAGGATCAAATAAGCGAGTTAGAGGATAAGATAAACAAAAGCATGGAAGCAGAGCAGCAAAAAGAAAAGAGGCTCAAAATGTGTGAGGGAACTCTGAGAGCTCTGTGACAACATGAAGAGAAATAACATTTGCATCATAGGGGTTCCTGAAGGAGAAGAGAAAGAACAAGGGATAGAGAATCTGATTCAAGAAATTATCGCTGAAAACTTCCCTAAATTGATGAAGGTAAATGTCACATAAGTTCAAGAAGCACAGAGAATTCCATTAAAGATGAACCCAAAAAGGCCAACACCAAGACACATCATAGTTAAAATACAAAAATTAAGAGATAAAAAAGGAATACTAAAAGCTATGAGAAAAGCAGTCTATTACCTACAAAGGAGCCCCATAAGGAGGACATCTGACTTCTCAACAGAAACATTAAAGGCCAGAAGGGAATGGCAAGAAATATTCAAAGTAATGCAAAAAGAAGCCTATAACCAAGATTTCTCTATCCAACAAAGCTATCATTTAAAAATGAAGAAGAAATAAAAAGCTTCTCAGACAAATAAAAATACTAAAATAATTAATTACAAAAACAACCAAATCAATGCTACAAAAAATGTTAAGGGGTCTGCTGTAAACAGAACAAAGTGGGGAATAATCTAGTAAGAGGGGAATGTAGATTTAAAGAATAAAATGGCAATAAACAACTACATATCAATAATAACCTTAAATGTAAATGGGTTAAATGCTCCAATCAAAAGACATAGGGTAGTTGCATTGACAAGAAAACAGGACACATACATATGCTGTCTACAAGAGACACACCTCAAAACAAAAGATACACATAGACTGAAAGTAAAGGAATAGAAAAAAATATTTAATGCAAATAAAAATGAAAAAAAAAGCTGGGGTAGCAATACTTATATCAGACAAAATAGATTATAAAAAAAGGCTATACTTAGGAAAAAAGAAGGTCACTACATAATGATAAAGGGAGCAATGCAACAGGAAGTTATAACCATTATAAATACCTATGCACCTAATATAGGAGCACCTAAATACATAAAGCAGATTCATGGACATAAAGGGTGAGAACAACACCATTACTATAATAGTAGGGGATTTTAATACCCCACTAACATCACTAGTAGATCCTCAAGAAAGAAAATTAACAAAGAAACAGCAGACTTAAAGGACACACTAGATCAACTGGATTTAATAGATATCTTCAGAACCTTTCACCCTAAAGCGGCAGAATATACATTCTTTTGAATTGCTCATGGTACATTCTCTAGGATAGAACACATGCTAGGACACCAAACAAGTCTTATCAATTTTAAAAAGATTAAAATCACGTCAAGCATCTTCTCGGATCACACTGGCATGAAACTAGAAATCAACTATAATAGAAAAACTGAAAAACACTCAAACACTTGGAAACTAAATAGCATGTTATTAAATAACAAACAGTATGACAATAAGATCAAGGAAGAAAAAATTTTTCTTGAAACAAATGAAAATGAACAAACAACAACTCAAATTTTATGGGACACACAAAAGCAGTACTGAGAAGGGAATTCATAGCACTACCGGCATACCTTAAGAAGCTAGAAAAAGCTCAAATAAACAAATTAACCCTGCAACTGAAAGAACTAGATAAATAACAGCAAGTAAAAGCCAGAGTAAGTAGAAGGAAGGAAATAATAAAGATCCGAATGGAAATAAATGACATAGAGGCTAAAAGAACAATACAGAAGATCAATGAAACCAAGAGCTGGTTCTTTGAAAAGGTAAACAAAATTGATAAACCTTTAACCAGACTCACCAAGAAAAGAAAAGAAGACTTAAATAAATAAAATTAGAAATGAGAGAGGAGAAGTAAAAACTGACAAAGAAAAAATACAAAGGATTGTAAAAAAATAATACTATGAAGAACTGTATACCATAAAATTAGACAACCTGGGCAAAATGGACAAATTTCTTGAAATATATAATCTTAAAAAAATCAATCAGGAAGAATCAGACAACCTAAACAGACTGATTTCATCAAATGAGATTGAAACAGTTATCAAAAAACTCCTAGCAAATATAAGTTCTGGACCAGATGGCTTCACAACCAAATTTTACCAAATATTCAAAGAGGAATGAACTTCTATTGTTCTCAAGCTATTTCAAAAAATTCAAGAGGAGGGAAGACTTCCAAACTCTTTTCATGAGGCAAGAATAATACTGATCCCAGAACCAGGCAAAGACACTACAAAGAAAGAAAACTATAGACCAATATTCCTGATGAACTTAGATGCTAAAACTCTCAAACAAATATTAGCAAACCAGATCCAGCATTAAATGAAAAAAATCATACATCATGATCAGGTGGGATTTATTCTAAGGAGACAAGGCTGGTACAATATCTGCAAATCAATCAATGTGATTTAACACATAAACAAAAGAAAGAATTAAAATTACATGATAATATTAATAGATGCTGAAAAACAATTTGATAAAATCCAGCACCCATTTATGATCAAAACTCTCAGCAAAGAGGGGATGATAAAGGCCATCTGTGACAAACCCAAAGCCAACATCATAATCAATGGGCAAAAATTAAAAGAAATTTCCTTAAGATAATGAACTAGGCAGGGGTGACCTCTTTAACCACTCTTATTTAACATAGTTCTCAAAGTCCTAGCTATAGCAATCAGAAAAAAAGAAGAAATAAAAGGCATCCAAATTGGAAAAGAAGAAGTAAAACTATCATTATTTGCTGCTGATATGATACTGTACATAGAAAACCCTAATGTCTCAGTCAAAAACTATTGGACCTGATAAATAAATTCAGCAAGATGGCAGGATATAAAATCAATATTCAGAAATCAGTGTCACTTTTATACAACAACAATGAACTGTCTGAAAGAGAAATTAAGAAAACAATCCCTTTCATTATTGCAGCAAAAGAAATAAAGTATGTAGGAGTAAATTTAACCAAAGAGGTTAAGGACTTGTACTCCAAATATTATTAAACATTGTTAAAGAAAATCTAGGGAGATACAAACAAATGGAAGCATATACCATGTTCATGGATAAGAAGAATAAACATCATTAAAATGTCTATATTACCCAAAGCAGTCTATAAAAATACCAATGACATACATCAAAGATATACAGTGTGACTTGTCAAAAGTGCACCATGACTTTACAAACCCACTGTAGAACAAATATTCCAAAAATTTATATGGAATCAAAAATGAACACAAATAGCCTAAACAATCCTGAAAAAGAAGAATAAAGTGGGGGTATCACACTTTCTGATATCAAGTTATACTACAAGGCCATTGTACTCAAAACAGCTTGGTACTGGCATAAGAATAGGCATACGGATCAATAGAATAGAACAGAGAACTCAGAAATGAATTCACACCTATATAGACAATTGATATTTGAAAAAGGAGGTAAGAGCGTACAATGAAGTTAAAATAGTCTCTTTAACAAATGGTGTTGGGAAAATTGCACAGGTACTTGCAAAAAAATGAAACTGGATCACCAACTTATACCATTAACAAAAGTAAACTCAAAATGAATAAAAGACTGAAGTGTAAGTTGTGAAACCATAAACATCTTGGAAGAAAATATAGGCAGTAAACTCTGCGAAATCTCTTGTAGCAATATATTTGCTGATTTATCTCCATGGGCAAGTGAAATAAAGGACAGGATGAACAAATGAGACTATATGAAACTAAAAAGCTTTTGCACAGGAAAAACACCATTGACAAAATAAAAAGACAACCCACACAATAGGAGAATATATTCGCCAATACGTCTGATAAGGGGTTAATAACCAAAATTTTTAAAGAAGCTGTAAAACTCAACACTAAGAAGATAAACAATCCAATCAAAAAATGGGCAAAAGAAATGAATAGACACTTCTCCAAAGAGGACATACAGATGCCCAATAGGAACATCACTAATCATTAGAGAAATGCAAATTAAAACCACAATTAGATACCACCTCACACCTATCAGAATGGCACTTATTAACAAAACAACATAAAATAAGTGCTGGAGAGGGTGTGAAGAAAAGGGAACCCTCCTGCCTTGCTGGTAGGAATGCAGACTGGTGCAGCCACTATGTAAAACAGTAGGGAGATTTCTCAAAAAATTAAATATAAAACTGCCTTTTGACCCAGCTATCCCACTTTTAGGAATATATCCTATGGCTACCAAATCACTGATTCAAAAAAAATGCACACCCATGTTTATTGCAGCATTGTTTACAATAGCCAAGATCTGGAAACAGTCCAAGTGTCCGTCAGTGGACAAGTGGATTAAAAAGCAGTGATACATAGAGAACAAGATGGCGACGGAGTAGGCGGACGTACCAACTTCCAACTCCCAGAAGCAAAGTGGATTATAACTCAGTTTTAAGAACCATCATCTGGATAAACCAACTATGAACTAAACTAAGTGGACTCTTCAACCAAGGAACACAGAAGAAGCCACATTGAGACTGGTAGGAATAGCGAAAACGCAAAGAGGGGCTGCCCAGCTTCTCAGAGCAAACAGCAGCCCGGAGAGACCCGCAGGGTGGGAGGAAAGTTTGGCGGAGAGGGAGGGACCTGGGTCCCAGGAACCAAGCCCCAGCCTGCAGTCCCAGAGCCTAGAAGAGGCGTCTGGACAGTTTTGAGCTGTGAAACAAGTGAGGGAGCTCCCAGGCCTACAGTGTGGAGTATTAGGTCCCTTCCTGCTCTGCTGAGGGCTGCTTAAGGGTATGGTGGGCGGCAGGACGCTGAAACGCGGTTCTGTCGGCATGGGCGGAGGCGAAGCCGGTGTGAGCTCAGTCTAGCTCAGAGGGGCAGAGGGGACGCGCAAAAGCGGACCGGCAGCTGCGGGCACACCTTTAACCCCACTTACGGGGACAAAGCGGGAGGCCCGGAACGGGCAGAAATCTGCTCTACAACCCTGCGCAGGTCGGCCCTGGCCGCGGGCACCGGGCTGGGACCAGGGACAGGCAGGGGCTCGCGGCTGAGCTCACGCTACACGCCCCGCCCCCAGCCGGAGAAACCGTGGTTGGCCAGTATACGAGCACGAGCGGGCTCCGAGCACGGGAACGGGCTAGACCCCGAGACAAGTGGAAGCTCGCAGTTGAGCTCACGCTACTATCCCGGCCCGGCAGGAGAAACCGCGGATAGCATTCATACGTGCACGAGCGGGCTCCGAACGCGGGGGCGGGGTAGAGTCCGGGACGAGCGGAAGTCCGCAGCTGAGCGGAAGCCAGCAAACACGCCCGGCCCAATAAACCTGGGTTTGCGACTCTGCGCAGGAGGGCCCTGGCCTCGAGGGCGGGGCTAAATCTCCAGACGGGCAAACGCTCACAGCTGAGAGCACGTCAAAAGCCCCGCCCAACCCGCAAAACTGTGGCTAGCAGGCTCTGACTGAGGGTTCTGGGCGGAAGTCCGGAAATAGGCTGGATCCGCACCTGAGCAAAGGTGCTCACCTCTACCCTTGGTGCTAAGACTTGTGGCTTCAGTGACAGCCCCTCCCACGGAGGAGAGGCAGAAATCACAGCAAAAGCCACAGTGGGCCGGCGCTGGTAACGCTTATACCCAACCAACCTAGGCACCGGCAGAAGGGGTGAGGGGCCTGCAGACAGACCACACCTAGAGAACACAAAGGCAACACCTACTGGACTCCAGTCGCCACAACTTCCTTATACACAGAAAAAATGGGCAGGAAGAGGAATGCAAACTAAATGAATGAAGAGAAATCCCCAGAGAAGGACCTGAATGAACCAGATATAACAAAATTACCAGAAGCAGAATTTAGAATAATGATAGTTAGGATGTTCAAAGAAATTAGAGCAACAATGAATAGTCATTATGAACACCTAAGTAAAGAGATAACAAGTATAAAAAATGAAATTGAAATAATAAAAAAGAATCAGACAGAAATGACAAATACAGTATCAGAATTGAAGACCACAATGGAGGGAATTAAAAGCAGGATGAATCACGCTGAGGATCGAATAAGTGAGTTAGAGGACACAATAAACAAAGGCACAGAAGCAGAGAAGAAGAAGGAAAAGAGACTTAAAAAATGTGAGGAAACTCTAAGGGAGCTTTGTGACAACATGAAGAGAAACAACATTTGCATCATAGGGGTGCCTGAAGAAGAGGAGAGAGGACAGGAAATGGAAACTTTGTTCAATCAAATCATAGCAGAAAACTTTCCTAAATTAAGGCTGGGAAACACTCCACACATTCAAGAAGCACACAGAACTCCATTAAAGAGAAACCCAAAAAGATCTACACCAAGACACATCATAGTTAAAATACCAAAGCTAATGGATAAAGAAAAAATTTTAAAAGCTGCTAGAGAAAAAAAGGCTATCACCTACAAAGGAGCCCCCATAAGGATGACATCGGACTTCTCAACAGAAACACTTGAGGCCAGAAGGGAATGGCAAGATATAATCAAAGTAATGCAGAACAAGAACTTACAACCAAGACTACTTTATCCAGCAAGGCTAACGTTTAAAATTAAAGGAGAAATAAAGAGCTTCCCAGAAAAAGAAAGCCTGAAGAAATTCATAAAAACCAAACCAATTCTGCAAGAGATACTAAGAGGCCTCTTATGAACAGTTTAAAGGGAGGAATGAACAGAGCAAAAGAAGAATACAGCTTTAAAGAATAAAATGACAATAAACAACTACATATCAATAATAACCTTAAATGTAAATGGATTAAATGATCCAATCAAAAGACATAGGGGAGCTGCATGGGTAAAGAAACAGGACCCATACATATGCTGTCTACAAGAGACACACCTTAAAACAAAAGATGCTCATAGACTGAAGGTAAAAGGATGGAAAAAAATATTTCATGCAAATGGAAATGAAAAAAAAGCAGGGGTAGCAATACTTATATCAGACAAAATAAACTTTAAAACAAAGGCTGTAGTAAGAGATAAAGAAGGACACTACATAATGATAAAGGGAACAATTCAACAGGAAGATATAACTCTTATAAATATCTATGCACCAAATATAGGAGCCCCAGCATACATAAAGCAGACTTTGATGGATATAAAGGGCGAGATTAACAGCAATACTATCATAGTAGGGGATTTCAATACTCCTCTAACAACACTGGATAGATCCTCATGACAGAAAATTAATAAAGAAACAGCAGACTTAAAGGAGACACTAGATTAACTTGATTTAATAGATATCTTCAGAACTTTTCACCCTAAAGCAGTAGAATATACATTGTTCTCAAGCGCTCATGGTACGTTTTCTAGGATAGACCACATGTTAGGACACTAAAATGGTCTCAATAAATTTAAGAAGATTGAAATCATATCAAGCATTTTCTCTGATCACAATGCCATGAAACTAGAAATTAACCACAAAAGAAAAAATGAAAAATACTCAACACTTGGAAACTAAATAGCATGTTATTAAATAATGAGTGGATTAACATTGAGATCAAAGAAGAAATAAAAAAGTTTCTAGAAACAAATGATAATGAGCATACATCAACTCAAAATTTATGGGACACAGCAAAAGCAGTCCTGAGAGGGAAGTTTATTGCACTAAAGGCATATCATAAGAAGCTAGAAAAAGCTCAAATAAGCAACCTGACCCTGCATCTAAAAGAACTAGAAAAACAACAACAAATAAAACCCAAGACAAGTAGAAGGAAGGAAATAATAAAGATCAGAGCAGAAATAAATGACATAGAGGCTAAGGAAACAATACAGAGGATCAATGAAACCAGAAGCTGGTTCTTTGAAAAGGTAAACAAGATTGATGAACCTTTAACTAGACTCACCAAGAAAAAAAGAGAGAGGACTCAAATAAATAAAATTAGAAAAGACAGTGGAGAAATAACAACAGACACAACAAAAATAAAAAGCATTGTAAGAAAATACTATGAAGAACTCTATGCCAAAAAATTAGACAATCTTGGTGAAATGGACAAATTTCTTGAATCATATAAACTTCCAAAAATCAATCTGAAAGAATCAGAACACCTAAACAGACCAATTACAGCAAATGAGATCGAAACAGTTATCAAAAAACTCCCCATAAAGCAAAGTCCTGGGCCTGATGGCTTCACAAGTGAATTCTATCAAAAATTCAAAGAAGAACTAACTCCTATCCTTCTCAAGCTATTTCAAAAAATTCAAGAGGAAGGAAGACTTCCAAACTCCTTTTATGAGGCGAGCATAATTCTGATTCCAAAACCGGGCAAAGACAACACACAGAAAGAAAATTATAGGCCTATATACCTGATGAATTTAGACGCTAAAATTCTCAACAAATTATTAGCCAAACGGATCCAGCAATATATGAAAAAAATCATACACCACGATATAGTGGGATTTATTCTGGAGAGGCAAGGCTGGTTCAATATTGGCAAATCAATCAATGTGATTCATTACATAAACAAAAGGAAGGACAAAAATCACATGATAATTTCAATAGATTCAGAAAAGGCATTTGATAAAATCCAGCACCCATTCATGCTCAAAACTCTCAGTAAAGTGGGAATACAGGGATCATTCCTTAACATGATAAAGGCCATCTACGATAAACCGACAGCAAACATCATACTAAATGGACAAAGATTAAAAGCAATCCCCTTAAGATCAGGAACCAGGCAGGGGTGTTCCCTTTCACCACTCTTATTCAACATAGTTCTGGAAGTCCTAGCTACAGCAATCAGACAAGAAGAAGAAATAAAAGGCATCCAAATTGGAAAAGAAGAAGTAAAACTGTCACTATTTGCAGATGATATGAGATTGTACATAGAAAATCCTAAAGTCTCAGTTAAAAAACTACTGGACCTCATAAATGAATTCAGCAAGGTGGCAGGATATAAAATTAATACTCAGAAATCAGAGGCATTTCTATATACAAACAATGAACTGTCAGCAAAAGAAATTAAGGAATCAATCCCCTTCACTATTGCAGCCAAAAAAATAAAATACCTAGGAGTAAATTTAACCAAGGAGGTTAAGAACTTGTACTCGGAAAATTATAAAACATTGATAAAAGAAATCAAGGAAGATACAAACAAGTGGAAGCATATACCGTGCTCATGGCTAGGAAGTTAAACATCATTAAAATGTCTATATTACCCAAAGCAATTTATAAATTCAATGCTATACCAATTAAAATACCAATGACATACTTCAAAGATATAGAAAACATATTCCAAAATTTTATATGGAACCGAAAAAGAACACGAATAGCCTCAGCAATCTTATAAAGAAAAAATAAAGCAGGAGGTATCACTCTTCCGGATATCAAGGTTTACTACAAGGCCATTATTCTCAAGACTGCCTGGTACTGGCATAAGAACAGGCCAGTGATCAATGGAACAGAACAGAGAATCCAGAAATAAACCCACACCTTTATGGACAACTGATATTTGACAAAGGAGGAAAGAACATACAATGGAGTAAAGACAGCCTCTTTAACAAATGGTGTTGGGAAAATTGGACATCCACCTGCAAAAAAATGAAACTAGACCATCAACTTACACCATTCACAAATACAAACTCAAAATGGATAAAAGACTTAAATGTAAGTCGTGAAACCATAAGCATCTTAGAAGAAAACATAGGCAGCAGGCTCTCCGACATCTGTAGCAGCAGTATATTTGCCGATTTATCTCCATGGGCAACTGAAATAAAAGACAAGATAAACAAATGGGACTATATCAAACTAAAAAGTTTTTGCACAGCTAAAGACAATAGGAACAGAATAAAAAGACAAACCACACAATGGGAGAACATATTCGACAGCACATCTGATAAGGGGTTAATAACTAAAATTTATAAAGAACTTATAAAACTCAACAACAGGAAGACAAACAACCCAATCAAAAAATGGGCAAAAGAAATGAATAGAAATTTCTCCAAAGAGGACATACAGATGGCCAATAGGCATATGAAAAAATGCTCAACATCACTAATCATTAGAGAAATGCAAATTAAAACCACAATGAGATATCACCTCACACCAGTCAGAATGGCACTCATCAGCAAAACAACACAGAATAAGTGCTGGCGAGGATGTGGAGAAAAGGGAACGCTTTTGCACTGCTGGTGGGAATGCAGACTGGTGCTGCCACTGTGGAAAACAGTTTGGAGATTCCTCAGAAAATTAAAAATTGAACTGCCTTTTGACCCAGCTATCCCACTTTTACTAATATACCCTAAGAACACCATAGCACTGTTCGAAAAGAAGAAATGCGCCCCCATGTTCGTGGCAGCATTGTTCACAATAGCGAAGATCTGGAACCAGCCCAAGTGTCCATCAGAAGACGAGTGGATTAAAAAGCTATGGTACATATATACTATGGAATACTACTCAGCCATAAGAAACAATGACATCGGATCATTTATAACAAAATGGATGTACCTTGATAACATTATACGGAGTGAAATAAGTAAATCAGAAAAGAAGAAAAACTGAGAACAGCATGATTCCATACATAGTTGGGACATAAAAGTGAGAATATGAGACATGGACAAGAGATGGTGGTTATGGGATGGGGGGAGGGAGGGAAGAGTGGTATAGGGAGGAGGGGAGGGACACAGGGAAAACCAGATCGAAGGTGACAGAGGACAATTTGACTTTTGGTGATGGGTATGCAACACAATTGAATGATAAGATAACCTGGAGATGTTTTCATTGTACATATGTACCCTGATTTATTGGTGTCACCCCATTAGAATTAATAATAATAAAATATAGATATAAAAAAAAAACAAAAAAGCAGTGATACATATACAAAATGGTATACTATGCAGTTGTGAGGAAGAAGGAAATCCTACCTTTCACGACAACATGGATGGACCTGGAACATATTATGCTAAGGGAAATAAGCTAGGCAGAAAAAGAAAAATGCCATATAACCTCACTCATTTGAGCAATTCAATGAACAATGTGACCTGAGCAATGAAACAGAGGCAGAGGCAGGATCAAAGGGACCAGAGGGAAAGTGGTCAGAGGGAAAGTAGAAGAGAAGGGAAAGGGATTAATAAAATTATATATACATAACACACAGCATTATAGAGAACAAGACAGCAAATTCTGGAGGGAAGGGGTAATGCATTGGGGGAGGGGAGTGGGGGGAAGACCAAGGGGGAATAATGGTGTGGGGGGAGATATTTTTGGTGGGACATTTGAATCTATGTAAACACAAATTAAAATCATAAAAAAAAAACAAGAGTACATGCAATACTTGACTGTTTATTCAAGGACACTGACCTCTTTTCCATTAGATTATCAAATTAAAAAATGACAACAGCTAACACAATAGCCATCTGTTGTGAATGAATCAAAATTATACCTTTTTTTGTCAGATTGGCAAAAATATATATTTTGGTGTAAGGCAGAATTTTAGTAATTATGTGTGCCATGAGATAAAAAATGCTGGAAATCACTGCTCTAGCACAGTACAGATCAACCCAGGTGTTCGGCAGATAAAATATACTATGCTCACTTTGTTAAAGATGGTGCTACCCACATGGAAGCCAGTCACCCAGGTGATATTATTTGCCCTTATGCTTGTGATGGGTGTGGGGGAAAGGCTGTAATGTAAGCAGGCCAGGTTGTTATGGCCTAAGGCTTGGTTTTAAGAGTAAGCACTTCCCCACACCCTTGACTGATTGGGTGATGTAGGGTGGTGCACTCTCTTGAGGAATCCCATTATGCCTCAGATGGGTGGCTTTGTATCAGAGACTTTCTTTATGTATAATTGGATTAAAGTTTGGATTTTCTATGCTATAAACTGGGGCAGTCCGGGAGCTTGCTCTCTCTCTGTTCCCGGGTTCCTGAGATTAGTATCAGAGAGGAGAGCAGATTAAGGCCATGTGGAGGAAAAGTAGCCAAGATGGCAGCGTGCTGAGGAAGAAGCCAGTTTGTTAAGAGTTTGTGCAGGAGGAGATGGGAAACAGAGGTGAATAAGTCTGGTGAGCTAGAAACCTTTGATTCTAGGAAACTCGGGTAAGTCAGTAGCTTTGTGAGCACTGAATGTGTGGGTTTTGGAGCCCAGCGTGTGTTTTTGCTTGCCCGCCGGGTGCAAGCTAGAATTAAAGCTGATGGCTCACCAGTTCGTGGCTCCTGTGTTTCATTACCGACTGTTCGAATCCAATGTGAACCTGCACGGGTCGGGCGGCTGTGATAGTGGCCTCGACTACTGGCTTTACACCAGGTGTTGGTCAAATAAGTTTGTATTTATGATTTTTATGTTCACTTGCTTATAGTTTGCATTGGGGTCTGGGCAGCACCAGATATAGTCATTATGTGAAATTGCCAATTACCTTCCTGCTTAGGAAGAGCCATTGTCTTGCTAATGTTTACTGGAAGAGAGATTCTGCCCCCATCACTGAGAGGTGATGTAGAATTTCTTTTTCTCCTTTCTGATCCCTTGCCCTCCAAGGGAAAAACAGGTTTCTGCTTTTCCCTTGGCTTTTTTTGTGACTCGCTTGTCTTGGTGAAACACCAATAAACAGAATGGCCCATCATCTTCGGCTTGCTGTTTCTTTACCATCTGCCTGAATTCAATGAGAACCTGCATATGAATGACACAATGGTGGTGGCCCCTGGCCTTACACCAGGCAAGAGCACAATACTTCCTTTAATGACTTCAGCTGTTTTTATTATAAACCTTTCTATTGAACTTTCAGGGTTTTTTTTCTTGCTATTCTAATCCAACTGTAAGAGATATCTTCTTGAAACTAAAATTGTTGTGACTTATTCCCATGCTTTAACATTTTCTACATCAGACAGTTCATGAATTTATTCTCATTCTCTACATCTTTGGAAATATAAAATATTTCATACATTTTAATGTGCATTTACTGACTGTATGGCCAGTGGCCAACACTGTCGTGGCCATGCAGATTCTCATTCAATTTGGGCAGATGATAAAGAAACAGTGGAGCCAATAAATTGTGGGCCATTCTGTTTATTAAAGTCTTGCACTGGCTGATGAGCAAACACACAGAGAAAACATCTACCTTTCATTCAGGGTTGTCAAAGCTATGACACATTCTCCAGTTCTACTACCAGGAGAATCTTCTCCAGTTCCTCCTAGAATCAAAGACCCCCACAAGCCTCAATAGGGCTCCCAAATCCTCTCAGCTCTGGTTTCCCATCTGCACACTTTCTCTCTCTGAAACACTGCCTTCTTCTTCAGCACTCTGCATTCTCTCTGCTCTCTCTGCAAAACTGCCTAGGCTGCCAAAGACTCCTCCTCCAGCAAATATTAGCAAAACAATGGCCCTCCCAAGCAGTAATGCAATCCACAATTTGCAATTAACGACCTTGCTCTGAAGGGAATCACACAGGTGGCTACCCAGAACCATTTTTTAACAATAAAAGTGAGCAAACTCAAAAAATACAAATTTTACAAACTCATTTGCCCAACACTGACCCTTCTCCAGTAATATTTGAGGTAATTATTTATGTGTTTCTAATTTAAGAAAATATTATTTTGGTTATAAATTTTATATTTTATTACCTGTGACTCTTTTAATGGTAGGGTTCTGGAAATCATAAATAAACCAAGTAAAGACAGGAGGAACAGGACATACAAATGATGCTGAAAGAATAACAAGCTTTCTTTGGAAAAATAAAGACAAGAATTCAGAAGGTGACAGAGGACAATTTGACTTTGGGTAATGGGTATGCAACATAATTGAATGATAAAATAACCTGGGGATTTTTTTTTGAACATATGTACCCTGATTTATTAATGTCACCCCATTAAAATTAATTTTAAAAAGAATACAAATAGACCCATTATGGTGATATATGTAAACATCAAATGCAATAGGGAAAAATGATACAGCACTATAAACATCCCTTCCAGAAGACTCTCGTATTACACAGGGTAAATGTTCTAAAATCAGTTCTTAATTTCTAAATTATCTAATCAAATTACCATGAGTAATCCTTTTGACCACCCCATAACATTCTGTAATATAAAGATCATTATATTTTACTAATGAAACCAAAGCTAGCTTTTCCCCCAACAATGGATCAGACAGCTGTTTTGTCAGCTGGCAACAGAGGGAAGTTTTGACTGGCACCTAAAACTATTAGCATTTCAATCATGAATCCTAAAACAGTAAAATTACACTCAGACTTCAAGATGCTTACATTATGAGGTGCCCTTTGCAACTGACACTTTCCTCTACCAACTAGCCCCACTCCTCCCCTACCCACAACAGTAAAAATCCCACTTTTATTTTTAGGTTCACCTAGGGGCATAACTGCCTTGAATACAATAGCACGCAGAATTTCATTCATTTTAACAGTATACTCCCCCCCCCCTTTCCTTTTTTTTTCTGCCCTCCAAGAACACATTGCTCATTATAAAATCCAAAGAACATGAATAAATGCAGGATGTAATTTCACACCATACTGTAGCCAGTTAGAGTGAGGCATGCAAAATACAAGTTTTCAAGGATAATTTGGAATGAAAACTATAGAAAAGATAAAGTACAAGATAGTGTTCAATGATCATGCCATATTGGGCATTATGCTAATATTATGGGGGATGTGTAAATACAACTACATTCTTTAAATGTCAAAACAGCACACGATATTTTTTAAATGTCTAAATGGCATTTTTCTTTTTTTTTAATAGGTAAAGTTATTAATGCTATAATCTTTGCAATAATGCCATAGACCTGATTTTTCTCAGTCATTTTTCACCTCCATTGTACTTTAGTAAGTACAGCTTTTATTTGTATAATACATATAATCAGGACATCAGATTTGTATATTCAAAGTTCAAGCATGATACCCCAGTATCTAAAAACTATAAAACAATTGTTTAAGATGTTAACCTAATAAAAGAAAATTAGACTACATTTTATGTAATTTTAGAAATTCAGGGTGAATCATAACTATATTGACCAGTAATTTTGTATACCTAGTGTCACTAGAAAAATTCACATAGATTCTTTTAAAAGATTTATTTATCTATGTAAAGCCAGTATTCGCGGCCATTATCACAGCCGCCTGGCTCATGCAGGTTTGCATTAGATTCGAACAGACAGTAATGAAACAACAGAGCCAAGAACTGGTGAGCCATCAGCTTTAATCCTAGCTTGCACCTGGCAGGCAAGCAAAAACACACACTGGGCTCCAAAACCAACTCATTCGGTGCCCACAAGGCTACTGACTTATCCGAGTTTCCTAGAATCAAAGGTTTCTAGCTCACCAGACTTATTCACCTCTGTTTCCCATCTCCTCTGTACACAAATTCTGCACAAACTGGCTTCTTCCTCAGCACTCCACCATCATGGCTGCCTCCTCTTCTCCATGTGGCCTTAATCTGCTCTTTTTACTAATACTAACCTCAGGAAGAGAGAGAGAGCAAGCTCCTGGTCTGCCCCACTTTATAGCATAGATTCAAAATCTTTAATGCAATCTACAAACAAGGAAGTCTCTAATACAAAGTCACTTATTTGAGGCATAATGTGACGATTCCTCATGAGAGTGCACCACCCCACATCAACCAATCAGTCAAGGGTGTGGGGAAAAGCTTACTTTTAAAACTTGCACATGGGTAGCGCCATCTTTAACAAAGTGAGCATAATATATTTTATCTGCCCAACAATGGGGTTTCAAACCTGGGTCTTTAGCATTCCCAGTTGATGTTGTGTTTACTCCACCACCACCTGATCAGGTTGTTTATTTTATTGATTTGAAGAGAGAGGAAGCATGAGAGGGAGAAAAAGACAGGAACATCCATCTGTTCTGTGAATGCCCTGACTGGGAATCAAACCAGCAACCTCTGTGCTTCAGGACAATGCTGTAGCCAACTGAGATATTTTACCAGAGCCAAATAGATTTCTAAGGGAAAATAATTAACATATTTGTATAACAGGATGAGGGTGACAGTTAGTGTTCCTTTGCTGTTTTGTTTGAGGTGCAAATATTTTTATGTGTTTCTGTATGAATGAAAACAAAAAATATTGTATATGTTTGTGATTTTCTTTTGCTTAAGTATATAACTTGTCTTTTATGTCTGAAGGAGTAGGGAGCAAGATAAGAAAATCGAGATTGTTGGGCAGATAAAATATAGTATGCTCACTACATTAAAGATGGCGCTGCCCATATGGAAACCCATCACCCAGGTGATGTTATTTGCCCTTAGGCTTGGGATAGGTGTGGGGGAAAGGCTGTAATGTATGCAGGCCAGGTTGTTATAGCCTAAGGCTTAGTTTTAAGAGTAAGCTTTTCCCCACACCCTTGACTGATTGAATGATGTAGGGTGGTGCACTGCTGAGGAATCCCATTATGCCTCAGATTGGTGACTTTGTACCAGAGACTTTCTTGTTTGTAGATTAGATTAAGGGTTTGGATTTCTACAATATAAAGTGGGGCAGGCCGGGAGCTTGCACTCTTGGTTCCTGAGGTATTAGAAAGGAGAGCAGATGAAGGCCACGTGGAGGCCAGGAGAAGCAGCTAAGATGGCAGAGTGCTGAGGAAGAAGGCAGTTTGAGCAGAATTTGTGCAGGAGGAGATGGGGAACAGAGGTGAATAAGTCTGGTAAGCTAGAAACCTTTCATTCTAAGAAACTCAGATAAGTCAGTAGCTAAGTGGGTTTTGGAGCCCAGTGTGTATTTTTGTTTGCCCGCCAGGTGCAAGCTAGAATTAGAGCTGATGGCTCACCAGTTCTTGGCTCCGTTGTTTCATTATGGACTATCCGAATCTAATGCGAACCTGCATGGGCCAGGCGGCTGTGATGGTGGCCTTGGCCGCTGGCTTTACACTTCCAAAAAATACTTTTCTCAAAGATGTCTTCATCTTTTCTACATGAGTCAACATTTGTTTTAAAGCACTGGAGAAAATGATGCAATCAAGAAGATGAAACAGGAGTCATTGCTGTGTAACACGGAGTATGTTTTAAAGCCAAAATTGTATATAAGTAAAAATAAGATACTCTGAAATAACAATAAACAATATAGTAAATACATAAAGTGGTAACAGTCACAAATTACCATGGTCAGGTTTATGTATTGTATATAATTATATATATGTAAAGCCAGTAGTCGAGGCCACTATCACAGCAGCCCGACCCATGCAGGTTCGCATTGGATTCGAACAGATCGTAATGAAACACAGGAGCCAAAAACTGGTGAGCCATCAGCTTTAATTCTAGCTTGCACCCGGCGGGCAAGCAAAAACACACACTGGGCTCTAAAACCCACACATTCAGTGCTCACAAAGCTACTGACTTATCCGGGTTTCCTAGAATCAAAGGTTTCTAGCTCACCAGACTTATTCACCTCTGTTTCCCATCTCCTCCTGCACAAACTCTTAACAAACTGGCTTCTTCCTCAGCACTCTGCCATCTTGGCTACTTCTCCTCCACATGGCCTTAATCTGCTCTCCTCTCTAATACTAACCTCAGGAACTCTGGAACCGAGAGAGAGAGATCAAGTTACTGGTCTCTCCCACTTTATAGCATAGACTCAAAACCTTTAATCCAATTATACAAACAAGGAAGTCTCTGATACAAAGTCACCCATCTGAGGCATAATGGGATTCCTCAAGAGAGTGCACCACCCTACATTATCCAATCAGTCAAGGGTATGGGGAAGAGCTTACTCTTAAACTAAGCCTTAGGCTATAACGACCTGGCCTGCCCACAGCCTGTTCCAGAACACACATTAATATCAACAAACTTCCATGTGGGCAGCGCCATCTTTAACAAAGTGAGCATAATATATTTTATCTGCCCAACAATATACATACTATATTTTATATGATTGGCAGTACAGTAGGTTTGTTTACACCATCATCACAAATATATGAGTAATGTGTGTACTATGAATTTAGATGGCTGTGATGTCCTTAGTGATAAAAATTTTTCAGCTCTATTATAATCTTATGCTGTATGTGTTCTGTTGTAGACCAAAACACTACTATACATTGCATGACTGTCATTTTCTCCTTTAGACAATAGGGTGGCAATAGCCAGAGAAAAAGGGGAGGAGTGGTGGTAGGGGGTAAGGGCAAAGGGAGGGAAGATGGAGGCAGAAAAAGACTTTGATTGGGCTTGGGTGAGTGCACCATGTAGTTTGTAGATGGTGCTATATTGACTTGTACACTTGAAAACTGTATGATTTGGCAAACTATGTCATCCCAATAAAAAAAATATTTTTTTAAAGAATCCAAAAGAAAATAATACTGACATGCCCAAGACATTCAATGTACTACTAATAAAAATTGAGTAAATGCTGTGGAATATAATTTTATCCTTAATTTTTAAGGCATTGATAGTTTGGACCACAGTTTTATTTGATGATATTCTACTGTAAAGCCAATAGCCAGGGCCACCATCACAGCCACCTGGCCAGTGCAGGTTCACATTAGATTTGGACAGTCGGTAATGAAACACCGGAGCCAAGAACTGGTGAGCCATCAGCTTTAATTCTAGCTTGCACCCAGTGGGCAAGCAAAAATACACACTGGGCTCCAAAACCCACTCATTCAGTGCTCACAAAGCTACTGACTTATCCAAGTTTCCTAGAATCAAAGTTTTCTAGCTCACCAGACTTATTCACCACTGTTTCCCATCTCCTTCTGTAAAGCCCGTAGCCAAGGTCAGGATCACAGCCGCCTGGCCAATGAAGATTCGCATTAGATTCGAACAGTTGGTAATGAAACAATGGAGCCAAGAACTGGTTTAATTCTAGCTTTAATTCTAGCTTGCACCCAGCGGGCAAGCAAAAACACAAACTGGGCTCCAAAACCCACACATTCAGTGTTCACAAAGCTACTGACTTATCCAAGTTTCCTAGAATCAAAGCTTTCTAGCTCACCAGACTTATTCACCTCTGTTTCCCATCTCCTCCTGCACAAACTATTAACAAACTGGCTTCTTCATCAGCACTCTGCCATCTTGGCTGCTTCTCTCCTTCACGTGACCTTAATCTGCTCTCCTCTCTAATACATCAGGAACCAAGAGACAGATCAAGCTACTGGTCTCTCCCACTTTATACCGTAGAATCAAAACCTTTAATCCAATTATACAAACAAGGAAGTCTATGTATAATGGGATTCCTCAGGAGAGTGCACCACCCTACATCACCCAATCAGTCAAGGATGTGGAGAAGAACTTACTCTTAAAACCAAGCCTTAGGCCATAATGACCTGGCCTGCTTACATTACAGCCTTTTCCCCACACCCATCCCAATCATAAGGGCAAATAATATCACCTGGGTGACGGGATTCCATGTGGGCAGCGCCATCTTTAACAAAGTGAGCATATTATATTTTTCTGCCCAACAATCCACCCTTATGCTCACTTTACTACCCACAATCTACACCACTGGCATCCCTGTACAAGGAAATTAAGTACATTACACAAATTACAGCAATAGCCCAAATCATACAATTTCAACAATTACAAAGGTACACACATTTCTCCAGTCTCTGAGCACTTTGCCAAAAGCGCAAAATGTCCTCAGCCTTCTTTCTAGCCATGGGAAAAGCTTACCGGGTTAGGAGTGCCTCCAGCAAAGCCATCCCCACCCCATCAGGGTATTTCACATTGCTCAAAATCCATAAGTCCATTCAACAAACGAGCCTGTGCCCATCCAGTCATAGTCCAGGAAATCAGTCCATGCACATGGGGTGTTAGCCTCCCCCGTATTTCTGCCATCATGGCCGGTCTCACACTGTCCTAAAGAAAATCATGTGGCAATGGCAGTCAGCATTTCCATCTCTGCTCTGGGGAACATAATGGCATCCACCCCTATGTCCCCAAATTGCAGACCTACCAGGATCGTAGCTACTCCTTGCTGCTGGGCTCTCACCTTCTGGAGGCTGCGGATTTCAACTCCAAACCAATTTTCCTCATTCTCCAAAGAGGAACTGAAAACACCAGCTCCTGCTGCTGGGCTTGAGCCCCGGGCCACCGCTTCCTTCTGCTCAGCAGGCCTTGCAGCTCCAACCCCGGCCTCAGCCCGGGTCCTGGCCTCAGCTCCGGCCCTGGCCTCAGGCCCGGCCTCATGCCTCTGCTGGCTCTCCACAACATCCAGGGCAATCTCCAACTCACGAACCTGTGATTCTTTCTCCAGCGTCTGCTCCATTTCCAGGTGAATCTCGCAAACCTGGTCAGCCTCCTCCTCCAGTGCTTCCTTCAGCTCCAGGGTCAGCATCTGTTTCTCCCACGTTTCCTCCAGCTCCTTCCACTGGTCGTCCTGCAGGTCCTGGGCAGCCTCTTCCATAGAGCTCTCGGTTTCCTCACGCATGGCTGTAAAAGTCAGCCATCCAACAGTCCCCCAAAAATCAGCTATGGGAAACCATAACAGCAGCCAGTCCTCTACTCCACCACTCAAAGGTGGTGGTGGTTCCATGCCGATCTGTATCGAATCCTGCCACAGACTACGCCAAATGTAAAGCCCGTAGCCAAGGTCAGGATCACAGCCGCCTGGCCCATTGTTGGGCAGATAAAATATATTATGCTCACTTTGTTAAAGATGGCGCTGCACACATGGAAGTTCGTTGATATTAATGTGTGTTTGGGAACAGGCTGTGGGCAGGCTGGTGTTATAGCCTAAGGTTTGGTTTTAACAGTAAGCTCTTCCCCACACCCTTGACTGATTGGATGATGAAGGGTGGTGCACTCTACCGAAAATTTTAAGTACCTATGATATACTAAATACTATGATAGGTAATGCAAAATTTTCAATTTCTTGTGGGAAAAGCATTATTAATGTTATCTCTCCCAGCTTAGAGATGAGAAACTTGAGTCAAAAAACAAAAACAAAACAAAATAAACCAAAAAACCCTAAAGAAACCAATCCATAATACAACAGAAAGGTAAATAAAACCAGAATTTGGACTCAGACCCTATGATATTAAATGTTGTATTGTTTGAATCACACAGCTGTTTTAACCCAGCAAAAGTTCAATAAGTATATGCTAAATAGAAAGTGATATTTTGAGAATAAGAATTTAGAGAGTTCATAGCTTTGGAATGAAAAGACACTTGAAAACAGACCTGAGGAACTGGGGGCCTGGACAGATGTTATAAGAGAGAAAAGAAGATAAACTAATTCTCCAGTCACTAAATCACTCATTCATTCAAAACCCATATACTGAACATTTATATGCTAAGCACTAAATAGCTAAAGTTATAGCAAGTAGGAGGTTTGGGGGAGAAAAACAGCGTCTGTGATGCCATGTGAATTGATAAAAGTAAGGAATGAGGAAAAGAAATTAGTTGAAAATTAAAGTCAACAATTCTACTTTAAGTATGTTAAATTGAGGTAAAAATGACTTATGTACAACATTTGTAAATTCAGTACTGGAGTCAAGAAGAGAATTTACATCTAGAAATAAATAACTGAGAAATTTACATGATGATATAGTTTAGAATCATGACTAAAAAGTCAGTCACAAATGACCACATATTCTGTGATCCCACTTATAAAACAATGTCCAGAATAAGCAAATGTACAGAAACAGAAAGTAGATTTGTAGTTATCTAGGGTTGGGAAAAAGAGTGAGGAGAGATTGTAGGGTGATGGCTAAGGGGTACAGGGTTTTTTTAATAAGAAATGAAAATTTTATAAAAATAATCATAGTCATGTATACACAATCTGTGAATATACTAAAAGCCACTGAATTATACACTTTAAATGGGTATGTTGTATGGTATGTGAATTATATCTTAATAAAGCTGCTAAAAACAAATTCATAACTATAGATGAGTTATCAAAGGTATAATAAGAATACAAATATTCAAAGGACCAAAGACACTAAGCAAGAGGAAGAAGGTAGATAAGGAGGCTCCAATACATTCAAAAAGTTTATTAAGCAAATGTTGTAATTTGAAAACTCAAATATTATTGAGATATTTGATAGTTTCCATAAGATCACTTGTAACATCAGAAGCTAAAAGTTTCAGGAAGATAAGGTTTGAATAAATAAACAAGAGTAAACTAAGTAAAGGACATGTATTCAAGATTTTCTTAAGGACAAAAAGGAGAATGGCAGCTCTCAGGAGCAACAAGATTTGGTTCAAATTCTGAATTGCAGTAGATTGGATTAACTATCTAGTCTACAGGTTCTCAGAATAGAGTGGCACTGTGAAAATTTAAACCAAGTCCTTAGAAGAATGCTCAGCATCAAGAACCAGAGAGAACAGAAGCAAACAGCAGGACCAGAGGTTGAAAGCAGAACTACAAAAGTGAAATGGAATCCAGAGTTATGACCCTCATGAAAGCAGGAAACCAATACAAGGAAACACTCTTTAAATCAGACCATGAACTATTGTTTGAACACTAATTATTCAATGATAAAAAAGAAAAATCGTACTATCTTTTCTGATGGAGCTTATAGTTGACTAGCAAAGGAAGATATTTAAAAATCACTGATAAAATGCAAAGTTCTAACTGGAGAAAATCCTAAAAACAAGAGTCATCAGGATCCTAAAGACTATCATGGGATGATTGATTAATCACGGAGATAGAAAAGGTTACATCAAGAAAAAAATGCATGAATTGCAATTTGAGATAATATCAAGAATTAAGGAGGTATCCCATACTGGGTATCTTAAAAACAACAAAAATTTCTTTCTCACAGTTCTGGAGTCTGGGAAAGTCAGAGATTATGGTCAGGTGAGGACCTTCTTCCAGGTTGTAGACTTTTCACTGTACTTTAACCATAGTAGAATTGGTAAACTAATCCCACCTATGAGATTAGTTTACCAATTTAATTATTTACCTCCCAAAGACCCTAACTCCTAATACTATCTCATTGGCATTAAAGTTTCAACATATGAATTTTGAGGGATATAAACCAGATTATAACACATTATAACATATGCTTTACCTATACCAGTTCAAATATAAAATTCAGCTTTATTTATTTATGCCAAATAAATTTGAGTATACTGATCTACACTGCAGAAAATCAGCAAAGCTGATGAAACATTTAATATGATAATTAACTGGCAGACCTTCTCTTATTTAATGACGTATCTTTCCCGATTTAAAGCCACCATGACAAGATAAGAGCAAATCACATCTGTGAAATGTTTAGACTGTCATAATATCCTGGCTAAAAATGCCTTTGCAAGTATTATATTCCCTGGACAGGTAGAAAGCCATAGTTGCGATATTTTCCTATCTAGTAGTTTTAAATAATTTTGTAACTGACCATACTGTAAAGTGAAAAAATGCATGAGACAATCTATACATACTGCGTGGCTGCTATAGTTGGTCGAATGGAAAGCAACTTTAAATGCAATAAATTTCTTCATTTCTTCCTAGAATGAGCAGGGATCCCCAAACTACTGCTGGCCTGTAGGATGCATGCGGCCCCCTGAGGCCATTGATCCGGCCCCCGCTGCACTTCCTGAAGGGGCACCTCTTTCATTGATGGTCAGTGAGAGGAGCACAGGATGCATCCGCACCCATAGTTCCCATTGAAATACTGGTCAGTTTGTTGATTTAAATTTACTTGTTCTTTTTTTTAAATATTGTATTTGTTCCCGTTTTGTTTTTTTACTTTAAAATAAGATATGTGCAGGGTGCATAGGGATTTGTTCATAGTTTTTTTTTTTATAGTCTGGCCCTCCAATGATCTGAGGGACAGTGAACTGGCCCCCTGTGTAAAAAGTTTGGGGATCCCTGTAGAATGAGTATGGCCAATTACTCCAGAAAGTTTTCTCAACTAGGTTTGATGCCCTCATAAGTTGCAAGTTTCTATAGTCCAACTTTCTGGAAATCATATAAACTAAAATAACTTTGAATATCACATATAATTTTATTGTAAATTCTAAAAGTAAGCATTTGTATAATATTTTTTGAAAATTCAACCATATAAAAATATTAGGCCCTGGCCAGCTGGTTCAGTGATAGAGTGTCAGCCAGGCATGTGAAAGTGCCTTGTTGATTCCAGGTCAGGGCACACAGGAGAAGCACCCATCTGCTTCTCCATCCCTCCCCCTGTGGCTTCTCTCTCTCTCTTCTCCTCCTCCTTCTTCCCCTCCTCCCCTCCTGCATCCAGGGCTCAACTGGAGCGTAATCCTTGGTGCTGAGGATGGTTCCATGATCTCTTCCTCAGGCACTAAAATATGGCTCCAGCTGCAACGGAGCAATGGAACAATGCCCCAGATGGGCAAAGCATCACCACTTAGTGGGCTTCCCAGGTGGATCCTGCTTGGGGCGCATGCGGGAATCTGTCTAGTCTCCCTCCTCTCACTTAAAAAAATATATTAGGAAAAATTTATAAGATGTTCATGGAAGGCAATGATGACTTGCCCTTTCTTACACATCTTAAATTTCCCCTTAGACAAAATGGGGAGATGAAAAAATATAAGAAGAATGAGACATGAACTTTAAGCACAATTCAACCCATCACCTACTAAAAGAATTAGCTTAGTAGATAGTGTACTTCAATGATTAGAGCGATCTCTTTAAATATTTGACAGGCTATCTTATGACATAATGACACTTTTAATATTCACAGAACATTACACTAGGGTTCATGTGAGTTGGAGACATAAATCAAGAGGGCAGTGTCCTAGATGACCTGTGTGCATTCCAAATAGGAGCTTATGTGAGGTTCTTTGAACCTCAGGAAAAGCCTTAATAGTTAAGAATAAATCAGTCAAATTTGAAATTGAGATAAGGGAATAAAGAGACAAAAAAAAAAAAAGAAAGAAAAGAAAAGAGAGAGAGAGAGCTCTGTTCTATAAGCCCCAGTAGGAGCCTCCATAATAAAACCTTAAACTTCAAGCTTAACTATTGCTAACTCATGCTTTTCTTACCAGTGCCTGGTTATACAAGTGCCTGCACCCATATTTGCAACACTGTTAATTAGAGGGGATAAAAGCACAATAATAACTTGTTATTTTTGGGTTAGTATCTCAGTATTGTTGCATGTTCAGAATTTGTTGAACATTTTGTCATTGAACATTTTTTGCTTTTCCCCCTATTCATTTCACATTAAAATGATGTAAAATGAAATAAAAAAAAAGAAGTACTTCAAACTTCCTCTTTAATCTCAAATGGCTTTCTTATGCATTAAGATTAAATAATGCATTCATTTATAATTGATTTATGAGATGTTCAAGTATAGAATAATTTTATTATGGGTTATAATATGTTTATATAGAATAGGTATAGTTTAATATTTATGTGGACACTTTAAATATAAAACAACATCTTATATGCCCTAAATATCATAATTTCTTAAAAAATTTTTATTGGGACAGTCATATATATATATATATATATATATATATATATATATATATATATAAAGTATGCAACTAATTAAAGTTATAGAAATATCATTGGTATGAAGGGTGTTGCCATAGCTGAGTGAATGTTTATTCCATCTAGTTCTAAATTTTTTACCTGTCCCAGGTTAACACTTTAGATTATATTAACCAATAGGAAATTCCAGAAACACAGGCATTTATTTTAATCTTTCCCAATGCTTCTCTTCTGAAAGGTATTCACATTTTAAAAAGAAATTATTTTTATCCATAAACTCAAACAAATATTATATTCTCTAAAATCACATTCCTGGCTGTAAACGTCAGTGTGTATTAAGATCACCTTAATATTCAATCTGTTTCTTTTTCATAATCACAAGCATATAATATTTACTCAGGGGGACAACTCATGCTGTTCATTTTAGAATGTCCTTTCTTCCTTTGTCAGCCTGGCCAGCTGTTACTCATCCTTCAAGGTCTAGATTAAACATGACACAGCTTGCTTCAAAACCTTCAGGGATAAGTAATGCTTCATCATCTGTAGTTCCAAAGAATGTTGTATTTATCTCCAGGAACATTTTTGTCCCACTTTAAAAACATTTAGCACTTAAATAATTGGTAACTAATTTATGCTATAGTATAATGATTTTTAAACCTAACTGACATTTAACATTCCTTAACTATTATCCCATAAGAAACTGCTGCATAACAAAATACAAACCAAATATATTACTTTTCTATTAATGTGTAACAAATTACCACAAATTTAGTGACTTATAACAATACCTATTTATTATCTCACATATTTACAATACCTATTTATTATCTGTATGTCTGGCTCTCTGTTCAGGGTCTCATTAAGCTGAAATCACACAGCCTTTATAGGCTGTTCACACCATGACTGTTTCTTCAAGGTGAGCAGGATTGCATCTCTAACTACTTCTGACTTCCAGACCTCTGTTTAGAAACTCATTTGGCTCACCAGCTTGAGTCCAAGGTCGCTGCCTTGAGCAAGGGATTACTCAGTCTGCTGAAGGCCCACGATCAAGGTACATATGAGAAAGCTATCAATGAACAACTAAGGTGTCAAAACGAAAAACTGATAATTGATGCTTCTCATCTCTTTTCATTCCTGTCTGTCTGTCTTTATCTATCCCTCTCTCTGACTCTCTCTCTGTCCCTGTAAAAATAAAAATATAAAAAAAAGAAACTCACTTGTTTAGACCAGGTCCACCCAAGATAGTAATTAATTCTTTGACTAATTTGACTGCTTAGAAACCATATTTACAACTTCAAAATCTTTTTTCTCATATAACAATCATGGGAGTGATATCCCAACATATGCACAAGAGAGAGTAGTGAAGTGCTCTGCCCCAGAGGAGAGGAGTATTTCCTCAGTGACATTGCTTAGAATTGTGCTAATTGATGGTGATATAAAGAATGACTTTTAGTTCCTTTCAGTATTATATTTAAATTCTCTACAGAGAATATACTCTCTCATTGTCTGCCCTCTGGGTGAACTGCTGTGACCATTTTTCCAGGGGAAAAATTTTGCGGTATCAAAAAATTTACTGCCTGCCCAAGCAGTGGTGCAGTGGATATTGTGTCGGACTGGGATGCGGAGGACCCAGGTTCAAGACCCCGAGGTTGCCAGCTTGAGTGCGGGCCCATCTGGCTTGAGCAAAAGCTCACCAGCTTGGACCCAAGGTCGCTGGCTCCAGCAAGGTGTTGTTCGGTCTGCTGAAGTCCCGCAGTCAAGGCACATATGAGGAAGCAATCAATGAACAACTAAGCTGTCGCAAAGAAAAACTGATGATTGATGCTTCTCATCTCTCTCTGTTCCTGTCTGTCTGTTTCTGTCTATCCCTCTCTTTGAATCTCTCTCTGTCCCTGTAAAAAAAGAAAAAAAAATTACCTAATGTGATATTTGATATATAGTCCAGGTGATTTTTTTCTGGCAGAATATCAGAAGTCTTAACTTACTTACTTTATTTTAGCTGCATGTGAACTATTATATATAGAAAAAATAGAGCTACATAAGATAATGTTAAATTTTTTTTATCAGGATTTAAAGAAACTATAAAGAACAAGGACATGCTTGCTAAAATACAAAATAGTTTTTCATACCTAGTTTTCCAGATGGCAAAAGTTTCTCAAACTTAGAAATGGCATTTGGGCAAAGATCAAATTCAGGACTTTTTTGTAAAATGTGGCCTCAGGATAAATTTCACACTGAGAGAGCATTTGTAAGACCCTTTGTTAAAGCTTCAGAAAGATTTAAGGCAATTCCTCATAGACTTTCTCAGCTAGAAAAATAAATGACTTCTAAGAATAATAAGGGCAAGCTTTCTAGACCTTCTCAGCTAGATAAAATGATTTCTAAGATCTTAAGGGTATGCTTCTTAGATTTTCTTCTCTAAAGAAAAGGCCTTCTATGAATCTGCGGGAATTGCCCTTTAGAGCCTCTTTACTAGACAAGGACTCATAAAATCACTAAAGTCATCCCAACCAGAAAAGGGACTGTCTGAGGAAAAAGAAAATGTGGATGTGGACCTAGTCTAAATGGAGCAGACTTTTAATTTGATATATAAGCACAAACAAAATATTTTAAATAACTGTACCAACTTGTTCTGAAAGGGACAGTTAAAAGGAAAAGATATATCGGGTCTTCAAAGTTCTATGAGCAAGATGCAGACTATAAAATTTACTCAGCTGAGATTATGGTGGATTTTTTACGGAAAAGAAGGAATGTTTCAGTTTGGAGCCAAGAGTCAAGATGGCCTGACCAGGGAGGGGCGCAGTGGATAGAGCGTCGGACTGGGATGTGGAAGACCCAGGTTCAAGACCCCGAGCTCATCAGCTTGAGCGCGGGGTCCCATCTGGCTTGAGCAAAAGCTCGTCAGCTTGGACCCAAGGTCGCAGGCTCCAGCAGGGGGTTGCTCGGTCTGCTGAGGGCCCACGGTCAAGGCACATGTGAGAGGGCAATCAATGGACAACTATGGTGTCGCAACTGCAACGAAAAACTAATAATTGATGTTTCTTACCTCTCTCCATTCCTGTCTGTCTGTCCTTATCTATCCCTCTCTGACTCTTTCTCTGTCCCTATAAAAAAAAAAAAAAAAAAAAAGAGTCAAGATGGAGCTAAATCAAAAGAAAACAAAAAGTATAAATAAATAAATAAATCCCAGGAGGCACAACTGGGCCTTAATCAAACATTTTTCTTGCTCCAAAAACAGGGTGAATTATCACCTGGGCCCAGATGGATTTCAGATTGCTATAGAACAATGACTTCTATGTACCTTCTTTCTTATCTTAGATGAAAATGCCTTTTGCATTAATCATGTCATCAGCCCCATCCCCCTGCTGAATGTATGCAAGGGAGGTAAATAGTCTCTTTGATTTACAGATCTTTATAATAGGAAGCATCTTTTTATGAGGAATCCTGATTTAGAGAATGAAATTCTAGACTCCAAATCTGATACTGATACTATCTATAATGAGATAAAACTTTGTAAATCTTGGGAGAGGCTGAGTATATTTTGTACATGGGAAGAAAAAGAATCATTGGAATCCAGCAAGGAGACTGTTGAAGTTAGTCTCCAGAGAGCCGCCAAACCATGCCAGTGATCCACATTTTCCAATATTCATTCCGCAATGTGATGGACACTTCCCACACAATCTCAGCTAATGCGGTTTATTCAATAGATTGCTCAGAGATTATACTCCATGACTTCAAAAACAAAACAGAATAAATACTTGCATCATCTGCACAGCTCCCTTAGAATGTTTACCATTGGAATGCTCTATTTCAGCATCCAGATGCCATGCAGTGAGAATATGAAGTGTAAGCCACATAGGAAGGCCAAGAGTAGGTTACCGGGAAACTTTCCCAGCTGAGTTCCTAAGCAACAGCAAGCATCACCTTTTATGTGAATGAACAATTATTGCACCCAAGTCAAGAGCTGACTGCCACCACATGAAAAACTCAGAGCAAGAACCACCCATCTAACTTGAGTCAACCCACAGAATATTCAGAGGTAATAATAACTGTTGGTTAAGCCAAAAGACAAAACTATTTTTCTTCTGTAAAGAACACCATATATTAAATATTTCAGTCTTTGCAAGCTACATACAGCATAGTATTTGCTTTTATAAATAAAAAAATATTTCAAAATATAAAGATAATTGTAATCTCACAAGCCACACAAAAAGTAAGGCATAGACCAGGTTTAGCCTGTGGACTACAATGTGTGAACCCTGCTTTAATCTACAAATATTTGAGTGTTTTCTTATGTTAGAAGGGATAAATGTATATGAAATGATCTGCAAAAGAATTAGCATATGCGTTTTTCCATAGAATCAGATTCTATGAATTAATATCATGTCAAATATCTACGTAATCCCCTTGGCTATAGCAGAACATGAGTGCCATAGTATTGTTATCTAAAATTCTTTTTAATAATTAAATGTGACTCAGTTCTATCTCAAAATTTTCTTAAAATATTTTCAAAGTTATTCTCTAAAATAGTTTCTATTGATAAATATTAATCCTTATGTAATGCACATTTAATGTTTTGAAAATAAAATGACAAAAATATTCTGCTATTGGCAATTATTACCTTTAGAATGTATCCTAAAGCAAAAGAGAGCAGACTATCAATCATACTACCATATGGATGAGCGTCACAAATACAGTACTGATGCAAGAATACAAATGCAGATCAGTACATATTTATGGGTCTATCCTTGTAAAATTTCCGCAAAAAGCAAATCTAGTAAAAATGAGCAGATTGGAAGACTTCCATGGTTAGAATGGGAGCAGAGTTCATTGAAAACTGGCATGAAAGAATTTGGGGAGTGGATAAAAATTGGAATATATTGATGCTCGCATAACTCTATAAAGTTACCAAAATTATTAAATTTTATAGTTAAAATGCATAAATTTTATGGCATGCAAATTAAATTATGCCTAAATAAATGTATTAAACATACTGAACATTCATATTTTAATTGTAGCAATATAGTAAATAGTACAAATGTCTTTGTGTAAATTCAAGAGAAAAATAAACATTTAAAAACTAATTTTAGTATCTGGAAGATGGTATCAGAGTAGGTGGAAGTTGCACTCATCTCCTCCCAGCCCTGAACTGGAATTACA
This sequence comes from Rhynchonycteris naso, assembly GCA_037038555.1. Taxonomy (NCBI): domain Eukaryota; kingdom Metazoa; phylum Chordata; class Mammalia; order Chiroptera; family Emballonuridae; genus Rhynchonycteris; species Rhynchonycteris naso. The sequence goes on along the minus strand of CM072999.1, from coordinate 110,000,975 downwards.
ACTAAATTGTAGGACAATTGACCTAAAACCCCAATCAAAGATTAGCTGAACAGAAGTCTTACAACTAAGAATTTACAGGAGAAGCCACAGGGAGACTGGTAGGAAGGGCAGAGACACTAGGAGGGCTGGTCCCATGCACAAATGCAGCTGCTGATAATCCAGAGGGATATCTCAGATGCAAAAAACTCCTTGAGGAGCTGGACAGGGCACCCATTCCTGAGCAACAGAGCAAGAAGAGGGGCCTGCATAACATCTGGCACCCTATTAAAGAGCCAACACACAAAATCTCCTTTGCAGACACTCATCCTGGGATCTGATAGAGGGAGGGTAGATGGACATGGACCTATCCTTGTGAGAACAGACTGGGCTGTGTGGCTCTGGGAAGAGAGCTGAAAGGATGCCCACTGGGGTGCTATGCTGAGTTCCTTTCTCACACTGCCCAGAGTCACCATCTTTCCTGAAGTGAACACTCCCTCCAATCTGCATCAACCTAGGAAGAGCACACAAGCCACACCCCAATGGCCCTCTATTTCTCCCTCCAATCCCAAACAGCTCACACATGCAGAAGAGTCTGCTACCTAATCCTGTACTCTTAAAAAGATCTTGAGAATCAACTCAGAGAGAAACAGAGACAGCTGTGTGGCTTTTGGGCTGGGATCATTTCTCCTCTTCAGCTGAGGGCCTGTGGAATCCATCCATATCTGCTGAAAGGGCCCCTCATCATGCCCCGCTCAGTGCAGACTGAACAACCTGCCCCAGCAGCCCCAGCAGCAGAACCACCAGCTAGCCAGAGTAGGGAAGCCACACCCCCCACAAGAAACCTACTAACTCCCTCAGGAGAGAATCTTTAACTTCACTCTCCAGACTCCTAAGCCCCACCATGTTGAGCCAGTGCTCCTCAATATTGTCAGCCGGCTGTAGACAGCCTGTTTCCTCAGTGCAGAACACTCTCCAGGAGGTATAGGTGGACCCTAAGAAAAAATGGGTTGTGTGGCACTTAGATGACACAATTTTTTTCTGTGCACACTAAACCAGCACCAGTGTCCCTGTGCAGACAGTCATTCCTCTATGCAAATAAACCTTGGTCTATGTGGGTTTGATGAACACCACTGGTCTCACCCTGATGAATCCCTGAGATCAGGACTTACCACAAAGTTCCAAAGGCACAGAGGCATGTTGGCTGACATAGCTGTACCCCAAAACTATTACTGAGTGACACCAAATGTAGCACTAGTACTTAGTTTAAATGTTTCGGTCTGGTGAACACTACGCACCCGTACCCAGTGATCCACTAAGAGCTTCCTGCAAGAAACTCTTGTACTTTCGAGGGTTCTTTTAGTAACTGAGCCAAACAGGAAGCTAACAAGTGAGGGTAGAGCTCAGGGAACCTTGGGATGTTTGTTGATCTGAGCCCAGGATCTGTGCTGGTAGAAATTGACCTTGGTACACAGCAGGTCCCCTTCCACAGACATGTGGGCCCAGTAGAAGCAGCCACAAATTGCTTTGTAATTCCAAACAGGTAGCCCAGGGTCCATCACTGGCAGCACTTTACATTAATTGGAATGGAATCCACTTCCAGTGGGACCCAGAACCAACACAACCAGTGGTTCAAAATATATCAAAGCATAACCCAAGTAGTTCCACAAGTATCACACACAAATGAATATCTCAGCAGATACCAGACTCTGTTGGAAGCTCCAATAAGATTGTCAACAAAAACATTTCAGGCCAGAAGGGAGGGTCATAAAATATTCAAAATAATAAAAAGCAAGAACCTACAATCAAGACTACTTTTCCCAGCAAAGTTATCATTTAAAATTGAAGGAAAAACAAATACTATCCTAAACAAACCAGCAAATAACAATAATAGAAAGCTAACGGAGTTTATAACCACCAAACAAGAATTACAAGAAATGTAAAAGGGCTTCTTACAAAGAAGAAGAGAGAGAGAGAAAAAAATAAACATAGTTATAAAGAATAAAATGGCAATAAATATATACCTATCAATAATCACCTTAAATGTAAGTAGATTAAATGCTCAAATGAAAAAACAAAGGGTAACTGAATAGATAAGAAAACAATACCCATATATATGCTGTCTACAAGAGATCCACCTGAGAACTAAAGCACACAGAGAATGAAAGTGAAGAAATGTAAAAAAAATATACCATGAAAATGGAAAAAAGAATACCTGGTGTAGCAGTATAAATTGCAAACAAAATAGACTTTCAAACAAAAACTGTAAGAGATATTGAAGTTTGACCAAATGGTGCCACAGTGGATAGAGTGTTGAACTGGGATGCAGAGAACCCAGGTTCAAAACCCCATGGTCACTGGCTTGAGCCCAAAAGTTACTGACTTGAAGCCCAAAGTAACTGGCTTGAACCCAAGGTCACTGGTTTGAGCAAGGGGTCACTCAATCTACTGTAACCGTTGGCCACGGGACATATCATAAAGTAATCAATGAACAAATAAGGAGCTGCAACAAAGAATTGATGCTTCTCATCTCTCTCCCTTTCTATCTGTCTGTCCTTCTGACTCCCTCTGTCTCTGTCACAGAAAATAAATAAATAAATAAATAAACAAATAAACACCTAGCTTTCACGATAAACACTTCAATTTGTGTCTGCCTTCAATAAAGGTACCACAGGGTTGCCAGGTAAAAAGTTCTTTTGTGGCTCATATTCTTTCCTCCTTAACCCTTATTACATCATTTGCTACTAATAGTCTTGGTGCCCTAGCCTGTTTTTCTCTGAATTATGCTTATATCTCATTAAGAAGCAGCGGGAAGCCTATGACTAAAAAAATGGACTATTATAGCTGCAGAACAAAGTTATGTCTCTCAAAAATGCTTTCTTTGACTCTAGAATATGGCAAATAAATGCTACAGACATTCAGACCTTGTATAAAGGTTTAATAGACTGAATGGCTTTTAAAACCTGACCTAGAGTGCTGGGAAATGACAGTAATGTCAACTTGGAGCTCATCAACAGCTGGGTGGCAGAGAAGACCAATGACAAGATCAGCCATTTGCTAGACAACCTGCCCTCCAACACCCGCCTGGTCTTTCTCAATGCTATCTACCTAAGTGCCAAGTGGAAGAAAACATTCGATCACAAAAGAACCAAGAAGGAGCCCTTTCACTTAAAATCCTCTGTGATAAAAGTACCCATGATGATCAGCAAGAATTACCCGGTGGCCCATTTCAATGACCAGACGTTGAAAGCCAAGGTGGGGCAACTGCAGCTCTCCGACAACCTGAGCATGGTGATCCTGATACCCCAGAGCCTGAAATACCATCTTGAAGACATGGAGCAGGCTCTCAGCACCTCTGTTTTGTCGGCCATCATGAGGAAGCTGGAGATGGTCAAGTACCAGTCCACTCACCTGATGATGCCCCGTTTCAAACTCAAGAGCAACCAGGACATGTTGACAGTCATGGAGAAACTGGAATTCTATGACTTTTCTTACGACCTCAACCTGTGCGGGCTGACAGAAGACCCAGATCTTATGGTTTCTGCGATCAAGCACCAGACAGTGCTGGAGCTGACGGAGACCGGGGTGGAAGCAGCTGCGGCCTCTGCCATCTCGGTGGCCCGTACTCTGCTGATCTTTGAGGTCCAACAGCCCTTCCTCTTCCTACTCTGGGACCAGCAGCACAAGTTCCCTGTCTTCATGGGGCGGGTGTATGACCCCAGTTCCTGAGACCAGCAGGAGCCAGACTAGTGCAAGCCTGACCCCTCAAGCCCCCCACTTGTTCAGTTGCAGCTTTCCCTGCTGCTGCCTGCCGGAACTTGCCCCCAGCCACCTCCTGCCTCTGGTGTCCTCTGTCCTCCACCTGAAGGGCACCATCACAGTCTGGTGAAGGGACCTGCATCTAGTATTCCTTCACTATGTATGACTCTCTAAACCACTTTTTGCAATCTTCTCTGGTTCAAGTTCACTAGCCTATACAAATAAAACCTCGCAGACCACCTAAAAAAAAAAAAAAAAAAAACAAAAACAAAACACCTGACCTGTTATCTTTAATGTAGTATATCACTAAATTCAAACACAAAACTCACTGTAAACTTTGCTTACTGTTCTTTTAGCTTCTCAAAAGATATTTTCTTCTTACAAAGTACAGTACGAACCTAAATCTAAGCCAACAGAAACACGCAAAATGATATATGTAAAATAAAGAGGATTAATAAAATATATTATAAATCAACAAAAATACATTTATTAGAGATGTTAAACAGAAGAGACTTATACTATTATAGCAACATTAGAAGTTCTTCTCATTCTCTTTCTATGAACAGTTAATTAGAACACAAGATTATGGCAATCAAGTCATCAACACGTTGTAAGGCTAAATCCCTCCTTTTAGTTGGAAATATTTAAAAGTTACTCAAAGGATGGTGGAAATAAAGGAAGAAAATTATCATTGCTTCAATCAAGAAGTTATGCAAAAATGAGAAAAAAACTGCCCTGAAAAGAATATTAATTGCATGTAAAATAAATGTATTTTTTATGTATGTGGATTGCACATCCTGCTACCATAGTTTTATGACTTTTTATTGCTTTGTTTTATTAATGGGAATATGTCTTGTCCTCACAACTAGGCTGTAAGCTTTTTGAGGTATAGAAGAACCAATTATAGAGCTCAACTTAATTTCATTTTTCCCAATATGTAGTAAAGAAATGCTTACATAATATTTTAATGAAAAAAAAAACATTTTGCACATTAAGTAGTAGATCTTGCTAAAATATCAGTTGGCTCTTCTGTGTATAGGACAAGTAGCAGCTTGCAGGTGTGCCAGTTTCTAAAATTCCTTGAATAGGAGGAGTTAGTTTACATTAACTTCAATAGTACATTCTGTTATTCTTTTCTTTTCTAACTAGTTTCCTTAAAATATCTGTATTGTCAAAAATCACATTTAAAACACAGATGTCAAGTTATTTGCTGCAAATTTAATAAAGATTTGAGCAAATTCAGTACTTATAACTGAAATAGTGTGTCCAAGAAAGAATGGCATATCTTTTCCGATCACTGCAAGGACAGCCTTTGTATTCCCTATAACCTCTTATTGTTCTAAGCAAAGTTCAGAGATGCTCAAACAAATGGCTGCATTGTGATAGCATCCACATATTTCATAAGAGGTGCTATTTCTAGACTGCCAACCTATTACCACAAATAGTAGCCTACATGGTATATAAAATGTTTTAAATAATCAGTTGCCTTATATATTGTTTATTTCATGAAAATTCATTCTGCTGAACATTTATAATCTTCTTGATCTAAAAAAATTACAGTTTACAAAATTAGCCACCTTCCTACTTTTTCATTATATTGAAATTAATAAAATTATTTGTAAAAAAAATAAAATCAGGAATTTCAATATTCATCTTTAACAATATTATTTAAGACATATGTTTCTTAATTTCACTATTTCTCTTGAAAGTCACTCATGGTATCAGATCTGAGAAGCATTGCTTTCCTGCCTTACTAATTCTTACAAAATAGCACTCATATTTTTCTATATTTCCCATCACCTACACATATAGACTATATCAGAACAAATTTTCTGTAGTTCTGTGCTCTAGAAAGTATATGACCCTGGTGGTACATGCAATAATTCAAAGTGGTAATTGAAAGGGCAGAACCCAGGGTATTGCAATTTGGCAACTCAGAAAGGTCCAGATGCAGCTGCAGTGCGGGGATATTCTCTACTCTCCCCTCAGCATTTTATCATCATAGCTTGTGAATAATGAACAGTGTTATTTTCTAGAACTTACCTTATAAAAGAGCCAAATTTCCTCAGACATAGCAATTAAGTGAGACTACATTTGCACATAAACCTAATGCATTAATTGGCATGTTTATTTGCATCTCCAAATAGCATCTCCACCAGAGTCTCAGTGTGTGAAACAACTAATTACCCTTGCCTCCAACTCATTTTAGTGAATTTTGTGAGAAGGCTCACAAAATAATTTTTTTTGAAAATTCCAGATTGTCAAGGCACCAACTTTCATGGAATAAATCAGATGTGTTTGACTTTTTAAAAAAGTCTTTAATGTAACTGAAATCTCACTGTCTTCTAGACCAGGGAGGAGGGCGTGGAGAAAGAGGAGCAACAGGGAGAAGAAAATAATTTTTACATCAAGGCAGGACTTCCAAAACTATGTCAAAAAGCTTTCTGAGAAAATAGATGTGAATTTACTGCCTGCATGAGTCTGACCTCATCCATTACCTTCCAATGAATGATAAATTGTTCAATACAAGATGTTTGCTTTTTCTATGTTCACATATTTGACACTTAAAGGAGACAGAAAAATATAGAAATGCTTCAAAAACTAACCTTTTACTAGAGGAATTGCTTCTGAAATATATGTGAATGACAGAAAGTTTAGAAAACTATTTTATGAAAAAGTGTGCAGCATTTTATAAGGAAACTAGATCATGAGGTATTTCACTTACCTCAGATAAATTCTAAATCATTGGTGTCATGTCTGTAACACACTAAATTAAACAACACAAATTACATTTTAAAAGTCAACTACTAGAAAATCAGTTTTAAATGGGTGCAGAAAGTTATTTTTATAATGTCAATGAAATGATCAAATAAATATCAATGCAATTATACAAACTCAATGAGATTGGCACAAATAATTTTTTCAGTTACAATGGTGACTTCATAAATATATGTAGTATTAATTGAATTTGGCCTTTGATATTTTTAATTCTGCAATTTAGTTTCTATAAAAGATATTTCAATGATACTTTTCCAAGGAATTGAATTTTCTTCAGACTTTATGCTATGTTTTATGCATGTTTTGCTCTTGTTTTCTTTTTTCTTTTTTTTTCTGGTAGGTTTCTGAGGACTCTCATATGTTAGTAAAATGCCATTAAAATGTCATAATCTATCACTTTTTGCTAAAGATCTAACAGATTACAACAGTAATGTATTATAAATTGTTACTAAAAGTTCAATTTATTAAAATCATCTTAGTTCAAATTCCCCTGATAAAAACACCTGAGATAAGAACTGGGATAAAGGTGATTTGGGAAATTATCTCAGAGTAAAAGAGTGGGGAACAATAAAAATGAATTGTGCCTTATTGATCTGGTTATCTCTATGGACAGCTGGGTCTCAATCCTGCAGAAGCCCTTCTGAGGAACCACATATGTAGAAGGTGCCTCAGAGTGGTCCCTCCAAAGGAGAGAAGATCAGGCCTTCATCCACCAGACTACCCTCCTCCACTGAGTCACTTTAGAGGTTTTTATGACATTCATAGACTGTCCAGAATTAACATATCCCATTGTTTGAGGGAAAGACCTGAGGCAGAAAAATATAGTATGGTATGAGTGTGTGAAGTGCAGTATTGGGGTACACTGGGACTGAGCACCCAGCTGCAGCTAAATTCAGAAATGAACACTGATGTCGGGCTCAAGAGGTATCTGCTACATCCATTAAACTCCTAATAACCCCTTACATATATATATCCTTACATATATATTTAAATGGCTATGAGGCATTAGTAAAGAAATTTGGGATGAAAGATATTCTGAGTTTTGAACTCAGACCTGCATTCAGGAAAGATTTATTTAACTTCCTAGACTAGGTTAAGCACTTTAAAAGTGCCAACTGAATGTCTCAATAAGCCTTATATTGTAACATTTATGGTACTTGTTACTAATTATACATACTTACACTAAACTGTAAGCTCTATGGCAGAGGAAAATGTCCATCTTGTTTTCTAGAGCTATCAATTAATATTTCTTGAATTGAATTAATATATATTGATCATATACTAAGTATATTCAATAGTTTTCACTTCTCAGCTTTATCTAAATGCAGAGATCATGTGAAATCTTGGCTACTAAAAACACTTACACTGTTATGTGTTGGCAATAATACAAGTTTTGTTGCCAAAAATGGACCTGGATATAATTTTTATTTTGACTTTAGAGTACACAGTTGAAATTAAGTCTGAGATTATCCTTATTCGTCACAAGCATCTGCCTACCTTACCACAGAGCCACTGCCCTCTTCAGTAAAGGTAGATAAACGGAGAAAAAAGTGGTTAAGAGCCAACATGAGGGCAAGCACTAGAATTTAGGTAAGAAAGGGATGCTGAGTGGAAATTTCTGCCCTCAATTCTCTAGAATAAACTTATTTTCTACACCCACAGATGAACTGGAGCAGATGAAACAACGCTTCCATCCTCCCCCTCAAATCCTAGTTCTTTTCTACTCAAATGATGGAATGGGTACAACCCCAGAGATTGCTTTTCTCAGGGGTCCACTTTCAGAAAGAAAAATAAAAAGAATCATATGTATCAGTCTTGAATCTAAACTTTCTGAGGAGTCCCAAGCCTAACATTTCTTTACATTAATCTCTAAATGAAACAAAAACATAAACTTCAATGTTTTCCTCTCTATGGATCCCGCTTCTCTGTCATGCAAAGAAGCATATTAACTCTTACCCATGTGATTATCTTCTCTAATCTTTTTCTAGATTTTCTGATTTGGTTTACAGTACAAGCTTGGGTTCTTCTATTTACTCACTTGGTGTTATCAAATAGCAAGTATGATATAATTCAGGTTTCAGCCGCAGGTCCTTCCTTAATTGCATCATGATATTAGACACTGTTCTAGCTCCTTCCACACCTCGATTTATTTGAATCCTCAGATTGCTATCATTGAATTTCTCTTTTATGTTCTCTCCTGGCTCTTGGAAAGAATAACACTGTTTAGATAAACTCTTCATTCTCTGTTTGGTTCTAATTAGTTGGTTCCCAATTCATTGGAAATTAATCAATAATTGGTGAAATTAGTGGCATATTCCTCTGTTAGGATCCAAGTCTGTCAAAACCACACATGTGACTTGACTTAAGTAGAGCCATCAGAAGAAAACTGATGTGAAATTAGAGTGGGTGGGCTGCCAGCATTTGTGATCCTCTCCTAGTTAGACTCATCCAGTTATCTTCACTCATTGCTCAGATAGATGGCTTGGATGTCCATTACATAGAATTATAGCGCTACTGAAGGGAACCATTTTCTGGGTTTTCAATAAATCTTTGCTAATTAATCTTGAACTGTTACTTTGCTCCAGGAATTAGCATAAAACAAACTCATTTACATATAATAAGAATCCAATAAATATTTGTTGAATTAAATAAAATGTTTCTTAAATGTTCAGCTTTGAACAAGTCTAGAGTATAATATATGGTGATACTATTTGATATTTGAAGTCAGTCTTTCTGCAACCTGTAACTTTTTATGAAGGCTATAATCACATTCATTTGATTTTGGAACTCACATAATCACAAAGCTGGAGATCACTTTGAAATTAATCAGATTTTTACTAAGCTGCTGTACTGTGTTGTGTAATATTTCAGTAATGGAAAATATTCAGCTGGAAAAGCAGTATCTTCTAAATAATGTATTGAGAATGTAGATAGCCCCAAACAGGGTTAGCATAAAAATGTTTCACATTTGAAAAGTATTTGATCACACTACAACCCTGAAATACCTATAGTGTTAAGCAAAATTATTAAAGTAGTCTCAGACCATCATAATCCATAGGAGAACTATCTTGCTGTAAACAAAGTAGTTTCTCAGAATAACTCACCTTAAGTTAGCACGTGAAGTTCCTATGAACCATCAGCTGATATATCTTCCTAAATAAAAATGAATGTTGACTATACCAATGAAATGTGTATCTCTATACAAGGACTGAATGACTATTAAATCCTTGAATGATATGAAAATTGTTCTTATTGATAAATTGATAGAGCACATACTACCAACCAATGAAGAATACTACCTAAAACCAAGGTCTTTGTGATTGACACATTTTATTTAGAACTATATATCACATCCAGATTTGCTGTGCATGGAGATACATGAAAATTGTGAAGTCAATAATTTGAGATGTCAAGGTGCCAAAGAAAAGAAAAAAAGAAAAAAGAAGAAAAAGAAAAGAAAAGAAAGAAAGAAAGAGAGGGAGGGAGGGATTAAGGAAGAAAAAAAAAGAGCCTGACTAGGTGGTGGCACAGTGGATAGAACCTTGGACTGGGATGAGGAGGACTCAGGTTTGAGACTCTGAGGTCGCCAGCTTGAGTGCAAGCCCATTTGGCTTGAGCCAAAGCTCGCCAGCTTGGACCCAAGGTCGCTGGCTCGAGCAAGGGGTTACTGGGTCTGCTGAAGGCCCGCGGTCAAGGCACATATGAGATAGCAATTAATGAACAACTAAGGTGTCAAAACGAAAAATTGATGATTGATGCTTCTCATCTCTCTTCATTCCTGTCTGTCCCTATCTATCCCTCTCTCTGACTCTCTCTCTGTCCCTGTAAAAAAAGAAAAAGAAAAAGAAAGAAAGAAAAAAAGATTCTGTAAATAAAAACTTGGAGAACAGAGGCTTCTGTATCTATTCCTTGGTAAATACCAACACATATTAAAGGCTGTGAGAAATCCTGCAGTAAAGAAATTATTTTTATTTTATTTCATATAGTAATTTATTCTTGTTTTTTTTTAACTTTATTTTATTTTATTATTATTTATTCATTTTAGAGAGGAGACACAGAGTGAGAGAGAGAGAGAGACAGGAAGAGAGAGAGAGAGAGAGAGAGAAAGGGGTGAGGAGCTGGAAGCATCAACTCCCATATGTGCCTTGACCAGACCAGTGCAGGGTTTTGAACTGGCAACCTCAGTGTTCCCAGGTCGACGCTTTATCCACTGCGCCACCACAGGTCAGGCTCTTGTTTTTTTTTTAATTTAATTCTACCAGTATCCCAGGAACATAATTTTCTTTACATACTTTGGGAGATGTTTTTCTGGAATATAATCCACAAATGAATGTTTAAGTTATTCTTCCTTTTTCATTGACATGAGAAATACTAAAAAGCTTTTAGGCCCTAGAGTGCCTTTATATATGCCTCTGGATTTGCAAACAGGTGGCTTAATTGAGTAATCTATTATGAATTTTCTTCTCTGATTGTGACATCTATAGCTATTAAAATGCTCCTTTCTTGCTGAACACAGAACTCCAAGGACACTCTGCCTTGAGACTTCCAATTAAGGATTTTGGCCTGTCAGCTCTATTTTTTTTTAATTTTTTTATTTTTATTTTATTCATTTTAGAGAGGAGACAAGAGAGAGAGAGAGAGAGAGAGAGAGAAAGGGGGAAGGAGCTGGAAGCATCAACTCCCATATGTGCCTTGACCTGACCAGTGCAGGGTTTTGAACTGGCGACCTCAGTGTTCCCAGGTTGACGCTTTATCCACTGCGCCACCACAGGTCAGGCCTGTCAGCTCTTTTTTATGTCAAATTCTCTTCTAAGAAGAAACTAACTTCTACAAATATGTGTCAGAATAAAATGCATTATTGGCATTTAACAAATATATTCTTAGAATTATTTCAATGAATATTCCTCAAATACCTATTTCGTACAGTCAATATACTATACAGACAGAATACAAAAATATCATGACAATGACCCTGACCTAGGAGAATTCATAATGTAAAGAGTAAAGAAGAAAGTTAAACAACTAAGTACAATACCACTGGAATTATTATTCTTTGTAGGTCATTACAAAACACTGTGATAATGCATTAATGTTATTAATTCTGCTTTGACAGACTTGGGGCCAATATAACAGGTTGGGAATGATTTAACAGGTTAAACAAAAGAAGGTATTATGCTAACTGAAATACACCAATCAGAAAAAGACAAATATCATATAATTTCACTTATATATTGAATCTATAGAATAAAATTAATGAACCAACAAAACAGAAACATATACATAGATACAAAAAAAATATAATGGGACTTGGAAACTGTGGGACTTGGTGAAAAAGTGAAGGGATTAAAAAGTACAAATTGATAGTTACAATGTAGTCTAGGGATATAAGTTCAGCATATAAAATATAATCAATAATATAGTAATAACTATGTATAGCACCAAATTGTTGCTTGAATTATCAGGAGGATCATTTAATAAATTATATCATTTTCATACCTGAAGCTAATATAAAATAATATTGAATGCCAACTGTAATTAAAAAATAAAATTTAAATAAAATGCCAATAACCCTTAAACATATTAATATATAATCAACCTTGCTCAATGTAAGACAAATAAATAAACAGCCCTGAGATTTGAAGTCTTACCTATCAAATAGTCAAACATTTAAAATTTGACAACATCCTCTATTGGTATTCTTAGAAGTAGACACTCTCAAAGATTGCTGATAAGAATCTAAAATTGTATAACCTTTTATGGAGAGAAATATGTCAACATATAATGCTGCATATGCTGTTACCCTTTCCAAAATTTGCAGTTTTAGGATTCCTCAAGAGTTCCAAAATGACAAAGACCTACATATGCATAGGTCTAGTCATTATGTCCTTTAATGCTTTTAATTACTTGTGTCTTATGCATCTCACAGTGATTGAGACACCATAACGCTTAGTAGTTTTAAGTATTTGTAGTAATTTTAAGTATTAGCTTACTGAGTTTTCCAGTAAGCCACCCTTTTTCACCCACTTTGCTTTCACGCCACTTCAAACTGATCTGTTCCTCGAGTAAGAAATATGTGATGTGTACGTTCAGTTATTTTCCAGTCTTTACTTATTCCCCAATTGTTCTCTTACTCTTAAGTGATGCCTCTACTATTTTGTTCTGGTCACATCATTTGCCTTTCTGTTATTCTCATTTCCATTTTTAAACTTTTTCCTGTAATCATACTAGGATCGATGTCTGCTTCTTCTAGAGATCAAAAGGGGTAAGTTGATATTTTTGACCTAATATTTTTTGGAAGAGAATTACTTCCAAAGTCACATATGCAAATAAAAACTCTCCTCTCACCTGACCAGTTGGTGGCACAGTGGTAGAGCATTGAACTAGGATGCAGAGGACCCAGGTTGGAGACACCGAGGTTGCCGGCTTGAGCACAGGCTCATCTGGCTTGAGTGTAGGCTCAACAGCTTGAACACAGGTTGCTGGCTTGAGCATGGGATCATAGACATGACCCCATGGTTGCTGGCTTAAGCCCAAAGGTCATTGGCTTGAGCCCAAAGCTTGAGAAAGGGGTCACTTGATCCGCCCCATCAAGGCACATATCAGAAAGCAATCAATAAACAACAAAGGTGCCATAGTGAAAAATTGATGCTTTTTATCTCTCTTCCTTCCTGTCTGTCTATCCCTATCTGTCCATCTCTCTGTCTCTCTTTTCCTCTGTCTCTATCACACACACACAAAAAGACTTTTCTCTCTTTGAGCACACAGAACACTTTCTTATTAGAAACCATTTTCTATCAACTCTCAGCCAAATTTTGATACTCTTACTATCCTTTATTGTCATTAAAATATCCTCTCATTTTTCTATATCAAGTAGAAAAAAAGGCAAATACAACATTTAAAACTTCTCTAACATGGTTGGTATCAAAATTTAATTTTAAAATATTTAGGGTTTTTTTGCCTGACCAGGCAGTGGCGCAGTGGATAGAGCATCGGACAGGGATGCAGAAGACCCAGGTTCGAGACCCCAAGCTTGCCAGCTTAAGCGCAGGCCCGTCTGGCTTAAGCAAAAGCTCGTCAGCTTGGACCCAAGGTTGCTGGCTCCAGCAAGGGGTTACTCGGTCTGCTGAAGGCCCGCGATCAAGGCACATGTGAGAAAGCAATCCATGAACAACTAAGGTGTCACAATGGCAACGAAAAACTAATGATTGATGCTTCTCACCTCTCTCTGTTCCTGTCTGTCTGTCCCCATCTATCCCTCTCTCTGACTCTCTCTCTGTCCCTGTAAAAAAAAAATAACTAAAATAAAATAAATTTTAAAAAGATGTAATTTTTAATTAAGTCTTATACTGATAATTTAGAAATGATTTAGTTTTATAGTTTATTCATGATAATATTTAATTATTTATGATTGTTGTCAAATTTGGAAAATACTCTTTCAATTTGAAGTTTCACAGCTTTCAAGTTCTCTTGTGCAGTGGCTAATCTTAAATATTCTTTGAATTGAATTGACAACACTCAGCAAATGTGTCAATAATTAAAAATGTTCTCATAAATTAGTTGTGCTGCCATACAACTCAAACATACTTTCACTTCCACTGCCTCTGAGCAATATACTTCTATTGCTCAGGGCCATAAAATATGCTCACATTGAACTAAGACCTCTGGACCTGCACCACTCCCACAAAATCAGCTAAATCAGCACAGTGAGTTTGAGAATAATTCTGTACATCATTTCTACACCAGAATAGCGTACAATAACATATCTATGTATAAAATGACTGTAAAACATAACTATATCTCACTGAACTAATTTTTCCCTTAGCTGTAACCCAAACATGCCATTCCAGCACCACCTGAGTTAGAGGAAAGTATAATGAACAGGAAGACAGTGTGCTAAAAAAAAAATCAGTGGAATGTAACTAATAGCAGTTATGGTTTATTTTTTAAAAACTATAAAAATACTTAACCACATGAATATATTACCTAGGACCTTCCCAATAAATCCACCTATAAATAGAATACGTAGTTTTAGAAACAGGAATCAGAACTTCTATTTATCAACTTTGTGCTCATGAAAGTCCTTCAGAAGACAATAGAATATTATGCAATGAAAGAATTTAATGTGATGCCCAATTTAAGAATTTATAAAGCCAATGGATAGGTTGGGAGCAGGGTCAGGGTGAAGATGTAGTATTGATGAGAAGAAATGCAGCTAATAGAGAAGACAACTCCAGCCTCATGATTCTAATAATCAAAAAGGTACAACAGTTCAGACTTAGTAATTGATTCAAAGTTAACCCTAAAGCAGGCCATTTTACCTTCTTATACTAAAGAATGGAGAGAGGCAACAATCTCGAAATTTACATATAAACTCAAAATATTCATTAGCTTACTACACTATGAATTGTGACAGTATTAATTATGTGTTCTAGGACTTAAGACATTTTAAAAAGTTCATTTCAATATTTCTTTATTAAAACATAATTTCTAATGCTATAAAGAACCTATATACACAATATCTTAAATGTCTGTGAAATTTATTTAACATACCATTCTCTTTTTTCTTAGTCTAACAAAGTGAGCAAACAAGTTTAAAATCACTTTCTATTATTAAATGTGATAACTATAAATTGTTCTCAAGTACACTACTCAATAAATAAATAATTTAAGCTTATAATATTACACTTTTTAAAATAAAACCCTTGGCCATGAAACAATAAAATATTATAAAATTTAATTAATATATATGAGCTAAAAGCATTTCTATATCAAAAGAGGCAGAATTTTCATTTTATTTTTAAGAACAAAATATAATTGCAGAGCTCATCACTAACTCCAAGACTAAAGCTTCAACAACATGGTCATTTGAGGCACATACTGAGTTAAAAAACAATCCAACAGACCAGAACCATTAACATGACAGTCTAATTTTAGGATTTTCTACCATTTAAATAGTGAAAATATCCAACTGCACTCATACAGGCTTTTTTATAGATGTAATCATTCCCAAGCACACTTGGTTTGATTTTGTTCGTGATTCCAATAACAAGATGATTTTTACTTTCAGAAACATCTCCATACTTAATCCAAACATAGAGCTCATGTTTCCAAGTATTTAGAACAGCATTTAATTTGAAATTTGTCACCAGCCAGACTTACTACATATACAACATTTTGCCACGTACACACTCTCCCACACTCCTATTATGTATATATAATTTCACTAATCTCTTTTCCTTCTCTGATCCCATTTTCTCTTCCACTTTCCTTCTGACCATTTTCCCTCTGGATATTTGGATCCCACCTCTGCCTCTGTTCCATTCCTCAGTTCACATTGTTCATTAGATTCCTTAATTGAGTGAAGTCATATAATATTTTTCTTTCTCTGCCTGGCTCACTTAGCATGATAGTTTAGAGGTCCATCCATGTTGTTGCAAAAAGTAAGGTTTCATTCTTCCGCATGGCTGCATAGTATTCCATTGTGTATATGTACCATTGCTTTTTAATCCACACATCCACTGAAGGACACTTGAACTGTTTCCAGATCTTGGCTATTGTAAATAAGCTGCAACAAACATGGGAGTACATTTCTTCTTTTGAATCACTGATTTAGTATTTATAGGATATATTCCTAAAAGTAGAATAGCTGGGTCAAAGGGCAGTTCCATTTTTTATATTTTGAGAAATCTCCATACTGTTTTCCACAGTGGCTGCACCTGTTTGCATTCCCACCAGAAGCGCAAGAGGTTTCCCTTTTCTCCACATCCTCTCCAGCACTTATTATGTGTTGTTTTGTTAATGTACACCATTCTGACAGGTGTGAGATGATATCTCTGTGGTTTGAATTTTCATTTCTCTAATGATGAGTGATTTTGAACATTTTTTATCTGCCTATTGGCCATTTCTATGTCCTCTTTGGAGAAGTGCCTATTCATTTCTTTTGCCCAATTTTTAATAAGATTGTTTACTTTACTGATGTTGAGTTTTACAAGTTCTTTATAAATTTTGGTTATTAACCCCTTATCAGACATATTGGCCAATATATTCTCCCATTGTGTGGGTTGTTTTTTCATTTAGTTAATGGCGTATTTTGCTATGCAAAAGCTTTTTAGTTTCATATAGTCCCATTTGTTCATCTTGTCCTTTATTTCACTTGCCCATAGAGATAAATCAGCAAAAATATTGCTACAAGGGATATCAGAAAGTTTACTGCCTATGTTTTCTTCCAAGATGTTTATGGTTTCACTACTTACTTTTAAGTCTTTTATCCATTTTGAGTTTATTTTTGTGAATGGTCTAAATTGGTAATTCAGTTTTACTTTCTTGCAAGTTACCTGTCCAATTTTTCCAACACCATTTGTTAAAGAGATTGTCTTTACTCCATTGTATGCTCTTACCTCCTTTGTCAAATATCAATTGTCCATAAAAATGTGGGTTTATTTCTGGGTTCTCTGTTCTGTCACATTGATCTGTATGCCTGTTCATATGCCAGTACCAAGCTGTTTTGAGTATGATGGTCTTGTAGTATAACTTGATATCAGAAAGTGTGATACCCCCCACTTTATTCCTCTTTTTAAGATTGCTGAGCCTATTCGTGTTCTTTTTTAGTACCATATACATTTGTTCTATATCTTTGAAGTATGTCATTGGGATTTTAATCAGAACTCCATTGAATTTATAATTTGCTTTGGGTAATATAGACATTTTAATGATATTTATTCTCCCAATCCATAAACATGGTATATGCTTTCACTTGTTTGTATCTTTCTTCATTTCCTTCATCAATGTTTTATAAGTTTCCAAGTACAAGTCTTCAACCTCTTTGGTTAAATTTACTCCTAGGTACTTTCCTTTTTGTTGTTGCAATAGTGAAGATTTTTTTTAATGTCTTTTTCAGACAGTTCATTGTTGCTGTAAAAAAAATCCACTGATTTCTAAATATTGATTTTATATCATGCCATCTTGCTGAATTCCTTGATCACTTCCACTAGTTTTTTGATGAGACTTTAGGGTTTTCTATGTACAGTATCATATCATTAGCAAATAATGATAGTTTTACTTCTTCTTTTTCAAATTTAGATGCCCTTTATCTCTTCTTCATGCCTGATTGCTGTGGCTAGGATTTCCAGAACTATTTTAAATAAGAGTGGTGAAAAGGGACACCCCTGCCTTTTTCTTGACCTCAAGGGTATTTCTATTAATTTTTGCCCATTGATTATGATGTTGGTTTGGGTTTGTCATAGATGGCCTTTATCATGTTGAGGTATGATCCCTGTATTCTTACTTTACTGAGAGTTTTTATCATAAATGGTGTTGTATTTTATCAAATGCTTTTTCTGCATCTATTAATATTATGATGTGGTTTTTATCCTTTCTTTTGTTTATGTGTTAAATCACTTTGATTGATTTGATAATATTGTACCAGCCTTATCTCCCCAGAATAAATCCGACTTGATCATGATATATGATTTTTTTTCACGTATTGCTGAATTCAGTTTGCTAATATTTTTTGAGAATTTTAGCATCTAAATTCATCAGAAATATATGTCGATAGTTTTCTTTTTTTGTAGTGTCTTTACCTGGTTATAGAATCAGAATTATGCTAGCCTTATAAAGGAGGTTTAGAAGTCTTCCCTCCTCTTGAATTTTTTGAAATACTTTGAGAAGGATAGGAGTTAGTTCTTCTTTGAATATTTGATAAAATTCACTCATGAAGCCATCTGGCCCAGGACTTTTGTTTGTCGGGAATTTTTTGATAACTGTTTCAATCCCATTTGATGAAATCAGTTTGTTTACATTTTCTGATTCTTCTATATTGATTTTTGAAAGATTATATATTTCGATGATTTTTTCTATTTCACCAAGGTTGTTTAATTTTATGACATTAAATTCTTCATAGTATTTTCTTATAATCCTTTGTATTTTTGCCATTTCAGTTGTTTTTTTCCCTCTCTCATTTCTAATTTTATATTTGAGTCCTCTCTTCTTTTTTATTGGTAAGTCTGGTTAAAGGTTCATCAATTTTGTTTACCTTTTTAAAGAACCAGGTCTTGGTTTCATTGATTCTTTTTTTGTATTTTTAGCCTCTATGTCATTTATTTCTGCTCTGATCTTTATTATTTCCTTCTTTCTACTTCCTCTGGGCTTTACTAGCTGTTATTTTTCTAGTTCTTTTAGATGCAGGGTTAAATTGTTTACTTGTGCTTTTTCTAGCTTTCTAAGATATGCCTGTAATGCTATGAACATCCCTCTCAGGACTGCTTTTGTTTGTTTGACTTTCTTTCATTGCTTCTTGAACTTGTGTGACTTTTTCCTTCATCAATTTAGGGAAGTTTTCAGCTGTGATTTCTTCAATCAGGTTCTCTATACCTTGTGCTTTCTCTTCTTCTTCAGGAGCTTATATGATGTGGATGTTGTTTCTCTTCATCTTGTCACAGAGCTCTCTTAGAGTTTCCTCAGACTTTTGAGCCTCTTTTCTTTTTGCTGCTCTGCTTTCATGCTTTTATTTTTCTTGTCCATCACTGATTCAGTCCTCAGCTTCATCCATCCTGCTTTTAATTCCTTCTAGTATGGTCTTCATTTCTGATATTGTATTTGTCACTTCTGACTGGTTCTTTTTTATAACTTCAATGTCCTTTTTGATGCTTGCTATCTTTTTATTGATTTTTCTCATTATGTCCATTCATTGTTGCTCTAAGATCTTTTAGCATCCTAACAATCATTATTTTAAACTTTGCATCCGGTAATTTGGGTTTTTCCATCTCATTCAGATTTTTTTCTGGGGATTTCTCTTGTTCATTCATTTGGGTTCCATTTCTCTTCCTTTGGATGAGTTGTTTGTGCAGCTCACTCAGGCTAGGGTTGTTTTTGTCTGCCTCCAGCTTCCAGTTTTGTTGTTTCTAGAATTTCTTGGATTGGCATTAGCTGCTGTTTGTAAACTGCTGTGGGCTATTATCTGGTCACTATTCTTTTTGCTATTTGTATCAGCATCTTCTATATCTTAAATGGGTCTGGTGTGAGGAGCTCTTCCTTTAGATGTTCCTCTAACAAAGGTTGTTATGCTCTTCATATCTGGCTTCTGGATGTGCCCTCCCTGGACTTTCTTATCCAGAGCCTGGCGCAGACCAGTGGGGGTTGCCACCTATGACTGGCCCTTATCTATGTTTTTGGAGCTACAGGATATACAGATCCTGTGGTATCCTTCTGCTGAGCCAGGTGCTGTTAATATCAACTTAGGCTGGCTTTTATCTACTTTTGGCCTGGAGGATGTTCATTTAAATGTTCAGGTTCCCCTGAGATCCACTTTCTGCTGCCTCTTATTGGTGGCTACTTATTGGGCTCAGTACTATAAATCAGGGGTTAGGTAAGGTATTGGATGTGGCTTTCCCCTTAGCTTCAGGTGTCATTCTATCCAGCCTTCTTTTTTATTTTTTATTTTATTTTATATTTTTCTTCTTTTTTAGCCTCAGAAGGGTGTGTCCACAGGAGTCCAATGGATGTGGCCTCTGTGTTCCCGGGGTGTGGTCTGTCCACAGGACCACCACTACTGCTGCTCAGTACCTCTCTATTTATCTATACAGCTCACCAATACAAAGAAAATTTCTAATTCAAATATAACAATTATAATTACTTTCACAATTATTATTTTCTCATGGCAACTCACATTGTTCTAATTTTATTATCTTATTAAAAATGTGTTCAACACTCACAACTTCATCATAAATAAACACTATTAAATTTGTAGCATCCTAATGTTATATGAGGCTTTAGTGATATTAGGCTTCTTAGGGTTACTTGGTCATAGGCAGATTTTGCCCTTAGTTCACCCAACACTTAGTCTCTACTCTTGTCTCTGTCTTGTAATTCTAGCTCATAAAATACAATTAGAGGTAAAATTCCTCCTGAGACAAGTTTTTCATCGTCTTTCCAAAATACATTTTCTTAATACATATTCCAGAACATCCCACAACACTAGCTATAGCTTGAATGTTTTTTCCTCTACATCAAAGTGGCCAATTTATATTCATTCTCATTCTAATGTTTCTGAGTTTTGGTAATTCTCTAAATACTATATATTTGTAGTTGCAATCACTTCTTTAAAAACAGTTACTGATATGTCAATAGGTATACTATAAACATAATTAAAGTAGCCTGACCAGGTGGTGGTATAGTGGATAGAGTGTCAGACTGGGATGCGGAAGACCCTGTTTCGAGACCCTGAGGTTGCCAGCTTGAATGCGGGCCCATTTGGCTTGAGCAAAAGCTTGCCAGCTTGGACCCAAGGTTGCTGACTCTAGCAAGGGTTGACTCAGTCTGCTGAAGGCCCATGGTCAAGGCACATGTGAGAAAGCAATCAATGAACAACTATGGTGTCACAACAGCAATGAAAAACTAATGATTGATGCTTCTCATCTCTCTCCGTTCCTCTCTGTCTGTCCCTATCTATTCCTCTCTCTGACTCTCTCACTGTTCCTATAAAAAAACAAAAAACAAAGAAACGTAATTAAAGTAAAAATTTTAGTAAAATAAAATTAAAAACTAAATAAAATAGTATCCTATTTTGTAAAATTTTCAACCATAAAAAAATACTTTATCCATCCTGTGCCCTCTTATCCCCTCTGCTGCTCCCATTTCCACCAGTGTTCTGCTCTGCCAAGTGGTGCTCTGAAAAGAACCTGCCATCTCCGCCAGCAAGTGTTCCCAGCCAGTAGGGGTGGGGAGCATGCCACTCCACTATGTCTGGCTGATGAAGGATGCCACTGCCCAGACCAAGGGCTCTGAGCAGGAGGCACACTATGACCTGTACCTTGGATATGACTGCACAGTACCACCAATGGAGAAAACCAATATTCAGATGGCTCTCACTTCTGGATGTTACAAAAGAGTAGCTTGTCTGAGAAACAGTTAATGGATAAAGGAGCTGGTGTTGTAGATGAAAATAATGGAGGAAATAATGCTATTGTACCATTTAGTTTTGGCAAATATAATTTTGAAATAAAAAGGAAGGATTGAACTACACAGCTCAATTATGAACAAACTTTCTCTTTTTTATCTAGATATAGAATAAGTTCAAGTTTTGGATGACACTGGAAGTGGTTCAGGAGGGTTTGGTTACACTGGTGAGAATTAAAATCTATGTCAAAAACAGAAAATGAGAAAACATACTTTTTTCTTAATAGTTTTTGTTTAATGTTTGGTGTTTTCCACTTCTGTAAACTTAATAGCTTTTGCTTCCAAAAATGTTTGGTTCTTTTATGATCAAGGGAAGGTGTTCTGTTGGGATCATAAAGAACTTTATTTTCTATGTTTTATTGAATTGTTGTATAAATCTGCATGGTAACCTAATACAAAGTTTCTTTTTTCAATCAAATATACATCAATTACAGATCACCACCTCACCTCAGAACTGTATTATTTAACTGTTGCCCCTTCAAAACTTTAGTTTTCAATGGCTTTATAAATCATAATCAAAGCCTTTATTCAAAAAATTTGAATCCTTTTATAGATACAAATTATTATGCCATCTGAACAAAATATAATAAACTTATTTCTTGTATTTTTCTCTCTTCAGTAAAAATAATTTTTCTTTCTATTGCTGCTATCAATACTGTGGCTTTTGGCTATAATGTTGACTTTTATTTAACTGCTATAATAACTATTTTATTTTTTTTATTATAAGCCATCTGGCCTTTGAATTTTTAGTAACCACTCTATATTATGAGCCTTGCTCAATATGACCAGATGACATTTTACTTTGTTTTTAGTGTATTTGTTTTTCCTTCAGTAAAATAATTGTTTTAACAGGAACAGGAGGAGAAAACTTTTATGTTTTGTATTAAAATTATATTTAAATATCCTGCAGGTAAAAAACTTATGTTACAACTTTTTAAAAATCTGATTAGCTTTACCCTAGCCAGATAGCTTGGTTGTGAGTTTGAGTTCAGTCAGGGCACATATAGGCACAGATCAATGTTTCTGTCTGTCTCTCTCTTCCTCTCTCTTAAATCAATAAATTTTAAAAACTCTGTTTAGTTTTCATTTCTATATGTTCTCACATTTTAAAAAGCTTTTTAAGTATTTTCCTCTTCCCTTTTTCTTTTTTCTTCTTCCTGTCCTTCATCTTTTCATCTCTCCCTTCTTTTTTCTTGACAATTGACATGTACTGAAAACTTACTTATTTTGTGCCAATAACATACTAGATACTGATACTAGAGCTGGAATTAAGACAAGCATCCTCACTGGCCTTGCAAAATATTGTGATATATTGATGTATTTTTAAGTATTAGGATCACTTTTAGATGTTTATTTATTTCTCATAAATCCACTATATTTTTAAACTAAAGATAACTGTATAATAATAAATTAAAATCCCAATCAGATTATGTGGAATCCTTTCTTATATGTATCAGATATTTTAGATCTATGTAATTTAAAGGAAAAACCACATATTGATGGGTTTTTTTCCTTCTGATATTGAGAAGTAGATGTTGAATAATGATGGAAAGAACATATCTAGGTGAATAAGTTAAAAAGAGCCAAAGGTATAATTGACAGTCCTATCTTTTCTATGAAAGAAATTCAGCTGGGCCTTAAAAGCTTAGGTTTACCACATGTAGTGGTCACAAAGATGAGTATGGTATGCCAGACTACGTCTCTCTGAGATGAGGCATAATTTTTTTCGACACAAAAATATCTGATGACCCACTCTTGCTCCTATAGCCCGTATTTTCAAAAAAGAGGGGCTCCTTTTACTTAATTGCTCACAGATGACCTCCAGGCTAATGGTATCCATGATTACATCACTGAAAGGTAATTTCCCTTCCTCTAAGCTGCATATCATCCCTAACTGGCATCTTCTTGTTTTTTAACATCAGTGAAAATGGAATGACTATTTGTTTTCTGTTTCTCAGAAAAGCCTGCAAACCATAATAAAGTCAGAAGCTCAAAATATTGTGGATTGTTTTGGCAACCCAAGAAGTCAGCTGTTGACTAGAGTTCCATAGGACTAGAATGTCAGTAGCTGATTCTGTCATCTGTGCCATGAATGAAATCTCAGGATAAAATAACCCCTCTAGTTTCTTGGCAGCTTAGGAATCTCAGACGGAGAAGGACAAGATGGCGATGGAGTAGGCAGATGTACCAACTTCCAACTCCCAGAACCAAAGTAGATTATAACTTGATTTTAAGGACCATCATCTGGATAAACCAATGTTGAACTGGACTGAGAGGACTCTTCAACTGGGGAACACTGAAAAAAGCAACATTGAGAGTGGTAGGAAAAGCAAAAATTCAGAAAGGGCTGCCCAGCTCCCTGGAGTGAAAGACAGCCCGGAGAGACAGGTGTGGCAGGAAGAGGCTAGTGGAAGGGTAGGGATCCAGGTCAGCCTACATCCCCAGAGCCTAGAAGAGGCGTATGGACAGTATTTAGCTGTGAAACAGGTTTGAATACTGTTTGTGAGAAAGAGACAATTGTCTCAGACCCAGGATTCTTCTTAAAGGGACGGTGCAGAAAACTTCTCTCACAACCACTCACCCGGGACTCCCGAAGAGGACTGGAGCGGCAGGAAGAGAGTGCAGTCTGGAAGGCACAGGGAGAAAAGCTTTGAGAGACAGCCACCCTAAACCCTGGGCTGAGTCATTCCACAAATCTGAAACAATATTTCTCCTGGAACCAGCAAGGTGAAGTAAGACACCAGCCAAACAGGCTCCCCAGCGGCAATCAGAGCACAGTCGCTTAGAAGGAAGGAGCTTTGAGGACTACAGTATGGAGTGTTAGGGTCTGAGCTGCAGCACCCCCATCCACAATGCTGAGGGCCTGCTGGAGAACAGGCAGCAGCGGTACGCTGAAGCATGGTTCCGTCAGCGTGGGCAGAGGCAAAGCCAGCTGACATGAGCTTGGTCAAGTCTGGTGGGGGTAACGGGGATGCACAAAGTGGTCTGGTAGCTGCAGGCCCGCCTGCGACCCCACCTGTGGGGGAAAAGTGGGAGCCCTGAATGGGCAGAGATCCGCTGCTGTGCAGGGGTGAGTGGGCATGCAGCCTCACTTAGCCTCCGAGGCTTGAAGCCCTTCATGAACTGGCTTTGCCCACGGAGGTGGGGCGGAAGCCCAGACTCACATTTGGCTTTTTTTTGTTTTTTTGTTTTGTTTTGTTTTGTTTTTGGGGGGCTTGCATTTGAGGAACACCAGCAGCCAGACCAAGGAGCAGAGGTTGGCATGGGCGGGGCGGAAGACCGGCTCATGGCTGAGTGCTAAAAGTAACCCCTCCCAGCTGAGAAGCCAGGGTTGGCGGAGGCAAGGCAAAAGCCTGGCTCGCAGCTGAGCATGCACCAGAAGCTCCTCCCAGCCAGAGAAACCCGCTGACAGAAACTTGCAGCTAAGCAAAAGTGCTCATCCTTACCCTTGGTGCCCAGGCTTGTGGCACGAGTGTGGTGCGCAATCCCACCCGTGGGAGAGGAGCAAAGGCCAAGACCAGCCAAGGCTAATAAAGCCTGGCACGAGAACACAGCCCCTCCCACAGAGGAGAGGTGGAAACTGAACAACAGCTGTAGCAGCTGGCACCGGCAACACTCATACCCAAATGCCCTAGGCAGTGGCAGAGAGAGTGGCAGGCCTGCAGACCTAGGGAACATAGAGGCAACTTCCATAGGACTCCAGTAGCCAAACCCTTCTTACACCCAGACAAAATGAGCAGGCAGAGAAATGAAACCCAAATGAATCAAGAGAAATCTCCAGAGAAGGACCTGAATGAACCAGATATAACCAAACTACCTGATGCAGAGTTTAAAATAATGATAATTAGGATATTCAAAGATCTTAGAGCAACAATGGATAGTCAATACAAACTCCTAAATAAAGAGATAGCAAGTATAAAAAAGAAAATTGATCTGCTCCTGAGACTCCTGAGGATGGCAAGATGGTGATGGAGGAAGAAGACGTACCAACTTCCAACTCCCAGAACCAAAGTGGATTATAACTTAATTTTAAGAACCATCATCTGGATAAACCAACTTTGAACTAAACTAAGTGGAATCTTCAACCAAGGAACACTGAAGAAACTACATTGAGACTGGTAGGAAAAGCGAAAATGCAGAGAGGGCTGCCCAGCTCCCAGAGCGAACGGCAGCCTGGAGAGACCCACGTGGCAGGAGGAGAGTTTGGTGGAGATGGAGGGACCTGGGTCCCAGGAAAAAAGCCCCAGCCTGCAGCCGCAGAGCCTAGAAGAGGTGTTTGGACAGTATTGAGCTGTGAAACAGGTGAGGATACTGTTTGTGAGAAGGAGACAGTTTTCTCAGACCCAAGATTCTTCTTAAAGGGACAGCACAAAAAACCTCTCTCACAACCACTCACCTGTGGGCTCCAGGAAATGGGGACAGAGGAGAGGGAACCAGAGCAGTGGGAAGAGAGTGTGGAGTGGAAGGCACAGGGAGAAACAGTCTGAGAGACAGCCACCCTAACCCAACGACTGAGTCACTTCCCTAATCAAAAATGAATATTTCCCTGGAACTAGCAATACCAGCAAAGGGAGACAGGACACCAGCCAAACAAGCTCTCCCGCGGCACTTAGAGCAGAGCTGCTTAGATGGAGGGAGCTTCCAGGACTACAGTATGGAATGTTAAGGTCTGAGATGCAGTGCCCTTACCCACACTGCTGAGGGCTGGCTGGAGGGACAGTGGTGGCAGGAAGCTGAAACGGGGTTCTATCGGTGGGGGCAGAGCCCCAGCCAGTGTGAGCTCAGTCTAGCCCAGCAGGGGTAGAGGGGATGCGTGAAAGTGGTCCCCATCTGCAGGGGAAAAGCAGGAGGCCAGAAACGGGTACAGATCTGCTTTGCGACCCTATGCAAGCCAGCCCTGACCAGTGGGATGGGCTAGGACCAGGGACGAATGGAGGCTCGCAGCTGAGTTCATGCCAGCAGCCCCAACCTGCCGAGAAACCACAGTTTGCCATCCTGCGTACGCGAGTTGGCTCTGAACGCAGGGACGGGCTAGAGCCCCGGATGAGTGGAACCTCGCAGCTAAGCACACGCCAGCAGCCCTACCGGCCCGAGACACCGGGGTTTGCCATCCTGTGTGCATGAGTTGGCTCTGACCGTGGGAGCTGGGCTGGAGCCAGGGATGAGCCAAGGCTCGCAGCTGAGTGCATGCCAGCAGCCCCACCAGGCTGAGAAACCACGGTTTGCGATCCTGTGCAAGCTGGCCCTGGCCTCGGGGGAGGGGCTAAAGCTCCAGAAAGGAGGAGGCTCACAGCTGAGTGCACGTCAGCAGCCTCGTCCAACCGGAGAAACTATGGCGAGCAGGCTCTGACAGCAAGGGCTGAGAGGAAGCCTGGGAAGAAGCTGGGTCTGCAGCTGAGCAAAGGTGCTCACTTCTATCCTTGGTGCTGAGGCTTGTGGCTTGAATGCAGTGTGCAACCCAACCTGTAGCGGCGAGGTGGAGGCCCAGGCAGGCTGAGGATTATAGAGCTGGGCACCAAAACACAGAAGCTCCTGTGAAGGAGAGGCAGAAATCACAGCAACAGTCACAGTGGGCTGGCGCCGACAACGCCCATACCCAACTGCCCTAGGTAGCAGCAGAGGGGGTGGCAGGCCTGCAGACAGACCACACCTAGAGAACACAAAGGCAACACCCATTGGATTCCAGTGGCCACAACCTTCTTATACACAGACAAAATGGTCAGGCAGAGAAGTACAAACCAAATAAATCAAGAGACATCCCCAGAGAAGGACCCGAGTGAACCAAATAAAACCAAATTACCAGATGCAGAATTTAAAATAATGATAGTTAGGATGATCAAAGAAATTAGAGCAACAATAGATAGTCATTATTAACACCTAAATAAAGAGATAACAAGTATAAAAAAGGAAATTGAAATAATAAAAAAGAATCAGACAGAAATGACAAATACAGAATAAGAAATGAAGACCACAATGAAAGCAATTAAAAGCAGGATGGATGACACTGAGGATTGAATCAGCGAGTTAGAAGACACAATAAACAAAGACACAGAAGCAGAGCAGAAAAAAGAAAAGAGACTCAAAAAAACTGAGGAAACTCTGAGGGAGCTATGTCACACATGAAGAGAAATAACATCTGCATCATAGGGGTTCCTGAAGAACAGAAGAGAGGACAGGAAATAGAAACTTTGTTCAATCAAATTATAGCAGAAAACTTCCCTAAATTAAGGCTGGAAAACATTTCACATGTCAAGAAGTACAGAGAACTCCATTAAAGAGAAACAAAAAGAAATCTACACCAAGACACATCATAGTTAAAATACCAAAGCTAAGGGATAAAGAGAAAATTTTAAAAGCTGCTAGAGAAAAAAAGGCTATCACTTACAAAGGAGCACCCATAAGGATGACATCAACCTCTCAACAGAAACGCTTGAGGCCAGAAGGGAATGGCAAGATGTATTGAAAGTAATGGAGAACAAGAACGTACAACCAAGACTACTCTATCCAGCAAGGCTAATGTTTAAAATTGAAGGAGAAATAAAGAGCTTCCCAGACAAAAAATGCCTCAAGGAATTTATTAAAAACCAAACCCATTCTGCAAGACATGCTAAGGGGTCTGTTATGAACAGTTCAAAAGGGGAAAAGAAAATAGCAAAAGAAGAATACAGCTTTAAAGAATAAAATGGCACTAAACAACTACATATCAAAAATAACCTTAAATGTAAATGGATTAAATGATCCAATCAAAAGACATATGGTAGATGCATGAATAAAAAAACAGGACCCATATATACACTGTCTACAAGAGACACACCTTAAAACAAAAGATACACATAGACTGAAGGTAAAGGATGAAAAAAAATATGTCATGCAAATGGAAATGAAAAAAAAGCCACTGTAGCAATACTTATATCTGACAAAATGGACTTGAAAACAAAGTATGTAGTAAGAGATAAAGAAGGACACTACATAATGATAAAGGGAACAATTCAACAAGAAGATATAACTATTATAAATATCTATACACCAAATATAGGAGCTCCAACATAAATAAAGCAGACTTTGATGGATATAAAGGGCGAGATTAACAGCAATACTATAATAGTAGGGGATTTCAATACCCCACTAACAACACTGGATAGACCCTCAAGAAAGAAAATTAATAAAGAAACAGCAGACTTAAAGAATACACTAAATTAACTCAATTTAATAGATATCTTCAGAACTTTTCACCCTAAAGCAGTAAAATATACATTCTTCTAAAGCGCTCATGGTATATTTTCAAGGATAGACCACATGTTAGAACACAAAAATAGTCTCAACCAATTTAGGAAGATTGAAATCATATCAAGCATTTTCTCTGATCACAATGCCATAAAACTAAAAATTAACCACAAAAGAAAAACTGAAAAAAACTCAAACACTTCGAAACTAAATAGCATGTTATTAAATAATGAATGGGTTAACAATGAGATAAAAAAGAAATTAAAATAGTTTCTAAAAACAAATGATAATGAGCATATGTCAACTCAAAATCTATGGGACACAGCAAAAGCAGTACTGAGAAGGAGGTTCATTGCACTACAGGCATACCATTAGAAGCTAGAGAAAGTTCAAATAAGCAACTTGACCCTGCATCAAAAATAACTAGAAAAACAACAGCAACTAAATCTCAGGACCAGTAGAAGGAAGGAAATAATAAAGATCAGAGCAGAAATAAATGACATAGAGGCTAATGAAACAATACAGAAAATCAATATAACCAGAAGCTGGTTCTTTGAAAAGGTAAAAAAGATTGATGAATCTTTAACTAGACTCACCAAGAAAAAAAGAGAGAGGTGTCAAATAAATAAAATTAGAAATGAGAGTGGAGAAATAACAGCTGACACAACAGTAATACAAAGTATTGTAAGAAAATACTATGAAGAACTCTATGCCAAAAAATTAGACAACCTAGGTTAAATGGACAAATTTCTTCAGTCATATAATCTTCCAAAAATCAATCTGGAAGAATCAGAACACCTAAACAGACCAATTACAACAAATGAGATAGAAAGTTATCAAAAAACTCCCCCCCCCAAAAAAAAGTCCTGGGCCTGATGGCTTCACAAGTGAATTCTACCAAAAATTCAAAGATTAACTCCTATCCTCCTCAAGCTATTTCAAAAAATTCAAGAGTAAGAGAGACTTCTTAACTCTTTTTATGAAGTGAGCATAATTCTGATCCTCAAACAGGGCAAAGACAACAAAAAGAAAGAAAATTATAGACCAATATTTCTAATGAATATAGATGCTAAAATTTTCAACAAAATATTAGCAAAATGGATCCAGCAATATATTAAAAAAATCATACACAATGATTAAGTGGAATTTATTCTGGAGAGACAAGGCTGGTAAAATATTTGGAAATCAACCAATGGGATTGATCACATAAACAAGAAGAAGGACATAAGTCACATGATAATTTCAATAGTTGCAGAAAAAGCATTTGATAAAATCCAGCACCAATTCATGATCAAAACTCTCAGTAACGTGGGAATACAGGAAACATTCCTTAATATGATAAAGGCCATCTACGACAAACCCACAGCATACATCATACTAAATGGGCAATAATTAAAAGCAATTCCCTTAAGATCAGAAACAAGGCAGGGTTGCCACCTTTCACCACTCTTATTCAACATAGTTCTGGAAGTCCTAGCTACAGCAATCAGACAAGAAGAAGAAATAAAAGGCATCCAAATTGGAAAAGAAGAAGTAAAACTGTCATTATTTGCAGATGATATGATATTATATATAAAAAACCCTAAAGTCTCAGTCAAAAAACTACTGGACCTAATAAATGAATTCAGCAAGGTGGCAGGATATAAAATTAATAATCAGAAATTAGAGGCATTTCTATATACAAACAATGAACTGTCAGCAAAAGAAATTAAGGAAACAATCCTCTCCACTATTGCAGCCAAAAAAATTAAGTACCTGGGAGTAAATTTATCCAAGGAAGTGAAGGACTTGTACTCTGAAAATTATAAAACAATGATAAAAGAAATCAAGGAAGATACAAACAAGTGGAAGCATATACCATGCTCATGGCTAGGAAGAATAAACATCATTAAAATGTCTATATTACCCAAAGCAATTTATAAATTCAATGCTATACCAATTAAAATACCAATGACATACTTCAAAGATATAGAACACATATTCCAAAAATTTATATGAAACCAAAAAAGAACAAGAATAGCCTCATCAATCTCAAAAAAAATAAAAATAAAGCAGGAGGTATCACTCTTCCATATATCAAGGTTTACTACAAGGCTATTGCACTCAAGACATACTGCTACTGGCATAAGAACAGGAACATAGATCCATGGAACAGAACAGAGAACCCAGAAATAAACCCACACCTTTATGAACAACTGATATTTGAAAAAGGAGGAAAAAGCATACAATGGAGTAAATACAGACTCTTTAACAAATGGTGTTGGGAAAATTGGACATCTACGTGTAACAAAGTGAAACTAGACCATCAACTTACACAATTCACAAAAACAAACTCAAAATGGATAAAAGACTTAAATGTAAGCTGTGAAACCATAAGTATCATAGAAGAAAACATAGGCAGCATGCTCTGCAACATCTGTAGCAGCAATATATTTGCCGATAAATCTCCACGAGCAAATGAAATAAAAGGCAAGATAAACAAATGGAACTATATCAAACTAAAAAGTTTTTGCATAGCTAAAAACAATAAGAACAGAATAAAAAGACAAACCACACAATGGGAGAACATTTTCGACAACACGTCTGATAAGGGGTTAATAACCAAAATATATAATGAACTCATAAAACTCAACACCTATAAGACAAACAATCCAATCAAAAAATGGGCAAAAGAAATGAATAGAAATTTCTCCAAAGAGGACATACAGATGGCCAAAAGACATATGAAAAAATGCTCAACATCACTAATCATTAGAGAAATGCAAATTAAAACCACAATGAGATATGACCTCACACCAGTCAAAATGGTGGTCATCAGCAAAACAACACAGAACAAGTGGTGGCGAGGATGTGGAGAAAAGGGAACCCTTCTGCACTGCTGGTGGGAATGCAGACTGGTGCAGCCACTTTGTAAAACAGTATGGAGTTTCCTCAGAAAATTAAAAATCGAACTGCCTTTTGACCCAGCATACCACTTTTAGAAATATACCCTAAGAACACCATAGCAGTGTTCGAAAAGAAGAAATACACCCCCATGTTCTTGGCAGCATTGTTCACAATAGCAAACATCTGGAAACAGCTCAAGTATCCGTCAGAGAATGAGTGGATTCAAAAGCTTTGGTACATATATACTATGGAATACTACTCAACCATAAGAAATGATGACATCAGAACATTTACAACAAAATGGATGGACCTTGATAACATTATACGGAGTGAAATAAGTAAAACAGAAACAACTGAGATCAGCATGATTTCATCCATAGGTGGTACATAAAAGTGAGAATATGAGACTGGACAAGAGTGTGTTGGTTACGGGGTTGGGGGCGAGAGGAGAGGGTGGGAGAGGGGGGAGGGGCACAAAGAAAACCTGATAGAAGGTGACAGAGGACAATTTGACTTTGGGTATGCAACGTAATTGAATGATAAGATAACCTGGAGATGTTATCTTTGAACATATGTACCCTGATTTATTAATGTCAGAGAAAACTAAGGACTATATGAGTCCATACATAGATGGGACATAAAAATGAACTCAGAGACATGGACAAGAGTGTACTGGCTACCTGGGGGAGGGGGAGGTGAGGGAGAGGGAGGGAGAGGGGAGGGAGACGGGAGGGCACAAATAAAACCAGATAGAAGGTGACGGAAGACAATTTGACTTTGGTGATGGGTATGCAATATAATCAAATGTCAAAATGACCTGGAAATATTTTCTCTGAACATATGTGCCCTGATTTATCAATGTCACCCCATTAAAATTAATAAAAATAAATAAGTAATAATAATAAAAATAAAAGAAATAAAATTATATAAAAATAAAGAATCTCAGACGGAGATGAAAACATGGCTCTCAAAGCCTTGATGAGTTGCTGGAATATTTTGGACCTGCCTGAGCCAGTATAATATTTGTGTACATCTCTAATTTTCAGTTCAGTTTTGAATTGATACTCAACACTCAAGAAGTGAAGACCAACAATAAGAAAAAGCACCTCTGAAGAAAGAATATTTGTAGAGGTGTTACTTTTGTGCTCATGATTATTTTCTCTAATCATAAGTAGTAAGGTAAAGTCTTTACTGTTTGAAATTCCATACTCACTGTTGGAAGCAATCAGAAAGAAATGATTCTTTTTATTATAAATAGCTGTTTAAATTTCAAATATACAAAAATACATGTGCTTTTTCTGTTTACATCATTTTAATCCTAGTATTAGCTTGGATCTTATCACCGTTAAAAACAAAAAACAAGAGATATAGACTTGGATGCTCAGTTTTCAAGTTGGGTAAACAATGTTTGCTATTAGGAAATGTCTGAAAATGGGGCAAGAGATGACTAGGTCAATTGAGCTGCCATATGCCCAGCCAATTAAGTAAAGTCCTGGTACATGAGAAAATGTTTATCTGATTTAAATATATAATACTTTGACTGAAAATGAAAAAAATAAAAATAGAAATTAAATTATACACTGCTGACTAATTACAGACAACCAAAATGTTTTACAACTGTGGCATAAAAATACCTGCAGCGAGTTGGCCCTGGGCACTGAGGATCACTTTATAGCCTCCATCTCACGTCCTGGGAAGGGCTTGGGTTCAGGCTAAGAGGGGCTCAATTGCTGAGCAACAGAACAACACTCCAGATACTCAGAATATCGCCCCATAATGGACTTGACAGGTGGATCTCAGCCATTGTGTCTGCGGGAGTTTGTCTCTCTGCTTCCCCTCCTCTTCATGAATTAAAAAAAAAAATTATTTCAGGTTACTTTTCAAAATTCCGTCCTACATCAAAGCCATGTAGAAAACCTCACACAATCATATACACATATGTATATGTATGTGATTACTAATAAATACAAACATACTTCATTGCTAAAGTACGAGCTCCTCAGATGGAATAAGCAATATGGTTTGAAAATCCGTGGTAAAATGAAGAATACTTTCTGTAATATTTTGCACTTGTAGTTGAAATTGTACATCTTAAGAAAAACATGGTTAAAGAATATTTCTTTTTGGTCTGACTGGACAACAATGTTGATCTCTTAAATAATACTTTTACAAAAAACAAAGTTTAAAAATTTTTAATTATTTTTTATTTCACTCTATTGGATTCTGTGGAAATAATTACTCAGCCATACAGTGATGTTTTAAGTAATTAGATCTGTCTATAAAGTGTGAGATTCTATTTTTACTCTCATTTTGTTCAACTTCAATTATCACTAAATGTTTACATAACATTTATTGCGCATTTACTGTGCTGAAAATTGTCTAAGGTAGGAATTTATGTTGCCTACTTCATCTTCTCAGCAATCCTGTCATGTACTATGAATTTCTTACTTGACAGATGGCAAATTAACCTTTAGAAAAATATATGTAACCAGTCCAAAGCCATACAGCTAGTTGCTCCATACATTATTAACTTCTAATTTCATGCTATTAAAAATTACCATATATGTATTTCTCATAAATTTTATTCATTCTTAAATTCTCTGTTAAAAAGTGGAAAATAATACCAAGGGTTTATTAACATGGGAGACAACCAGATCCATTCTAAGGTCTGTTCTCAGGACTGATGACTTCTGTTTGAAAGATAATGACAATGATTTGTCATGGCTTGTTTGTTTATTTAGTATTGAGAAGTATAGGACTTACATATGTTTGTCAATCCTTAGAGAATTAAGAGCAAACATCCCAGTAATATATTTGTCTAATAATCAATACCACCTACTATTAATCAGGGCAGTCAGGGCTGTGGGGCTACAGTCACCAGTGATGAGAAAAAAGAGGTGGAAATGGAAGAATCTATTTTTAAGTCATGTCTTTACAACTTGTCAATATCATCAACCTAACTCTCCTCCCCTGGATCACCCTCTACCCAACATTGATTCAGTGCAATCCAGATACCCTCTGACCAGATACTCTAAACTTATAGTAGAATTGATAGAGAGAAAATTCATAACCCCAGCAAATATTGACTTAAGAGGCATCCTGATTAATAAATAAAAATTAAATAATATAAAATACTAACTTAAAATATCAAATAATAAAATTTTTTATATGAGACTTGTATCATAATAATAGTATGTAAATTTATTTTTAATGATTTTAGAAGTAGTGTTGAAACATCTCCAATCAGTCAAGAAAGATGCTCAAATTAGTGATGTTGAGCATTTTTTCATATGTCTTTTGGCCATCTGTATGTCTTCTTTGGAGAAATTTCTATTCATTTCTTTTGCCCATTTTTTGATTGGATTGTTTGTCTTCCTGGTGTTGAGTTTTATAAGTTCTTTATAAATTTTGGTTATTAACCCCTTATCTGACATGCTGTCGAATATGTTCTCCCATTGTGTGGTTTGTCTTTTTATTCTGTTCTTATTGTCTTTAGCTGTCCAAAAACTTTTTAGTTTGATATAGTCCCATTTGTTTATCTTGCCTTCTATTTCATTTGCCGATGGAGATAAATCAGCAAATATATTTAGATGCTGCTACAGATGTCGGAAATCTTGCTGCCTATGTTTTCTTCTAAGATGCTTATAGTTTCACGGCTTATGTTTAAGTCTTTTATCCATTTTGAATTTGTTTTTGTGAATGGTTTAAGTTGATGGTCTAGTTTCATTTTTTTGCAGGTAGATGTCCAATTTTCCCAACACCATTTGTTAAAGAGGCTCAACATCACTAATTATTAGAGAAATGCAAATTAAAACCACAATGAGGTATCACCTCACACCAGTCAGAATGGCACTCATCAGCAAAACAACACAGAATAAGTGCTGGCGAGGATGCGGAGAAAAGGGAACCCTCCTGCACTGCTGGTGGGAATGCAGTCTGGTGCAGCCACTGTGGAAAACAGTATGGAGATTCCTCAAAAAATTAATAATCGAACTGCCTTTTGACCCGGCTACCCCACTTCTAGGAATATACCCTAAGAACACCATAACACTGTTTGAAAAGAAGAAATGTGCCCCCATGTTCGTGGAAGCATTGTTCACAATAGCGAAGATCTGGAACCAGCCCAAGTGTCCGTCAGAAGATGAGTGGATTAAAAAGCTATGGTACATATATACTATGGAATACTACTCGGCCATAAGAAATGATGACATCGGATCATTTACAACAAAATGGTGGAACCTTGATAACATTATACGAAGTGAAATAAGTAAATCAGAAAAAAAAAACCCTAAGAACAGCATGAATTCATACATAGGTGGGACATAAAAGTGAGACTAGGAGACATGGACAAGAGAGTGATGGTTACGGGGTGGGGGGAGGGAAGGGAGGGTGGGATAGGGAGAAGGGTAGGGGCACAAGGAAAACCAGATAGAAGGTGACAGAGGACAATTTGACCTTGGGTGATGGGTATGCAACACAATTGAATGATAAGATAATCTGGAGATGTTTTCATTGTACATATGTACCCTGATTTATTGGTGTCACCACATTAAAGTTAATAAAAAATAAATAAATAAATAAAAATATATAATTTTTGTCAAACAAGGCCGTAATTATAAAAATAAAATTAAATCACCTAAATTCTTTTTTGGAAAAAGGTGTTACATAAACATATCTCAATAAATAATAAAGTGTTTAACTAAATAATGAGTTTGCATATTCATTTTAAAAATATGTAATTCACCCAGTTTTCTATTGAATTGTTATTGCCATCCTCACCATAATTGAATTTAGATACGCTGCTTTTTATTTCTTCTTCTTGTATGATTGTTGTGTCTAGGACTTGCAGTTCTATGTTGAATTAAGAGTGGTAAAGATGGCATCCTTGTTTTGTTCCCAATCTTAAGGGATATCCCTTAAGTATACTGGTTATGGTTTGTCATATATTGTCCAATTTGTTAGTATATAGTAGTTTCATAATATTTTTTAAATCCTATGCATTTGTTTGATATTAGATTGTACTTCTCCCCTTTCATTTCTGATTTTAATTATTTGGCTCCACTCTCTGTCTTTTTCTTAATGGGTCTGGTTTAAGGTTTGTCAATCTTGTTGATCTTTACAAAGAACAAGCTCTTGGTTTCATTGATCTTTTGTGTTGTTTTTTAGACTTTGTTTTGTTTACTTTGCTCTGATCTTTATTCTTTTATTCCTTTTTTTCACTTTGATCTTTGTTATTGTTTACTTCCAAGTTTCTTTTACTGTAAAGTTAGACTGTATATTTGAGATTTTTCAAGTTTCTTGAGATAGACCTGTTATGCTATGAATTTACTTCTTAGAACTACTTTTGCTGTGTTCTATAAATTTTGAATTGTTGTGTTCTTATTTTCTTGTTTTAAGGTATCTTTTGATTTTTTTCTTGATCTCAGTAACAATTCATTGTTTAGTAACTTGTTATTTAGATTCCTTTTTATTTATTTATTTTTTGGTCTGTTTTTTAGTTTTTTTTCCCTGTGCTTGATTTCCAGTTTTATACCATTATGGTCAGAGAAAATCCTTGATATAATTTCAATATTCTTAAGTTTATTAAGACTTGTTTTGTGTTCTAACATGCAGTCCATACTAGAAAATGTTCAATGTGCACTTGAAAAAAATATATATTCTGCTACTTGAGGGTAAAATGCTCTAAAGACACCAATTAAATTCAATGATTTAATGTGCCATTTAAGGCTACCATTCTTTTGTTGATTTTCTGTTTGTAAGATTTATCCATTGCGTCAATGACGTGTTAAATCCCCTACTATCTCTGTATTGTTGTTGATCTCTCACTTTATGTCTACCAAGATTTGCTTATATATTTAGTTGTTCTTACATCATAAAGACATCTTTGTCAATTTCTCTTGTTCTCCATAATTTTTATGTGGTTTCAATAAACAAATCAACAGTTATGTTGTGGAAGGCTGTATTATGGTAGGATGTTTAGCAGTATCCATGGCCTCTACTCAATGGATTTTAGTAGTACCCTAAGTAGTGAACACCAAATATTTCTCTAGTCATTCTTTTGAAAAATGTACCTAACTTGACTCCAACATTACAAATAGAAATGAAAGAAGAGTAATGGCATTAATGTTCAGAGAGAACATGATATACCTATAAGTGGATGAACATTGAAATGTGTGTATGACTACACATTAAATCAATACTGTAGCCTGACCTGTGGTGGCACAATAGATAAAGCGTCAACCTGGGAACACTGAGGTCACCAGTTCAAAACCCTGCACTGGTCTGGTCAAGGCACATATGGGAGTTGATGCTTCCAGCTCCTCCCCCCTTTCTCTCTTTCTCTCTCTCTTTCTCTCTCACTCTATCTACTCTCTAAAGTGAATAAAATAAAAAGAAAAATTAAAAATAAATCAATACTGTAGGTGCTAAAACATAAAATCCTGAATGAATCTCACCACTTCCTTAAGAGCAAACTTGCAAAAAAATTTGACATTAGCAAACATTTCAGAAGAATGAAAAAAAATTCCCTTTAGTAGTAAAAGTAAATCCATTGTTTTTCTTTCTATTTTATGATAAAGACAGAGAAAGAGAGAGAGAGACAGAGAGATGGACAGATAGAAACAGACAGGAAGGAAAAGAGATGAGAAGCATCAACTTGTTGTTGCGGCTCCTTAGTTCTTTATGAATTGCTTTCTCATATGTGCCTTGACTGGAGGGCTACAGCAGAGTGAGTGACCCCTTGCTCAAGCCAGTGAGTGACCTTGGGTTTCAAGCCAGCGACCTTTGGGCTCAAGCCAGCAACCATGTGGTCATGTGTATGATCTAATGCTCCAGATGGATGAGTCTATGCTTAAGCCAGTGATTTTGGGGTTTCAAACCAGTCAGATGCTCTATCCACTGTGCCGCCACCTGGTCAGGCCACTGTTTTTCATTAAAATAACATTCAAGTGTATTATGTTCATTTTTATAATAGTGAAAGAGTGCCCTGTTTTTAATTTTCTGTACTATACAGAACCTGGTAGAAATTATTATATTTCTACCTTTAAATGTTAAATACAAAAGTCAAGGTCTCTTAGGCCCTTTTTCCCAGAACCAAGCCCTTGGGTCAGCTTTGGAAAGCCGGAGGTTCCTCTGGTCTCAGAGAGTAGGGGGTGTTTAGTGAGTTCCTGGTGTTGCAGGCTACTGGCCTGGCATATGCTGGACTGATGGCACAGAGGGTCCCCATGTGCTTATGCTCCACATGCTGTCTTTGTACCCAGATGTCAACCAACTACCTAGCCAGACATTCCAAACAGCAGGAAAATTTGGGAGCCAAATTGTACCTGGATGACCCAGACACCATGGTTCTGAGATCGTGGGCAGCTACCTGAGCAGTTGGGCCAGATACTTAAGCATAGCTAAGGCCACACTGTGGCCCCTGTCAAGGCGCGATGGTTTCCGGAGTCCAGGCCCACCCTTGGCCAGTTGGGCAGGGGACAGCACTAGTCTTTATGCCTGCCAGAACTCCTGAGTCTGGTCTGAAACCCTGCCCACCATATGGCCCAGCTGGAACTAGCCAGAGTCTGGAGGGTCATGAGCCCAACATTTGGAGGTGCTTTCTCAGCCAGCCACCCAGTCAGACCCTCAACCCTCATGGGGATGAATGTTTCCTATAATTAGAAGAGTAGCATAAAGCTGAGAATTTGGAAAGCCTGCTTCTCCCAATGCATCTGGAATTTGATAACCATCAAAAATGTTCTTCCTGGGAACAGAAGGAGCCTTTATATGTGTCTGACTACCCCAGACCACCCTGGCCCCTGTGTCAGGAAGACTGTGCTGAAGGCTCTCAGCCAGAGCAAGAAATGGAAAGGTAAGTACGACAGACCACTCTGGTTTGAGACCCCAGACACCAAAAGGAGGAGGCAAAGCTCAGAATGCAGGTTGTCTGCCTTAAGGCTGTACAAAAAAAGGGATTGGTCCTTTCCCTTGTGCCCAGGCCTTGGCCTCTGCTCCTGATGCAATGGTGGGATTCAGCCAGTTTGTGTCAGTTCAGCAGAACTGAAACCTAATTTTTTTGTTAATTTCAGCAAACTGGTTGTTAAAATGGCACTTGTAATCAGAGTACTTTCTAAGGTGGATGCCTGGGCAGCCGCCCAAAGTCAAAATTACAAATTTACATTCTTTACTCTTTTTTAACATTCATCTGCACAACAGCATATTCTAAGTGCCCATAATAATCTCCATTCTTTTTATAGGTAAAAAAATTGCGAGTGAGGATGCCAATAAAGAAGCAATACAGAAATATCTTTAATAACAGTTTTATTGTTTTTATCAGGTAGTATTTAACATTTTTTATTAATGTTTTAAAATTCTTTCTTACAACATAATCTAGTTTTATCTACCTCTTTTCTTTGTGACAGAGACAGAGAGAGACAGAGAAAGGGACTGACAGGAAGGGAGAGAGATGAGAAGCATCAAGTCTCTGTTGTGACATCTTAGTTGTTCATTGATTGATTTCTCATATGTGCCTTGACCAGGGGGCTACAGCAGACTGAGTGACCCCTTGCTCAAGCCAGCAACCTTGGGCTCAAGCTGGTGAGCCTTGTTCATACTGGGTGAGTTCGCACTCAAGCTGGCAATCTTGGGGTTCGAACTTGGGTGCTCTGCGTCCCAGTCTAACACTCTATCCACTGCACCATTGCCTGGTCAGGCTCTTTTGTTTTATTTAAATATTAAATGCATGAAATAATAAACTACCTTTAGTATATCATTTTTTTTTACTTAAAACAGTCATTTAGGGCAGAGAACTGGTTGTTAAATTATTTGAATCTCACTGCTGTCTTGGTACAAAGCATGAAGAGGAGAACATTGCTGCCACTCTCCTTGGGCCTTCTCTTTCCATTTCCCACCCTCTTGCAAAGATATCACCACCCAAGGCATAGACACAGCCGCAATGGAGAACTGGGAGACTAAGGTCACCCTTGTGTCCTACTAGTCAAGTCTGTGCCACCACCACCACCTCTTAAGACTCAAATCTCACAGTTCCTTTACCCTGGTGAGCCCTGCTCTTCCCCCAAAAATAGCAGGTGACTACCAGGTTACCTCCTACCTCCCCAGCCAGCAGGCCTGCCAAGACCCAGACCCTCCTCTCCTTAGCTACAGCACCCGTACACCAAAATCATTATTACCTCAAACCGTCATCTCCACCCACCACTCCTCCCAACTTTTCCCAGGAATATAATTATCAGGAAGGCATTTCTCTTCCATTTACCTAGCTTGTATACTTAAAAGTTTATTCTTATTTTAAACAATAATTGTAGGCATCATTATTATAATGGAGATTGTCATAGTCTTTCTTTCAAGAATTCATATATTAGTATTTCTTCCAGACCTTAAGTGACACAGTGGATCAAATCAACATAATAGATATTTACTGGACATTTTATTCCAGAAAATCAGGTTATATATATTTTTTCAGTATGCATGAAACATTTTCAAAGATGAACCATATGTTGGGCCACAAAACTAACATCAACAAATTCAGAAAGATTGAAATTATACTAAGCATATTTTCTGACCATAAGGCTTTGAAATTAGAATTCAATTGCAAAAAGAAAATAAAGAAACCCACAAAAAATGTGTAAATTAAACAACATACTTATAAAAGTTGACTGGGTCATGAAGAAATAAAAGCAGAGATTTAAATATATATATAGGGGTCCTCTGGTTATAACACGGTTCCATTCTTATGATGGTGACATAACCTAAATTTTGGTGTAAGTCAAAACACACCCCAGCCTAAGTCACTCCCCTATCCAAACATACTTGTAAAATTATAGTCTAAAACAGTTGTAAAATTATAATCTAAAATAATTTTTAAATCATAATCTAGAACATAAAAATGCAACTAAGCCTCAGAAAAAAGAAAAGGACATAATTATAGTATACTGTACAGTGTACTGTAGTAAAAAAAAAAATGAGTGTAAAAAAATTCTTTACCTTTATTCCTGTGGTTGGCTTGCACACTGGAAGAGGCATTGAAGGTGAGAGTGACCTACTAGGAGGAGAAAGCTGGAGAGGCAGAAGAACCTGAAGAAGGTGCTGGAGATACTGGGTCAGGTGAATCAAGATTACCTAAGATGTAAGCCAAAACACTTATATCTCAATTATTTTGTTTTTTGGGAGTGAGCATTGTAAACTCAAAACCCCTGTATAGACAAAAGAGAATGATAACATGGCATATGAAAATCTCTGATATGCAGCAAAAGCAATAATAAGAGGAAAGTTTATATCATTACAAGTTTATATCAAGAGATAAGACAGGGGGAGGGGACATGCAGGAGGGGGCTGGGGGAGAAGGTTGTAAAGAGAAACAAATAAAAGGTGACAGAAAATGATTTGATTTTGGGTGATGGGTATACAATATAACCAACAGTTCAAATGCTTACCTGAAACCTATGTACTCTTATTAATCAATGTTATCCTCTTAAATTTAATTCTCTAAATAAAATTTAGAAAAAAATACAAAAACCAAAAAGAAACAGGAGATATCCCAAGTAATCAACCTAACATCACATTTGAAAGAACTAGAAATAAAAAAGGCAATCTAAATTCAGCAGAATAATAGAAACAGTAGGATTGGAGCAAAATTAAATTAATAGAGAACAACAACAACAAAACTATAGAAGAAATTAATTCAACAAAGAACTGGTATTTTGAAAAAATCAATAAATTTGACAAACCCCTGGCTAGACTCACTAAAGAAAAATGAGAAATGACTCATATAAACAAAATCCAAAATGTAAGAAGAAAAATTAGCACAATTATTATAAATATACAAAGGATCATATAAAAATACTACGAAAGATTACATGTCAGAAAATTAAACAATCTAGAAGAAATAGATAAGTTCCTAGAACTATACTATCTTCCTAGACTAAGTCATGAAGTGGAAAACCTAAATAGATCCATGAACAGGGAGGAAATAGAAACAACTATCAAAAACCTCCCCCAAAATAAAAGTCCAGAACCAGATGGCTACACCAGTGAAATTTACCAAACATTCAATGAAGATTTGGTACTCATCCTTCTCACAGTCTTCCAAAAACTAGAAGAAGAAGCAATACTCCCTAACACATTTTATGAGAGACCAACATAACCCTGATACCAAAACCTACAAGGACAACACAACACACACAAAAGCTACAGACCAATATCTCTAATAAATACAGATGCAAAAACCCTAAACAAAATACTAGCAAATTAAATACAATAGATTAAAAAAATAATACACCATGACCAATTGGGATTTATTTCAGGAGCACAAGGATGGTTCAACATATAGAAATTGATCAAGGTAATACACAACATCAACAAAACAGAGGACAAAAATCATATCATCTTATCCATAGATCCAGAAAAAGCACTTGGTAAGACACAACATCCATTTATGTTTCAAAAAGTCAATAAAATGGGTATAGAAGGAAAATATCTCAATGTAATAAAGGTCATACATGACAAACCATCAGCTAATATCATACTAAATGTTAAAAAAATGAAGTCTTTTCTTCTAAAATCAGGAACGAGACAAGGTTGCCAGAGTAGTCAGGCAAGGGAAACAATAAAAACTGGCTACGGGGGGGGGGGGGGGGGGGTGAGGGAGGGAGGAGGGAGAGGGAAGGGGTACAAATAAAACCAGTTAGAAGGTGACAGAGGACAATTTGACTTTGGGTGATGGATACGCAATATAATCAAATGTCAAAATAACCTGGAAATATTTTCTCTGAACATATGTGCCCTGATTTATCAATGTCACCTCATTAAAATTAATATAAATAAATAAATAAAAATATATATTAAAGAAAGGCATCCATACAAGGAATGAAGAATTAAAGATATCACTTTTTGCAGATAACATTATCTTGTATATAGAAAACCCCAAAGACTTCATCGAAAAACTATTAGAAAAAATAAACCAATACAATAATAAGGTTTTCTAAGTACAGTATCATGTCATGTGCAAATAAAAACAGTTTAATTTTTTTTCTTTTCAATATGAATGCCTTTTATTTCTTTTTATCTGATTGTTGCAGTTAGGGCTTCCAGTACTATGTTAAATAAGAGTGGCACAAGCAAACATTCCCCATCTTGTTCTCAATCTTAAGGAAAACCTTTGCAGTTTTTGCCCATTGAGTATTATGTTGGTTGTATGTTTGTCATATATAACCTTTATTATATTGAGATGTGTTCACTCTATTTCCACTTATTTGAGAGTTTTTATCATAAATGGGTCCTGGATTGCAGAGATGCAATCTATTTTTTCTGCATCTATTGATATAATCATTGTGGATTTTTCCTTTTGTTTTGTGTTTTGTTTATGTGTGTATCATA
Source organism: Rhynchonycteris naso (assembly GCA_037038555.1). Classification (NCBI taxonomy): domain Eukaryota; kingdom Metazoa; phylum Chordata; class Mammalia; order Chiroptera; family Emballonuridae; genus Rhynchonycteris; species Rhynchonycteris naso. Next base: position 109,957,031 of record CM072999.1, on the reverse strand, counting down.
TTTATTAATTTGTAGATATTGTACCAACCTTGCTTGCCAAAAATAAATCCCACTTGGTTGTAAATATTTTCTTAAGGATTTTAGCATCTATGTTCACTGGGATACTGTCCTGTAATTTTCTTTCTTTCTGGTGTTTTTATCTATTCTTGGTGTTAGAATAATGCTGACCTCATAAAATGAGCCTGGGAGTCTTCCCTCCTCTTGAATTTTTTGGACTAGCTTGAGAAGAATAGGTGTTAGCTCTTTGAATGTGTGATAAAATTCACTGGCAAAGCCATCTGGTCCCAAACTTTTGTTTGTTTGTAGTTTCTTTGCTACAGCTTCAATTTCATTAGTTGTAATCTCTCTATTCAGATTTTCTAAATCTTCCTACTTCAGTTTTGGAATACTGTATATTGTTAGTATTTTACCTATTTTGTCTCAATTGTTCAATTTGTTAGCATATAATTGTTTGTAATGTTTTCTTACAATGCTTTGTATTTCTTTGGTGTCATTTGCTGTCTCTTCTTTTATTTCTAATTTTATTTATTTTAGTGTTCTCTCTTTTTGTCTTGATGAGTTTGGTTAACAGTTTGTCAATCTTTTTTATGTTTCCATGGAACCAGCCCTTGGTTTCTTTTATTTATTTATTTATTTATTTATTTATTTATTTATTTATTTATTTTAGTGAGACAGAGAAGAAAGATGCGGGAGGGAGGCAGAGGGAGAGAGAGAAAGAGAAAAGCATTCATCTGTTGTTTCCATTTTGTTTTTCATTCATTGCTCACTTCCTGTATATGCCCTGATTGGAGAACAAATGCAAAATCTTGATATTTTGGGACAGTTCTAATACACTGAGCTAACCAGCCAGGGCTGAAATTTTTTAGATTCCATTTTGTTTAATTTTGCTCTGATATTTGTTATTTCCCTCCTACTTGCTTTGGTCTTCATTGTTGCTTCTTTTTTCAAGCTCCTTTAATTGTAAAGTTAGACTGTTTAGTTGAGATTTTACTTGTTTCTTAAGATAATCTTGGAAGAAAAATGGTAATGGTCATTATTTACAGATGACATAGTACTATATACAGAGAACCCTAAAAGTTCAATCAAAGACATATTAAAACTGATAAATGAATTTAGTAAAGTTGCCACATAAAAACCAGCTACAAAATAATTATCCAGAAAACATTTGCATTTTTATATACCAATAATGAGCATCCAGAAAGGGAATATAAAGAAACAACACCATTCACAATTGCTTCACAAACAATAAAAATCTAGGAATAAATTTAACCAAGGATATAAAAGACTTGTACTCAGTAAAGTATGAGACATTAAATTTAAAAATAAAAAGATATCAATAAGTGGAAGTACATTTCATGCTCATAAAAAAATTAGCATTGTTAAACTGTTCATATTACCAAAAGCAATCTATAAATTTAACATAATTCTTATCAAGATACCAATGGTGTATTTCACATAACTACAACAAATATTCCAGAAATTTATATAGAACCATGCTACCTGGTATTAAATTATATTACAAGGCCGCAGTAATCAAACAGCATTGCACTGGCATAAAAATAGACATATAAATCAATAGAACAGAATGAAAAGTTGAAAATATATTCACAACTTCTGTGTCAATTAATATATGACAAAGGAGGCAAAATATACAATTGGGTAATGAAGTTTATTTCATAAATGGTGTTGGTACTATTAGATAGATACAGGTAAAATAATGAAACTAGACCACCTTTTACTCCATACATAAGAATAAACTCAAAATGAAGTAAAGATTTAAATGTAAGACTCACAGCCATAAAATCTTAGAAGAAAACATAAGCAATAAAATTTTAATCACTTCTTTTTTTTTTTTTTTCACACCGGGACAGAGAGAGACTCAGACAGAGGGATAGATAGGGACAAACAGACAGGAACGGAGAGAGGTGAGAAGCATCAATCATTAGTTTTTTCATTGTCATTACGAGACCTTAGTTGTTCATTGATTGCATTCTCACATGTGCCTTGACCGCAGGCCTTCAGCAGACGGAGCAACCCCTTACTGGAGCCAGTGACCTTGGGTCCAAGCTGGAGAGCTTTTGCTCAAGCCAGATGGGCCCATGCTCAAGCTGGCGAGCTCAGGGTCTCGAACCTTCAAACCTGGGTCTTCCACATCCCAGTCTGACTCTCTATCCATTGCACCACCACCTGCTCAGGCTTAATCACTTCTTATAGCAATTTCTTTCTGTTATTTGTTTCCCTTGGGCAAGGGAAACAAAAGAAAAAATAAACAAATGGGACTCCATCAAACTAAGCACTTTTTGCACAACAAAGGAAACCATTAAGAAAATGAAGACAACCCACTGAATGAGAGAATGATACAACTAAGAGGTTAACATACCAAATTTATAAAAAATTCATACATCTCAACAATAAATAAATAAATAAACATTCCAATTAAGAAATGAGTAGAGGACCTATAATAGAAACTTTGCCAAAGAGGACGACATACAGCTGGTCAATAGATATATGAAGATGCTCAATGTCACTAATAATTAGAGAAATCAAATAAAGCCACAATGGGAGCCTGACTGATGGTGGCACAGTGAATTAGAATGTTAACCTGGGACACTGAGTTCCCAGGTTCAAAACCCCAAGGTCACTGGCTTGAGCACAGATTCACTAGCTTGAGTACAGGATCATCAACATGATCTCAAGGTCACTGGCTTGAGTCCAAAGGCTGTTGGTTTGAGCAAGGGGTCACTGGTTTAGCTTGATCCCCCTAGTCAAGAAATTTATGAGAAACAATCAATGGACAACTAAAAGTGAGGCAAGCACAAGTTGACGATGCTTCTGTGTTTCTCCCTTCCTCTTTTTCTCTCTCTCTCTAAAAACGTACACAATGAGGTATCACCTCATGCCTCTCAGGATAGCCATCATCAATAAATCAACAAACAACAAATGCTGGAGAGGATGGGAAGAAAGGGAATCTTCGTGAATTGTTTTTGGGAATGCGGATTGTTGCATCCACTGTAGAAGCAATATATATAGTTTATATATTTTCATAAAAAAATTAAAAATAAAATTGCCTGTAGAAGCAATATATATAGTTTATATAGTTTCATAAAAAAAATTAAAAATAAAATTGCTTTATAACATCAATTCCATTTCTGGGAATTTATCCAAAGAAACCTGAAACACTAATTCAAAAGAATATATGTACCTCTATGTTTATTGCAGTGTTATTCACAATAGTCAAGATCTGGAAGCATCCCAAGTGTCCATCAGTAAATGAGCAGATAAAAAAGCAGTGGTACATTTACACATTGGAATACTACTGGGCTGTATGAAAAAAGCCTATCTCAACCTTTGCAACAGCATGAATAGATCTGGAGAGCATTGTGCTGAGTGAAGTAAGCCAGTAGAGAAAGGTAAATACCATATGATTTCACTCACTAATGATGAAAATGAACTATAAGACAAAATAGAGACAGACTCATAGCAGGCTAACAGCTGTCAAAAGGGAAACTGAGGTGGGGAGGTTGTGAAGAGATTAAGCAAAAAAGAAAAAAATAGAGAAACAACTTACAGACATTGACAATACTGTGGTGATTGTCAGAACAGCAGGTATGGAGTGAGGTGCAGAAGGGTATATAGTGTAGCTAAATGGATGGAGAGTTGACTTGGAGTGGGAAACACCCTATTCAGTATACAGCTGAAGTGTTGTAGAACTGTGCACCTAAAAACTTGTATAATTTTGTTAACCAATGACACCCAAATAAATTAAATTATTAAAAAATTTAAACATACAGAAGTGAAATATGTAAAACTAGATTTATATTAACAGCAGAGAATACATGATTCATTTATTTTTCAGACAATGGAAGAGTTACTTTTCATATATTCACTATGAAAATAAAAAAGACCATTCTGCAAAAAAACCCCTGCAAATGTAGTACCTTAAACGATGAACTCTAATCAACCATTTCTCCAGTCTGTCAGTCTTTAAATATTACAGAGTTGACTTCCCAGATGCCAACTGGCAGCCTAATTTAAAGAAGCAGCAGCCTAGAGAACTCTACAAAAGAGCTTATAAATTATCTTTATGCTGCATGTCATGAAATCTGCTGCCATTTCATGAGCAACCACAAAGGACAAAATACAGTGAAAGAGTTAATTAGAAATCTAGGCGAGACTCCTGGTATTGTGGTGCTAACTTCTTTTTTAACCCTATTTGTTATAATTTTTGTAATATGCTGTTTGTGCTTTTTGGCTGCATAAGAAATTTATTTGAGATTTTCTGAATATATTCATATCTTTCAATTAGATGTACAATTGAAAAGTTATTTTTCTAAGAATGCATCTGACAGAATTTTACTTGGTCTTTCATCAAAAACACCATTGTATTTTAAAAGCAATTGCTTGAAGCAGTCAGTTAAATATCTGCGTTTTATATAGGCTTCTCATGTTTTGGTTGGGTTGCTCAAGGGAAGTTTGACTACAGTATCCTACTGCTTGGAAATGAACAGAAACAAGGGAATATAAAAATAATTTAACTTTAAATAAACCAACTCTCAGCTCTTCAGACTTAAATGAATACATTTGTTAGAAGCTGTGAATACTCTATCACAACCATTGTCTTTTTAATATATTTCAGAGTCTATGAAGGTACTATAATTTAAAATGATTTCAACTTAAAGTTCTCACTAGATATAGCTTGTACTTAAACTAAAAGCAATGACTGACCAGGTGGTGAAGCAGTGGATAGAGTGGAGGACCCAGGTTCAAAACCTCAAGGTTGCCAGCTTGAGCACAGTTATCTGATTTGAGCAAGGCTCCCCAGCTTGAGCCCAAGGTCGCTGGCTTGTTGTAGCCCCCTGGTCAAGTCACATATGAGAAATTAATCAATGAACAACTAAAGTGCCTCAACAAAAAATTGATGCTTCTCATCTCTCTCCTTTCCTGTCTGTCTGTCCCTATCTATCCCTCTCTCTGACCCTCTCTGTCTCTGTCAAAAAAACAAAACAGACAAACAAAAAAACCCTGAAAGCCTTAACAAAGGGCAAGATGAGCATGATCAATCATCACTACACCAAATCACAGACTTATAAAGGCCCAGGATGTGCGGTTTATATGCATGTAAACTGCACACATGCTAAAAAACTGTAGGGTTAGATAACCAGAAAAGTTTAAATATTTAGGGTTAAGTATTAATTTTATTGAATAACCAGGCTTCTTTTTAAATCCCTCTTTCTTCTGGTTCTCTAGTTGTCCAACTTTGGGATATTTAATTATACATCAGCTTACCCAACAAAGTCAAAGATAAAAAAGAGACATATCAATGTTAACAAGATTTATTAACATGATAGCAGGTCTATACTCTTAGATTGGAGCTAATAGTCAAAATTGTATTGTTGATGAATTTTAGGATTCAATTCAAAGTTAATCAGTAAGCACCATTCATTTGTTCCAGCTGAGCAAGAGTGTAGAACAGTGGTTAGGGTTAGAGCATTTAGTTGTTCAAATCCCATCTCAACCATTTATTTACTAGATATCCTTTCATAAAGTGATTAACTTTCATCTCTAAGATTCAGGTTATTGTCAGTAAAAGGAGGACAATTACATAATTTCTCATTAAGGTTTATAAGCCAATTAAATGAGACTTTTATATAGGTAAAGTATAATGTAACAGTATAAATAGTATATTTACATACAATAATGCATGATATAGTTATAAACTCAATAAATACAGTTTAGTTGAGGAAAGAGAAACAAATAATCACAATGGAATAAAATATATGTTATAAAAATATATGGAAAAGTGGTCTTGAATAATAGCTTATACCCTCTTTGGTATAACCCCAAAGAGACCTTAGTGATAGCCTTTCTTAGGCTTAAAACTACTAAATCCTATAAGCTTGTTACAGTAAGAATTCTATTAAAAGTGACTCAATACAACTTTTTGATAAAGCTAAAGGGGAAAAATCCCTTTGAAAGACATAACACAACAGTTCAAATACTATAGAAATGTTTTCCTGAAACTGATGTACCCTTATTGATCAATGTCACCCCACTAAATTTAATTTTTTTTAATAAAATTAAATAAAAAACATAGACAAGTTAACTATCAGGAAGGACAAACAGAGAGAAGTGGAAATTATACAAAACTTGTTCACCATGTTTTATCAAGTACTCCTAGAATTTTTTAGGGTTAATACTTTGAAAGCAATTTATCAAACCATTGTGGTAAAGGAGAAGAGAACACAGTATATGAATGGTGACTACAACATGCTTTATATTAGCCTTTGGTTCAGCATAAAATTTAGTCTTTTAACAAAATGTTTGGCCTGCTGAGTTACATTTACACAATCTCTTATGTATAGAAAAAATTTGCCAGAGCTCAGTCAAAACCTGGAAATGGTAACATTACAGTTTCTAAGACTGTATCTATTTTCTTTACAGAATGCAGCATACCTTAGGATGACATACACTTTTGATTTTTCAGATGGCTCTTTCAAAATATATTTAAACTATGGAACTTTAGCGATTCTATAAATTATTTCTTACTAGTCAAGTACATAGAGTGGTGAAGAAAGGCAAAAATAAATATCAAGCAGAATTTCATAAGACTTTAAAATTCATATGAGAAAAGGGTAAGAGAATCAGGTGTATATATGTAACAAGAAAAATCTATAAGAAACAGCTTTAAGAAAAGCTTTTTGAGCACAAATTTTATTTTTATGGAGAATAATAGAAGAATCAGCAACATCCAGCATTCTAGTTCATTGTTTCCACTGAAGGACTAAAACAAAATTCTACTGTAGCACATATGCTCTTAAAAATAGTTTGAATTAACATTACTTATGTTCTTAGAAGCTTTTAAAAATATTTTTTAAGTGAGAACCAAAATATACTAAATAGGGGTTGGAGGAGGATGGAGACTTAGCAGATATAGAATAAAGATTAAAATTTTGAAAAACTGTAAAAGGAAAACACTAAAATAAATGTAATTAATTTTTATTATAAAAAATAGAATAGCCATATTTACAGTGGTGACAGGTATTGGCTTTGGGGGGAAATATATATGACCAGTAGTTGGCTAAATTGTGAGAATAAGCTATTCCGTCAATTGGTGAAGAAATAATAAAACAAGGATGGCTAAAATTTGGAAAAGTCATGGGTATAGAACACAATATAGAAAGGCCAGAATCAGCAGTTTCTCTTTCAATTTTAAATGTCAGGGACCCTTATTTAAGAAAGAAATGTGCTGTCTGAGTAGGTCAGAGCCTCAAGATGATTCTCTAGGTGAACTCACCACTGTGCAGACCTTCGGGTTCAGAAAACTGGTTTTCTCAGCACTAAGTGGAGACTGTGCACAAATTAATCAAGTTTACCAAAAATGATTTATAAAAATTAGAATGCCTGAGAAAAGAACAGAAGTAGGTAATTCACAAGGAAGAACTTAAAAATGCAAATGTTACTCTATTTTGTGATATTTAAAAACTTGCCTAAATCCTGTAATGAGAAGGATAATTCTGCTCTGCAAACCAAGCAGTGATTTAAATGAAATAAAATAATTTTAATACAATAAAATAAATTTATTTTAAGGAATCAGTCACACAATTGTGGGAGCTGACAAGTGTAAAACCCATAGGGTATGCTGGAAGCACTCAGGCAAATTCTGATTCCCAAGACAGATTCTCATCTAGAAGTCCTTTTTCTTAAGGTATTAAGTTTCTGTTCCTAAAGACCTTCAGTTTATTGGATTAGATTTATCCATATTATTTTTTTAAATTTATTGTGTTTACATAGATTCTAGTGTTCCTTCGAATGCATCCCTCCTGTGTTCCCCACAACATCCTCTTTGCCCCTCTCTCCACAACACCCTCCCCCTTCCCTCTACGATTTGCTTTTCTTCTCTCTATAATGTTGTGTTATATGTGTATAATGTCCCATCCTATCATCCCCTTTCTCCTTTGTGTAAGGTGACTGATAGTAGATGTTACCCACGCCGATAAAATACCTTCACAACAACACCAGATTAGCGTGACTAACTCATACTATAACCTAACCAGTTGACACAAAAAAAACTATTATGGCAGGCCATATAAACTCTGATCACATCCTACTGGCTAGAACTCAGTCAAAAGTGATCAGATTGATATACAGATAGATAGAATTAAGCAAACAAACCTCTCAGTATTTTAATTTTAAAAGAATGGTGGTTAGAAGTTAAAGCACCACTATTTTGTCATAGTATCTGCTAAATTTTATATAGGAACTATTAAATTTAATTATTTTCAATAAATACTTATATTATCAGAAGCATTCTTTTAAACAGTATTCTTTAATTGTTGCTAAAGATTGTATATCTGTTATAGATCAAGGATTAGTTGTTCTTGAACAATAGTCTGTTGTTGGAACAAACCTACAATAAAATACTTCATCATAGGTTCTTATAACATAGCAAAATAAAGATAAAAGAATGAAAATACTTAGTTCATACTAGGGCATACATACCTTGGTTTATATAATACCTACTTCAGTGCCTTCAGGACAGTGGTACTGTGTGTCAGTGCATGCCTTGCGGGAATCAACTACTAGTTTTTAAAAGAGAAACAAACATAATGCAAAGAGAATACATCTCCTGATCTCTAAAGAGAAATGAGTCTGAACAAAATTTTCTTTTATATTTATTTTTATTACTCTGGCATTCTCACATTTATGATAGTTACAGGAATTGCAATTAGTTAATATTTAAGTGTTTCTTAGAAAAGAAAAGTTTGGCTGTTAACCTAGCTTATTAAATAAAAATTAGTGACATTATCCTTAGGTAGTCACAATCAACAGCAAAATAAATGTCTATAAATATTTTTTGTCTTGAAAATTAAATAGTGAACATGTTAGATCTATACTGATCTCGAATGTAGATCTACCCAGTGGTGGGATTCAAGTAATATAAAAACCTGTTCTCTGGCCTAATGACCATTTAAGTATGAAAAAACAATATACCCAAAGTTATTTTTCCATGCATTTAATATTTAAATAAGAACAATAAAAGAGTACACAAAACTAGATTATAAGAGATTTAAAATGTTAATGAAAATATTAAATAATATGTGACTAAAACAATAAGACTGTTATTTAAGGTATTTCCAGTGACAGCTTGTTACCCCCTGGTTGTTTGGCAATTTTTCTCTTTACGTTATATGTTTGTTTACTGAAGTAACAAATGTGAGAAAATTAAAATGTAGTATTTCATCAAAGGTATAATGATTTTTATGAAATGAATAAATAAATATTACAAGCATAGTTCTGTCAAATTTTTTTGACCTATGAATGAAATGACCTATGGGAGCTTAGAATACGCTGCTGTGCAGATGAACATTAAAAAAGAGTAAAGAAGGTAAATTTGTGATTTCCACATTGGGTGCCTTCCCTGGTGCCCACCTTAGAGAAAATTCTAATTACAATTGCCATTTTAACAAACAGTTTGCCAAACTCAACAAAAAAATAGGCACTGGCTTTGCCGAACGGGTGTGAAACTGCTGAATCCCACCACTGAATCTATCAGATGGAAAGGAAATATTGAATAATACAAATGTACTATCATGATCTTCCTAAGTTACTCTAGCACTAAATGGCTCAAATATTTAAAAAGAAATCATTGCCAATAAGAACTTTTATTCTTAGCTTTTCTTCAGTTGGAAATCATCACAGTGTTTCCAGACTCCTCGGTTGAAAGACAAACAGATAATTCATTCGTCAAAGAACTGGCAAAAGATATCTCTCTCCATTTTTTCTTACTGTTGTAATATGCCAGTTCTTTGACGAATGAATTATCTGTTTGTCTTTCAACCGAACAGTAAGAAAAAATGGAGAGAGATATCTTTTTTAGTTGATTTAAAAGCCAATCCAGGTTTTCCCTATTTGGGGGAAGAATTGTTTGAATTCTTGAAGAAGCTTGGTGAATTGCAGAGGTTCTTGAAAAATATTAGGATTACCTAGGGATTTTCAGAAAAATATTGATTCTAAATTACTAATCACTCTTGGAGTTAGGGTGGTTCTTGGCATTGATAAAATTAAAGCTCTTTTTATTATTCTAGTTGGCAGCTATGGTTGAAAAGTTCTGAGCCAGTGGAAAAGAAATGAACCTCCAGTTACATGCTGCATACTGAACATATGTTTACCCCAAGTGGATGTTCCCGAGTCTCAGTGACTGGGTAAATAAGCTCATCTTGCTCTTGACAAGGGTTTCACTCCTTGCATACACACTAAGCCTTCATTCTTCCCCTTAAATGTTCTGTGTGAACGCCTTTTATGGCAGGATTGTTCCAAGAGAAATTTAGCAAGTTGGTGGTCACCCTGGATATAAATATGATAATCCACTGTGTCATACCTTAGAATCAAAGGGCTCAACTAATTCAAATATTTTATTGTCAACATTTTTTAAAATTTGTATGATGCCTGACCAGGCGGTGGCGCAGTGGATAGAGCGTCAAACTGGGATGCGAAAGACCCAGGTTCGAGACCCTGAGTTTGCCAGCTTGAGCACGGGCCCATCTGGCTTGAGCAAAAGCTCTCCAGCTTGGACCCAAGGTCGCTGGCTCCATCAAGGGGATGCTCGGTCTGCTGAAGGCCCACGGTCAAGGCAATCAATGAACAACTAAGGTGTTGCGACTGCGACGGCAATGAAAAACTAATGATTGATGCTTCTCACCTCTCTTCATTCCTGTTTGTCCCTATCTATCCCTCTCTCTGACTCACTCTCTGTCCCTGTAAAAAATAAATAAATAATAATAATAATAATTTGTATGAAAAGGCTTTTAAAAGAGAAAATATTTCTTCCCTTAAAGAGTCCTTAAAAAGACTGACCAGGAGATGGCACAGTGGATAGAATATCACACTGTGACACAGAGGACCCAGGCTCAAAACCCTGAGGTTCCCAGCTTGAGCACGGGTTCATCTGGCTTAAGTGCAGGCTCATCACCTTGATCACGGGGTCGCTGGCTTGAGCTCAAAAATCACTGCCTTGAAGCCCAAGGTCGCTGGTTTGAGCAAGGGGTCACTCACTTTGCTGTAGTCCTCTGGTCAAGGCACAAATGAGAAAGCAGTCAATGAACAACTAAGGTGCCGCAACAAAGAATTGGTGCTTCTCATCTCTCTCCTTTCCTGTCTGTCTGTCCTTATCTGCCCCTCTCTTTATCCCTCTCCGTTCTGTCAAAAAATAAAGAAAAAGAAAAGAAAAAGAGTCCTTAAAGAAGGATAATAAGAACATCAAGGATTTACAATCCAAGCTTAAATTCTCCTCTCCTCATCCAACTCAGTACTGTCTTGCCTTCTGGCCCTTTGAATCGTGATTATCTCAGAAAATAGAATATTAATAGACAAAAACCAAATATATCTAACAGTATAACACCTCTGTAGCATCTCTGTTCTGTCTAAAGGATGTGGTATCTCTGTTCTGCCCAAGTTTGCCCTTACCATAAAAAGGGGACATTTCCATACCATTGGCAAAAACACTGTATTTTATATCTAGTTGACCTGACAACCTTTTATTGTTCCTTCTTTGAAATAACAAAAATAATTCAGAGATAAGAATCTCAAATACCCCTTTAACTTCTGTTTTTATCTAAAATATTTCCTATCTCAACTACTATGTCTCTGTGACATCAAGCTAGTCAACATGCTTTTTTGCTTAGAGATTTCTATCTAATAAATCTACTGGAGTAAACCTACTATAGACATGGGATGCCCTTATTAAATTTGGATTGGATAGCCACTTTTTCCTAGATTTTTAATTAACTCTTTCATTGCACTTGATCTTTTGTGATTTCATGACATGCAGCAGAGATAGCATAAATTATTTTATAGAGTTCTCTATTCACTTTCTGGACAAAAATTCTTTGTCTATAGTTTCATGATAGCATAGTTTTTATTACCCAAAACTTTCTCTATTGATAACTCAAGCTCTGAATCTGTCTCCAGGGGATGCTGGGCTAGAAACAGTTCAGCTGTGAGACATATAAATGAGGCTGAACCCTTAATGGCCTCAATCACATTAGGTGAGCCCATCACAAAATTAACCTAATAACTACTAAAAGAAATACTAGAAGAGCTGTGATTCATTATATCCGTGTACTTACTGAAACAACTTATTAATACTTGTCTTATCTCTCTTCACAGTTTCACTCATCAAAAAGACAAAAACAAGCAGCTACTGCTTTATTAAAAAAATAGTGCTTCTCTGCTTTGTGTTACCCAACCCTAATATTATCTTTTTTATATATATATATATTTTTATTATTATTAATTCTAATGGGGTGACACCAATAAATCAGGTTACATATGTACAATGAAAACATCTCCAGGTTATCTTATCATTCAATTGTGTTGCATACCCATCACCAAAAGTCAAATTGTCCTCTGTCACCTTCGATCTGGTTTTCCCTGTGTCCCTCCCCTCCTCCCTATTCCACTCTTCCCTCCCTCCCCCCATCCCGTAACCACCACTCTCTTGTCCATGTCTCATATTCTCACTTTTATGTCCCACCTATGTATGAAATCATGCCTAATATTATCTTATCCTTGTTCACTGACATGGCTATTTAGTTTATGGTGTTAGAGCTATGCTCAGCATTCTTTAGTATGCACTTATACTCAGACTTATGGTCTCTGTTTGCATTCACTTGGGAAAATCAACAATATGTTTATTGAGTAAATTCCCTGGAATAGAATGTCTCTAAATTTATGATTAAGGATTTGCAAAGAATAAGCTGATACTTCTGTAAACCCTTGGGCTTTACTATTCAAGAGTATTGTTGATTTGTCCATATATATGTGGTTTTATTTCTGGTCTCTCAGTTCTGTTCCATTGGTCTGTATGTCTGTTTTTCTGCCTATACCATATCTTTTGATTATTGTGGCTCTATAATATAATATAAAGTCAGGTAGTATAATACTTTGGCTTTGTTCTTTTTCCTCAGAATTACTTTGGTTATTCAGTGTATTTTATGATTCTATAAAAACCTAGTGATTTTTTGTTCTATTTCTTTAAAAAATAACATGGGAATTTTGATGGGGATTGCATTAAATTTGTATATTGCTTTGGGTAAAATTGCTATTTTAACTATGTTGATTCTTCCAATCCATGAACATGCAATATTTTTCCATTTTATTGTGTCTTTTTAAATTTCTTTCACTAATGTTTTGTAGTGTTTAGCATATAGGTCCTTCACATCCTTCGTTAAGTTTATTCCTAGATACTTTATTTTATTGTTGTTGTTGCAATTGTAAAAGGAATTAGTTTTTTTTTTAGTTCATTTTCTGAAGTTTCACTATTGGCATATAGAAAAGCAGTTGACTTTTGTATGTTGATTTTGTATGTCGTAACTTTACTGTATTGGTTTATTGTTTCTAATAGATTTTTGGTGGAGTCTTCAAGGTTTTCTATATACAGGATCATGTCATCTGCAATAAGTGATACCTTTACTTCTTGCCAGATATGGATGCCTTTTATTTCTTTCCATTGCCTGATTTCTTTGGCTAATATGGTATTTCCAGAACTATGTGGAAGAAGAATAGATAGAGTGGGAAGCCATGTCTCATTTCTAATTTTAGAGGAAAAGCCTTAATTTTTTCACTATGTAGTATAATTTTTTCACTATGTAGCTGATGGTTTGTCTTATAGGGCCTTTATTATGTTTAGGTACATTTCTTATATTCTGATTTTATTGGGTGTTTTAAACATAAAGAAATATTGAATTTTATTGAACATCTTTTCTGCATCTATTAATAAGATTATAGATTTTTGTTTTTTGTTTTGTTGATGTGGTGTATTACATTGGTTGATTTCAGTATGTTGAACCATCCTTGTGCTCCTGAAATAAATCCCAGTTGATCGTGGTACATTATTGTTTTAATGTGTTGTTGTATTTGATTTGCTAGTATTTTGTTTAGAATTTTTGCATCTGTATTCATAAAATATTGCTCTGTAGTTTTCTTATTTTGTGTTGTCCTTGCCAGGTTTCAGTATGAGGTTTATGTTGGCCTCATAAAATGTGTTGGGTAGTATTGCTTATTATTCTATTTTTTTGGAAAACTTTGAGAAGGATAGGTACCAAATCATCTTTGAATGTTTGTTAGAATTCACTAGTGTAAGCATCTGGTCCTGGACATTTGTTTTGGGGAAGGCTTTTGATAGACGTTTATATATCTTCCCTGTTTATAGGTCTATTTAGGTCTTGAGTTTCTTCATGGCTCAGTCTAGAAAGATTGTATAGTTCTAGGAATTTATTAATTTCCTCTAGGTTGTTCAATTTGATGGCATATAATTTTTCACAATATTCTATTATGATCTTTTGTATATATATGACATCTGTGGTAATTTCTCCTGTTTTATTTTGGATTTTGTTTATATAAATTCACCCTTTTTTTCTTAGTGAGTCTAACCAATAGTTTGTCAATTTTATCAATATTTTCAAAGAACCAGCTCTTTGTTATATTAATTTTTTATAGTTGGTTGGTTCCCTGTTTCTTTTAGTTCTGCTCTAATTTTTACTATTTTCTTTCTTCTGCTGACTTTGGGCTGTCTTTGTTTTTCTTTTTATAGTTCATTAAAACATAATGTTAGGTTGTTTTCTTAGGATCACTCTTCTTTCTTGACATAACCCTGTAATAATATAGATGTCTCTCTTATTATTGCTTTTTCTGCATCCCAGAAATTTTGATATGTTGTGTTGTCATTCTTATTTTTCTATATATATTTTTTGATCTATACTTTTATTTCTTCTTTGACCCTGTCAATTTTTAGAAGTATGTTTTTTAATTTCCACATGTTTTTAGGTTTTACTTCTTTATTACAGTTTAATTCTAATTTCAAAGTCTTATGATCAGAAAATATTTTTGGTATAATTTCAATCTTCCTTAATTTGTTGATGTTAGTTTTAATGCTTCTGCACAGCCAAAGAAATTGACAACAAAACAAATAGGCTGCCAAATAAAGGGGAGATAATATTTTCAAACAATAGCTCTGATAATGGGTTAATATACAAAATATGCAGAGAACTTACATAGCTCAGCTTCAAACAAGCAAATAATCCAATTAAAAATAAAGAAAGGCTGTACCAGGTGGTGGTACAGTGAATAGAGCATCACACTGGGATACAGAGGGCCCAAGTTTGAAACCCTGAGGTCACTCGCTTGAATATAGGCTCATTTGGCTTTAGTGCAGGGTCACCAACTTGAGCATGGGGTCACTGACTTGAACATGGGATCATAGAGATGAACCTATGGTCACCGGCTTGATCCCAAATGTCACTGGCTTGACCTCAAGGTCACTGGCTTGAGCAAGGGGTCACATAGTCTGCTGTAGCCCTCCCCCCCAGTCAAGGCACATATGAGAAAGCAATCAATGAACAACAAAGGAGACTAAGGAGCTGCAACAAAGAATTGATGTTTCTCATCTCTCTCCCTTTCTGTCTGTCTGTCCCTATCTGTCCCTCTATCTGTCTCTCTTTCTCTCTGTTCTGTCACATAAAATATAAATGAGGAGAGGACCTGAAAAGACACTTTTTCCAAGAGGAAATATAAATGGCCAATAGGTATGTGAAAAGATGTTCATCTTCACTAGCTATTAGAGAAGTGCAAATCAAAACTACAATGAGCTATCACCTCACACCTGTCAGATTGGTTATTATCAACAAGACAGATAAGAACAAGTGTTGGAGAGACTGTGGAGAAAAAGAAACCCTCATTTACTGCTGGTGGAATAAAAATTAGTACAACCCTTATGGAAGAAAGTATAGTGATTCTTCAAAAATTAAGAATAGTTGTGCTGGCCGCACTGTGAAATAAATTGTGTTCAGCTCTGCAAAAAAAAAAAAAAAAAATTAGGAATAGAATTACCATGTGACCCAGCCTTCTTCCTACTGGGTATCTACTTCCAAAATGTGAAAATATTGTTACGTAAAGACACCTGCAACCCTATATTCATCACAGCATTATTCACAGTAGCCAGGACATGGAAACAACCAAAGTGTCCCTGATAGAGAATTGGATAAAAAAGTTTTGGTACGTATATACAATGAAATACCACTCAGTCATAAAAACGATGACATAGTGACATTTATGACAACATGGATGGACCTTGAGGACATTATACTGAGTGAAATAAGTAAATCAGAAAAAGCTAAGAACTGTATCATTTCATACATAGGTGGGATATAAAACTGAGACTTATAGACAACATAGATAAAGGTGAAATGGTTGCTGGGGGGAGGGATCATAGGGGAAGAGTAAGGAGACTTGAGTAAATGGAAAGGGGAGAGGTGGAGAGAAGGTTGTAAAGAGGGACAAATATAAGGTGATGAAAAATGATTTGACTTTGGGTGATGGGTATACAACATAATAAACAGTTCAAATGCTATAGAAATGTTCACCCGCAACCTGTGTACTCTTATTAATCAATATTACCCTGTTAAAGTTAATTTTCTAAATAAAACTTATAAAAGAAAGAGAGAGACAGAGAGAGAAAGAAAGAAAGAAATATACAATAAAAGGATCAATAAAGCCAAAAGTTGGTTTGTTGAGAGTACTAAAATACATAACAATCTCTTACAATGATTAAGAAGAAAGTGACAGCACAATATAAGAAATGAAGAGCCCAACCAGGTGGTGGCGCAGTGGATAGAGCATTGGACTGAGACCCAGGTATAAAACCCTGAGGTTGTCAGCTTGAGCACAGGCTCATCTGGTTTGAGCAAGGCTTATCAGATTGAGCCCAAGATAGCTGGCTTGATCAAGGGGTCACTCGGTCTACTGCAACCCCTCGGACAAGGCGCATATGAGAAAGAAATTAATGAGAAACAAAGGTGCTGGAATGAAGAGTTGATACTTTTTATCTCCCTCCTGGTCTATCTGTCCCTCTCTCTGACTCTCTCTGTTACTGTCACACACACACACACACACACACACACACACACACACACATACACACACGCAATAAATGAAGAAAAGGAGCTAACTGTAGATGCTATTGATATTAAAGAGATGGAAGAATATTATAAATAACATACAATAAGTTAAAATGTTAAAAAAAAGCAGACATTTCTAGAAAAGTGTGTTACCAAATTGATTCAAGAAGAAAAAAAAACTGGAATATTTCTATTATACCATGAGCAACATTTCCCAAAACTTACTCTCAAACATTTAAGAACAAATCATTTCTATCACACAAAATCTCATCCAGAGAATGAAAAAGGATGGTAAAACTATTGTAATCCTTACTACAAATTTGTAAAAGACAATACTAAAAAAGAAATGATCAGTTTACTTAAATTCAAATATGTATACAGAAGTCTTAAGCAAAACTTTGTCAAAATAAATATAACAAAATAAAAAAGAGATAGTAGCAGAACCATTTTGATTCATCATAAATGCAAGGTTGACTTAATAATACTTTGGTACCTTGAGATACGAGCAGACCAACTTTTTAAGATACGAGCTGTGACTTAGTCCGTATTTTTGTTCAAGATCCAAGCGAAATTCTGAGATACGAGTTGTGATTCGGGAAGCTGCCACTATCAGCAGCACAACAGCAGCATCTCATTCTTTCTCACGTGTTAACTGCAGAGTCAAGTTGTATCTTGTGCGCTTTACTTGTTCTTGCATTATTTTTGCATATTTTACTAACCTTTTTTGTGTGCTGTTATGGGACTGAAGAAAGTGAGCAGAAAGGACAGTGGTAAGAAGAAGAAGAGAATGATGTTGATAGAAGTAAAGCAAGAAATAATAGAAAAACATGAGCATGGTGTACGAGTGATTGAACTGGCAAGGCTGTACGACCGCAATACATCTACAATTTATACCAGCCTTAAACAGAAGGATGCCATCAAAAGTGCAAATCCAGTGAAAAGAACTACAATTCTGCCCCAATTAAGGACAAATATCCATGAAGAAATTGAGAAGCTTCTGCTGCTGTGGTTGAAAGAGAAAGAGCTGTCAGGAGATACAGTGACAGAGACTGTAATATGAAAAAGGCACGTATTATTTACGATGACTTGAAGAAGAAAGAACCATCAACCTCAAAAGAGGCAGCAGAAGATACATTTAAGTCAAGTCATGGCTGGTTTGAAAATTTCAAGGAGAGATCTGGCATCCATTCAGTGGTGAGGCATGGTGAAGCTGTGAGTGCTGACGTCAAGGCAGCTGAGGAGTACATTGCATGTTTTGCTGTGCTTATTGCAAAGGAAGGCTACATTCTCCCAACAAGTATTCAACTGTGACAAAACAGAATTGTCTTGAAAAAAAAAATGGCAGAGGACTTTCATCACTGCAAAGGAGAAGAAGCTGCCAGGCCATAAATCCATGAAGGACCATCTGACCCTTGCATTGTGTACAAATGCTAGCAGGAACTGTAAAGTAAAGCCACTGTTAGTGTATCATCCCCAAAAGTCCTTGAGCCTTTAAAACTCACAAGATTCTTAAAGAAAAACTGCAGGTTATGTGGCACACCAATAGTAGGGAATGGGTTACATGGCAGTTTTTTATTGAATGGGTAAATCTCCTCTTTGGTCTTGCAGTGAAGAAATATCTTCAAGAAAATATTTCCCAATGAAAGCATTACTAATCCTTGAAAATGCTCCAGCCCACCCACCTGGTTTTGAAGATGACATTCTCAATGAGTTCAAATTTGTGAAAGTTCTCTACCTTCCACCCAACATGACTTCAATCTTGCAACCTATGAATCAGCAGGTCATTTCCAACTTTACAAAGCTTTACACAAAGCACTTGTTCCACTGCTGCTTTGAGGTGACTGATAATACAAATCTAACCCTTCGAGAGTTTTGGAAAGATCACTACAACATCGTGATATGTTTATGCATTATTGACTTTGGCATGGCAAGAGGTTACAAGAAGAACCTTGAACTCAGCATGGAAAAAGTTATGGCCTGATGTTGTTGCAGACAGGGACTTTGAAGGATTCGAACCAGAGACCAAGATTGAGGTAGAAGCGTTGGAGGAAATTGTGTTCCTCGGAAAGTTGATGCATCTGGAGGTAGATGACGGTGACGTAAATGAGCTCATCGAGGAACATGAGGAGGAACTCTCAACTGAGGAGTTGAAGGAGCTACAAATGATGCAACGTACGGATCTTCTGCAAGAGATTAGTAGTGAGGAGGAGGTAGAGTCGGAGGAAGTGATTTCTACAAGTGAAATTAAAGACATGCTGGCAATGTGGGAGAAGCTTTCAAGTTTCATTGAAAAGAAATACCCAGAAAAAGTTTCAACTGGTCGTGCTTCAGCACTTTTTAATGACACTTGTTTGTCGCATTTCCATAACATTTTTAAAGGCAGGCAAAAGCAAACCTCTTTGGATAGATTTTTATTCAAAAGTTCCGCAAGTGAAAGTGCTGAATGAAAGTGCAGCCAAAAAGGCAAAAACAGGTGATTAAATGAAAAATACATAATGTTAAGCTTAGGTTAAGTTTAAAGTTAAGAAGTTCATTTTTTTACAATTAAATTTTTTTTCTTTTTTTAAAATTTAATTAATTGTGTTTACTAGATTCTAGGGTCACCCCAAATGCATCCCCCCATATTCTCCTCAACATTTCCCTTGCCCTCCTCCCTACAGCACCCTCCCCCTTCCCTTCAGGTTTATTCCATCCTATCATTCCCTTTCCCTCTGTCCTCTTTTCCTCTGGTACCTTTGATCCCTCCTCTGTCTCAATTCCGTTCCTTGGTTCTCATTGTTCCTTGGCTTTCTCAAACGAGTGAGGTCATATAATATTTTTCTTTCTCTGCCTGGCTTATTTCACTCAATGTAATAGTTCCCAGGTCCCTCCATATTGTTGCATTTGTGGTTTTATTTTAAGTAAAGAAAGTGCAGTTTTAGTTTTGTTTAAAGTAAAGAAAATGCAGTTTTAGTTTATATTTAGTGTTAAGAAAGTACAGTTTTAGTTTACGTGTCTACAGTGCCTGCATCCCTTCCTCCCTCCCTCCTCCTTCGCCATTCACCTCCATTAGCTGCACTCATTTGTCTCCAAGGTAAGAATACAGTACTAAATAACACTATTTTTTATTTCATCTATTTTGTTATGCATTGGTAAAGTATACATGTGTGTTTATTAATTAAAAACATCTGTTTTCATAATTTAGGATGGTTTGGGGATGTTTCACAGGGCTGGAACAGATTAAATCTATTTCAATTATTTTAAATGGGAGAAATTTGTTTCATATACAAGTTGACTGACTTACGAGCCCAGTTACAGAACAAGTTAAACTCGTATCTCAAAATACCACTGTAGAAAATAAACTATTTTATGCCACATCAGGAAATAAAGAAGAGTTACACCATCATGTTAATGGTTGCAGAAAAATAGTGATAGGTAAAATTCAAAATTCATTTTTTAATTTTTATTTTATTTTTGTGACAGAGACAGAGAGACAAAGAGGAACAGATAGGGACAGAAAGAAAGGAAGGGGGAGAGGTGTGAAGCACCAATTCTTTGTTGCAGCTCCTTAGTCTCCTTTGTTCATTAATTGCTTTCTTGTATGTACCTTGACCAAGGGGCTATGGCACAGCAAGTGAGCCCTTGCTCAAGCCAGCGTCCTTTGGGTTCAAGCCAGTGATTACAGAGTCATGTCTATGACTCCATGTTCAAGCCAACTACTCCACACTTAAGCTTTTAAGCCCACACTCAAGCTAGATAAGCTCTCACTCAAGCCAGCAACCTTGGAGTTTTGAACCTGTGTCCTGTGCAACCCAAGATGTCTCTCTATCCATTGTACCACCTCCTGGTCAGGTAAAATTCATAATTTTACAAGAACCTCTCTGATAATGCTGTGCTAATCATTAAAGTTATTTCTCACTTGTTAATAATTTACTACTGGATTGTGGAATGTTAATATGAGGAGTGCTATAGACTAAGGTGACCAGATATTAAAATTGATAAAGTGTGACACCATTGATGGGGCAGGGAGGTTCTTGATTAAAAATTCGGTCTATATGGAGCAAGAAAAATTTTCATAGAATGCAAAAATAGTATTGTAATATGTTTTTTTAAATTTCAACATAAGTACAATTTATAAATATAATACATTAAAAATTATGTATAGTATTATTTTATTCTTTGGCATATTTCTCATTTGAGTGAATTTTTTTAGTAGATTGCTGTTGTTGTTTAAAAGTTCATGAAATTTTTCACAAGAATTTGTTAAATGATATTTCACACATAAAATGACTTTCAAAGTCTCAACACTTAATTGTGATTTTTCTGATGTCCACACTTTATTTACCATAGAAAAAATGTGTTCAGTTGCAGCATTAGTTCCTGGTAAAGACAGCGCATATTCCACAATTTTTAGTGCATATTGTATGGAACATGGTTTGTTTCAAAATGGTGAAATATTTCTAACCATTTATTCTCTATTGTGATTTTTGCTGATGCTCAAGATTTAACCTTTTCCTTATCAATATATTTTTTTAATAATGATACCTCATTAAAAAGATCATTTTTGGATTATTACTATATAGGAAATTTTGAGTGAGTCAGAGGGATTGGGTTACATGGTCCAGAAACCGATGCTCGAGCAGGCAGGAACAGGCAGGGCAGCCGCTGCCAGCGCACTTGCACACAAGCAGTCGCACACACTCCCTATCTTGACTCATCCTTGCCCACTGGAGACCGAGCGCTTGCACCTGGTGGAACCCAGAGCCACACGTGGGCATCCAAGACACGGGTCTATCGGTAGTTAGGGAACTTGACAGCTGCCGCCAAAGCAGGTACGTCCTGCCCAAAGTTCTTTGTTTTGGGGCCCCACAAGGGGCAGCCAGCTCTTGCAGCAGTGCAGGTGCTTCCAGGTTGAGTCGGGGTCTACCCGCTGAAAACCATATATTCCCTTCCTGTTCTCCCGCTGTTCTCTAGTTTTCCGTGCATTCTTTCCAAAAATTGGGACCTTTTTAAAATGCTGTGGGACATGGGACAAATTGTTAAAAATCAGGACTGTCCCACCAAAAGCGGGACATCTGGTCACCTCACTATAGACTGGATTGCTTCCCACCAAATTCATGTGTCAAAGCCCTAACCCCAAAGTGATTGTATTGGAAGAATGGGATTTTTGAGAAGTAATTAGACTTAGATGAAGACATAAGGGGGAAGTAGTCATAATGAAATGAGTATCTTTATGAGAACAAGACAAGAGACCAGAAAACTAGCTTGTTCTTGTTCTCTCTCATTTTCTCTTTCTCTCTCACTCTGCTCCTTCCTCCCTCCCTTTCTGTGTCTGTTTGCCTATCTCTGCCCTATAAGGATATAGCAAGAAGGTGGCTATTCATAAGACCGGAAGTGGGCTCCTACAAGAAACCCATTATACCAGCATGTTCACCTTTGGCTTTCCAGCCTCCCGAACTGTGAAAGAGAAAATGTTTGCTATTAAAGCTACCCAGTCCATGGTATGCAGTGAAAGAAGCACAAGCAAATGTGCATGTGCAGGAGGGGGTTAAGGAAACTCTGTACTTTCCACTCAGTTTTGCCGTGAATCTAGAATAACTCTGAAAAATAAAGTCAGTTTAAAATATATATCCTCTTAGAAAACTAAAAAGAGATGAAAACTTCATAAACCTGCTAAAGAATATTGTTGGGGGAAAAAAATAACAACAGATCTATAACTAAGCTCATACCTAATAGAAAATCTTTGAGATCACTCTTTTGAGATCATGCTCAAAACACAGATGCCTAATCTTATTGCTTCCAGGCAACACTGCACTGGTGGTCTTAGGCAGTTTAGTAAGGAAAGTAAAAGAAATAAAATTTGTCTATTGAAACAGGAGGAAAAGATCCTATTATTATTTACAGATGATATAATTATTTGTAAAAAAATAAATTATAAAACAAACTACTTGAGTTTTGAAAAACTGCTCAATTCCAAATTAATATAAATCAATCATTAGTATTTATATTCCAGAAACATATAGCAGATATACTATATTTTTAAAAATAATTTAAAATAACTAAATATAAAATGCCAACAATAAAAATTATGTATGACTTCTGTAGGAAAAACTATACCATTTTAATATTTAACTGAAAACTATTGAACACTTGAATAAAAGGAGAGAAAGATTATTTGAATGAGAAGACAATACAAAAATGGTAAATATCTCCTAATTTTTTAATATTATAATGCAAACCTAATTAAAAAATATAAATGTATTGGTATTTGTAGTTGTTTTTGTAAAGTATTAGTATTACTTGGAATGCAATTTGAAGATAATATAACTTAAGACCCAGAAATTCCACTTCTAGAAATATACTCTAGAACAGGGGTGCCCACACTTTTTCAGCTTGCGAGCTACTTATAAGATGACCAAGTCAAAATGATCTACCTATAATAAAAATGCAAAACATCAATTTATTTCTTCTATATTATCATTATTTAAGTTACTATTATTACTATTTAATATTGTGTATTCTTCTTTCATCTTTCTCCTTCTCAGCTCTCTTTTCAGAGGAAAGTCAATGTCATAGTTTTTATGAACACTCCAAAAAAGCTGCTCCACATTTCCCTTCTTTGGAATGGCAATGGCACACAGACAGATGAGGCAAACGCACTTAGAATATGACAGTGAAAAAAATCCTCTCCCATTCTGTATGAAAGTGTTAGGTTTTAGGCTTCTTACTCGGACCAGCTATGACACTCATTTTTATACCCTTTGTTGTATATAGTTTAAATAAATTGAAGGCTAACTATGCAGCAATGTAACTGAACAAGTTAGCGCGGTTTAACGCACATGCATAGGGTGTCAAAAGTTCAGACGTCAGATTGGCTACCCTGTATGCCAATCAAAAGACAAATGTCTTTTTAATGTCATGCAATCTACCCACACTTCCTTCGCGATCGACCAGTAGATCGCGATCGACGTATGAGCACCCCTGCTCTAGAAAATATGGTCTATATAACCTGATATACATAAACAAGCATTAGAATAGCAATTTTGTCCATATTAGCAGAAACTGATATATCTGTTTTCTATTCTTACTTTAATGAATTTTCACACACTTAGTATCTTGAAACAAGACAAACACTTCTTATATTTCTATAGTTTAAAAGTCTAACAAAGGAATCACTGGGCTAAACTCAAGGTGTCAGCAGACACTTTTTGAAAAGCTTGAGAAAGAATCTGTTTCTTTGATTTTTTCCAGCTTTTACACATCACTCATTTTACTTGACTCATGGCCTTCTTTTACCATTTTAAAAACAACAACATTGTTCATCTCTGACCTTAGACTGGAAAGTTTCTTCCTTTTTAAGAAATAATGAGATTAGTTTGGACCCATATAGATGATCTAGAATAATAGAATACTCTTCTCTCTAGGTCCTTAATTCTAATCATATCTACAAAGTCCCAAAATCCATTTTGCCACATAAGGTATCATATTTACAGTCGTCCATCACCATATTGCGGTTCACTTTTCATGGTCTCACTGTATTGCGGTTTTTAAAATTGTGTATATCCAATTTTGTATCGTGAATTTTTCACTATATCATGGAACTTTGCAGTCTATAGTTATTTTTATATATTTATTATTTTAATTATTTTTGTGGTAAAATAAGCATTTTCTAGCCTAAAAAATTGAAGATATATATATATATCCTTAAAATATATATAACTAATAAAATAAATACTGGGTCACTACTTTGTGGATTTTCACCTATTGCAGGGAGTTCTGGAACCTAACCCCTGCAATAGATGTGGGACCATGGTACACTTTCTGAAATATCTTTGAAGTATCATTATTCTGCTTACCACAACTCTTCCACCTATCAATATGCTCATCTGTGTTATATTAGTTTAGTTAACTAGAAACTAAATTTTTCAGGATCCCTTTCCCTGCATAGATCTGTATAAGAGCTGGCTAAAGTAATAACCTCTGTGAGATTTGGAAGAAAGAAGCAAAGAAACTGCCATTGTTCTCATATTATTATGGTCAGGAAAATAGATGAAAAAATATAGTGGGTCCCAGTGTGCTCTCACTCTCCTCCATTTCAGTTCAGCTTAGCTTTCCAATTGCTGGCCTTGTTGATCAAAGTGGGCCCCTGCTTCACCACAAAATATTTGTCTCTCTTAATGCATAGACCTATCCACAAACTCCTTGATAGTCCCAATTTGGTAGTTGAATATATTTGGCTTTTTGATTTTCCCTGAAAATTTTGACTTGCAATTTATGCCACCATTTCAGGAGGGACCTGATAAGTGATACACACACACTCTCTCTCTCTCGTCCCTAAAATCTGCCTCCCAGAACTTCACTTTCCCAGCTACTCCTACATTTGTGTAATGTCTATTGCTATAATAAATATTTTATTTTTATAATATTTACTGGAGTCCTGTTCTCCTAAGGGAACCTTGTTAGATACAGTCAATCAAAAGTGACATGGATTGTTAAACTGAGGCATTTTTGTATGTATAGCATATCTCACAAGAAAAGAAAGGAAGGGTGGACTTCAGTGCATAAAATAAACACCTGCTGCCACAGATTAAGTTTGAGTCTAATCTAGATGGAAGACTTCTTTGCCTTTCTTTTCTATAATGCTTATCTCTTGACAAAGCCCAGCAAGTGATTACCTTCATATGCATTGGCGTCAGCATGAACTTTTCCCCCTAAGAAGAAAACCACTTTATTGGACAGGGTTTTCCTTACAAACAAAAATGCCCTAGGATAAAGACAGGAAAGAAAAATCTTCAACAATGGATTTTATACCAAGCATTTTCTCAGAACATAGAGCAGTCTTACTCATATGCTTATTTATTGAGCTCTTATCCATGACTGGCATTAGTTCATTTAATCCTCACAAAAACCCAAGGGAAAGGAGACTAAAATCTTTGTTTTACATATGAAGAGACTGAAGCCCTAAGAGTCAAAGTAGCTTTCCACAGTTCACACAGTAAATGATAGATCTGGGAAGAAAATCCAGATCATATCTCCTTGACTCATACTGCATCAAACCAGTATGGGATCCAAGGTATAAAACAAAACATAGTATTCTATGTAGCTAGAGTTTGTGACTCCACAGTTTAGCTCTGAACTCTGCTTCATGGCACCCAACATGTGCTGTTAGACAGTATTTATTACTCTCATTTGGTTCAAAAAAACCAAACTCTCACTCTTGGAAATAAGTTAACAAAGGGTATGGAAAGAGGGGTCTGGTCAATGTGAATGAAGAATAATTATAGAGAGGCAGTGAATCAAGAGGTTTGGCTCCCAGTCTCTGGAGCCAAATGGATCTGAGTCCGCATCCCAGCTCTGCAAAAAGAGAAAGAATAGGAGGGTAAAAATTTTTGGTAGCTCTAGTTTTTCATTATTAAATCCACAAAATAATGAGATAAATTGAAGTAAAAAATATGATATTTCATAATTTTTTTATTCTCTTACTACCTCCCACCTGGGAAAAGAAAATGTTACTTTGCTGAGAAAATGTATATATATTTTTGTCTTCAACTTTTTATTTCATGTACTTCTAAACAAACATGTTTATAAACCAAGTCCAACTGCCTTCATCAAGAATTAGGTATGAACACAAAGCATTAAGCTATACCTTGCATCACACTGAAAGGCTCCAGCCATGACAGAACTGTGTAGTCTGTGTCAAGGTCGGGTCTTGGATACAATGGGATATGTCAAGAAAAAGAAAATATTGTTTAGCCCAGGACTAAAATAAAAAAATGACATTATGTAATTAAATCCAGGGGTTAGTGCCAGGTTAAGTATTTTGAGATAACCATGTAACAGAAAGTTTAATGCAAGTATTTGGGTGAAAGAGTCATTAACAGCAATTGCATGCTCAACCCAAAATCAGAGTGTCTCTTTAAACAGTTGACACAGCAGTCAACCGGCAAAAATCCAGGTACAGTTAGTGTGAAGACTCATGCAGGCAGAGAGGCATTGCAGAAGACTGTTATTATCCTACTGAAGAAATTATGTTAGAACAAAAGTTAATCAGAAATTCTCTGTAACATATCCACTTTAGACTCAAGGACTAACATTTCACTTCTATGATATTTCCCATTATTAATTATATCCAACTATACTGCCCCATAAAGCCTATGAGGGATTCTGCAGTGAGGTCAAATGACAGTATCAAGAGGTTCCATTATAAGATATAGCTCTAATTTGAATATAGAATCCTATCTATTGTAAAATTTTCTGTGAGAAAATGAATCTAAAAATTAAATCTTTTTGCAAGCTAAAGCCCAAATTTAAAGTCCAAAGTTCTTTCAGCAGCTGACGTCATGGTTCCTCTACTGGAGTCAGTGTAATTTTTTAGGAATTAACCTGATGAATTATTCAATGATAAGTTTCTCTTTAGTCTTATTTTGAAGAATTCAAAGCTTTAGGAAGACACAAGATTTGTGCATCTTGGAAAACATTTAAAATAAAATTTTAATTTAAATATATGCCAAATTCCAGCCCACAGAACCATTAACATAGGTAGTAGTTCACAGAGTATAATGCTTGGAAGCTCAAAAGTAGGAAAGAATGCAGCTGGAGTTAGTTTACAACAGTTTTGTTTTAAGAATCCAAGAGCTATGGCCTGACCTGTGGTGGCGCAGTGGATAAAGCGTCGACCTGGGAACACTGGGGTCGCCAGTTTAAAACCCTGCACTGGTCTGGTCAAGGCACATGTGGGAGTTGATGCTTCCAGCTCCTCACCCCCCTTTCTCTCTCTCTCTCTCTCTCTCTCTCTCTCTCTCTCTCTCTCTCTGTGTGTCTCCTCTCTAAAATAAATAAATAAAAAGAAATTTAAAAAAAAAAAAAAGAATCCAAGAGCTATGAACATAAATTCATAAGCTCATAAAATTTTTTTGTTTTGTTTTTATATTTTATTGAATTTATTGATGTGATATTGCTTAATACAATTATATTGGTTTTTAGGTGTACAATTCTATATTATATCATCTGTGTACTGTATTTTGTGTTCACCACCCCAAGTCATTTATCTCTTCTTTACCCTTTTTTATCTCCCTTCACTCCCTTCTTTTTCTGGTAATCACCAAAACTGTTGCTAAGATTTTGATTATGCTAGTTTGTTTACTTTATCTTAGACGGGTAGAAATTCACCAACACAAATTATTTCTTTAGAGAATAGCATTGGAAACATCACTGTCTTTTCTGTATCAATAAAAAACTTAAATGATGATAGTAACATACAAAAATCCTAGTTTAAAATGTTTTTCTTTCTCAAGCAGCACATTCCCTTCCAGTATTAAGTGGGGATTAATACTAAAGTAAGTGGGGCTCTATTTGAAAACACTGTGTCCACTCTCTCTTGAGCAGGCATTTTCAGACCTATATCAGAGTGGCTACTTCCCTTGCCTCTTGTAAAATTATTCAAGACTGTCTTACCTGCTTCCTACGAAGCATGCCTCCTTCATGAGGCTTCTCCTTATAAAATGCTCTGACATCTGTTTTCTTAATTGGTTATTCCTTTACTGAACACTCATGTCCTCCAAGCAAGTCATAGTGTGGTAAGTTTACTATAGTGAACAGTAATATACTTTCATGTTCATTATGTGCAATGGCATAAAAATTATTGGAAAGCACTGAAAGCAATCCAGAGCCACACTTAAAATACCTATGGAGGTATCTCTTAAGCCTATGGATAAGCAATACAAATATAAGATTATTTTCTTTCTAAAGCCTCAATGTCATACTATTGTGAAATGCAGTTTGGAACAGCTGATCTCATCATCTGACCAAATTTGTCACTATTAATTTACGTCTGGAACTTCACCTAACTTCTACAGCCTTCATAGGACTCAGCTGCAAGTCAAATGGAGTAAATACTATTCTACACGTTACATAAGCAGAAAATACTTTTCTTATAACTGAGTCCTCACCCTTGTTGCTTTAGACTCACAAGATTTATGACTGGGTGACCACATAATTAATCATACACTTTTGGTCATAAAATAGAGCACTAACTAAAAAGCATTTTTTGAGACTTCGCTAAGCAAACTGAGATATGTAGTCAACCTAGTCATTGAGGACCAAGCCAACAACCAGGAAATATGTTAATAAGGTTAACTAAGATTCTGAGAATATGAATTACTGACCTAAAGAGAGGATTGCTTTCCAAACACTGAGTCATGACTCCACCAACATATGAAATTTGAGTGGCCCAAGTTGGGAAGATTATCACATTAGAAGAAGAAGGAGTTCACCAGTGGTTAGTTCTCCATCTTTATCTTCTACTTCTAAACAATTATTTATTATTTTTAATTTTAATTTTTATTATATTGTGGTGACTTGGTTTCAAGTGTCCTCCTCAATATATAACACCCCCAACCTTCTGCATATTGCCTTGTCATGTTTACTTCTATGCAAAGTTAACTTCTCAATAATTTTTTATATTCTTTTCTCTTTATTGAAAATCTTCATGTACTACTGGGTAATGACTCTTCTCACATTTGCTACTACTTCACTGCTCACCTCTCCTCAGTTGCCTTTGTGGCCTCTTCCTCCTCCCATCAGACTTTTAAATGTTGGATTGCTCCTGAGGACTCTCAACCCTTTTCATTGTATGTACTCTCTCTCCGTATGTGACTGTAAATTTCATCAAATGGCTTTAAATGACATTTATGTTGATGATCCTCTAAGTTATATCTCCAGATTTGTCAGTTGACTTTTGCTACAGATTTATAAACTAACTACTATCATCACCATCATAACTTAATAAAGACCAAGTGAGGCATAAATTCTACCATGGGAAATGCACTTAGTCTCACACAATTACTATCCCAATAAGTGGCAAGCTATTCTAATGGTTTCTCAAACCTATAAACTTGACTTAACCCTGGAGTGATTTTTTTTTCACTCAATCCATCAGTAATTCTTTCTGTGTCTACTTCAAGTATACATAACCAATTTAGTTCTTTCTTATGCTTTTGAATGCTACAACCTAGTCCAAACCATCATCATCTTACATGAAATACCACAGTAACTTGCTGAGTACTTCTTGTTTCCCATTCTTAATCCCCAGTGATCCTTCTTCCAAAGTGTTATTCTGATTTTATATCACTACTTTATTTTCTAAAAACTTGCCAATGGCATCTGATTACCAACAAAATGGCTTCTAAGATCCTATATAACTGGACCAGCAAAATGGCGATGGAGTAGGCAGACATACCAACTTCCACCTTCCAGAACCAAAGTGTATTAAAACTTAATTTTAAGAACCATCATCTGGAAAAACCAACTTTAGACTAAACTAAGAGGACTCTTTAACCAAGGAACACCAAGGAAGCCACACTGAGACTGGTAGAAAAAGTGGAAATGCAGAGAGGGCTGCCCAACTCCCAGGAGCAAACAATAGCCCGGAGGGACTCGCGTGGTGGGAAGCAAGTTTAGTGGAGAGGGGAGGGTCCTGGCCTCCAGGAATAAAGTCCCAGCCCCAGAACCTAGAAGAAGCATATAGACAGTGTTTAGCTGCAAAACAAGTCAGGTTACTCTTTGTGAGAAAGAGACAGATTTCTCAGACCCAGGATTCTTTGTAAAGGGACCATGCAGAAAACCTTTTTCACAACCACTAACCCGGGACTCTGGGAGACTGAGAGAGTTGAGAGAACTGAAGTAGCAGGAAGAGTGTAATCTAGAAGGCACAAAGAGAAACACTTTGAGGGACAGACACCCTAACCACTGGGCTGTTACCTCCCAACTCTAAAGTGAATATTTCCCCTGGAATCAGCAATACCAGAAAAGGGACATGGAAAACCAGCCAAACAAGCTTTCCCACGACATTCAGAGCAGAGTCACTTAGAAGGAGGGAGCCTTCAGGAATATAGTATTGAGTGCTGAGGTCTGATCAGCAGCACCCCCAACCACACTGCTGATGGCTTGCTGGAGGGCAAGGGGAGGTGGGATGTGAAAGCACAGTCCCGTCAGTGGAAAACAGGCCTGCCACAACTGAGGCCTGGCCTGAGCTCAGTCTCACTGGGCAAGGACGAAAGGGGTGCATGAAAGCAGTCCAACCTGACTGCGAGTCAGGTAAGCAAGAGCAATTTTGCCTGCAATCCTGCTCACAGGGGAAAGACGAAAGCCAGGTAACTGCAGAGGCCAGTGGTTGACCGTGGGCACCAGCCTCGCCCAGCTCATCGGTTTGGGGCTTACCGCCAATAAGTGAGTGCAGCTCTGCCCACAGGGGCGGGGCAAAAGCCAGGGAACAGGTGGAGACCCATAACTGAGCATAGGTGCACCACCAGCCTGTGATGAAAGGGCTTGAGGCCCAGGCATGGCGCAGCCCCACCTACAGGGACAGAGCAAATGCCAAGGCTGACTGAGGCTTCGAGACTGGCACGTGAACATAGCCCCTCCCATAGAAGAGAGGTGGAAACTGAAGCAACTGCCAGAGTGAGCCAGTGCGGGCAATGCCCATACCTGAATTCCCAAGGCAGCAGCAGGGGGTGGTGGGCCTGCAGACAAACCACACCTAGGGAAGAAAGAGGCCACACCCATTGAATTCCAGTGGCCATGCCCTTCTTATACACAACAAAATAGGAAGGCAGAGAAATGCAACCCAAATGAATCAAGAGTAATCCCCAGAAAAGAACTTGAATAAGTCAGATATAACCAAATTACTTGATGCAGAGTTTAAAATAATCAGTTAGGATGCTCAAAGATCTTATAACAGCAACAGATGGTCATAACAAACAAATAAATAAAGAGCAAGTATAAAAAAGGACATTAAAATAATAAAAAAGAGTTAGTCAGAAATGACAAATACAATATCAGGAATGAAGACCACAATGGAAAGAATTAAAAGCAGGATGGATGAAGCTGAGGATTGAATCAGTGAGTTGGAAGACAAAATGAACAAAGGCATAAAAGCAGAGCAGAAAAAAAGGAAAGAAACTCAAAAAGTTTGAGGAAACTCTAAGAGAGCTCTGTGACAACTTGAAGAGAAATAACATTCACATCATAGGGGTTCCTGAAGAGGAAGAGAAAGAACAAGGGGTAGAGACTTTGTTCAATCAAATTATAGCTGAAAATTTTCCTAAATTGATGCAGGAAAAAGTCACACAAGTTCACTAAGCACAGACAATACCATTAAAGGGAAACCCAAAAAAATCTACACCAAGACACATCATAATTAAAATACCAAAGCTAAGAGATAAAGAGAAAATATTAAAAACTGCTAGAGAAAAAAAGGCTATCACCTACAAAGGAGCCCCCATAAGGATGACATTTGATTTCTCAACAGAAACACTTGAAGCCAGAAGGAAATGGCAAGAAATATTCAAAGTGATACAGAAAAAGAGCTGACAACCAAGACTACTTTATCCAGCAAGGCTATCATTTAAAATTGAAGGACGAATAAAAAAAAGAAAAACTCAAGGAATTCATTACAACCAAACCAATGTTG
Source organism: Rhynchonycteris naso (assembly GCA_037038555.1). NCBI lineage: Eukaryota > Metazoa > Chordata > Mammalia > Chiroptera > Emballonuridae > Rhynchonycteris > Rhynchonycteris naso. Next base: position 109,924,631 of record CM072999.1, on the reverse strand, counting down.
CAGAAAATGTTAAGGGGCCTGTTGTAAACAGATCAAAGAGGGAAAAGAATATAACAAAAGAGGAATACAACTTTAAACAATAAAGTGGCAAGAAACAACTACATATCAATAATAACTTTAAATGTAAATGAATTAAATGATCCAATCAAAAGACATAGGGTAGCTGCGTGAATAAGAAAACAGGACCCATACATATGCTGTCTACAAGAAACACACCTGATAATAAAAGATACACATAGACTAAAGGTAAAAGGATGGAAAAAATTTCATGCAAATAAAACTGAAAAAAAAAAAGCTGGGGTAACAATATTTATATCAGACAAAGTGGTATTAAAACAAAGGCTATAGTAAGTGATAAAGAAGGTCACTACATAATGATAAAGGGAACAATCAAACAGGAAGATATAACCATTATAAATATCTATGCACCTAATATAGGAGCATCTAAATATATAAACAGACTTTGATGGATATAAAGGGCGAGATCAACAGCAATACTATAATAGTAGCGGATTTCAATACCCCACTAACATCACTAGATAGGCCCTCAAAAAAGAAAATTAACAAAGAAACAGCAGACTTAAAGGACACACTAGATCAACTGGATTTAATAGATATCTTTAGAACCTTTCACCCTAAAGCAGCAAAATATACATTTTTTTCAAGGGCTCATAATACATTCTATAGGATAGACCATGTTAGACTGTACAAAAGTGATATTAACAAATTTAAGAATATTGAAATCATATCAAGCATTTTCTCTGATCACAATGGCATAAACTAGAAATCAACCACAACACAAAAACTGAAAAAATGCTCAAACACTTGGAAACTAAATAGCATGTTATCAATTAACGCATGGGTTAACAATGTGATCAAAGAAAAAATTTTAAAAATTATAGAAACAAATGATAATGAGCATACAACAATTGAAAATTTATGGGACACAGCAAAGGCAGTATTGAGAGGGAAGTTCACAGTATTACAGGTATACCTTAAGAAGCTAGAAAAAGCTCAAATAAACAATTTAACACTGCATCTAAAAGAACTAGAAAAAGAACAGCAAGTAAAGTGCAGAGGTAGTAGAAGGAAGAAAATAATAGATCAGAGCAGAAATAAATGACATAGAGGCTAAAGAAATAATACAGAGGATCGATGAAACCAGGAGCTGGTACCTTGAAAAAGTAAACAGATGGGTGAACCTTTAACCAGATGCACAAAGAAAAAAAGAGAGAGAACTCAAATAAATAAAATTAGAAATGAAAGTGGAGAAATAACAACTGACACAACAGAAATACAAAATATTGTAAGAAAAAATCTGTGAAGAACTGTATGCCAAAAAATTAGACAACCTGGATGAAATGGTCAAATTTCTTGAAACATATTATCTTTTAAAAATCAATCTGGAAAAATCAGAAAACCTAAACAGACTGATTACAACAGATGAGATTGAAACAGTTATCAAAAAACTTCCAACAAACAAAAACCCTGGGGCAGATGGCTTCATAAGTAAATTCTAGCCAATACTCAAAGAAGAACTAATTCCTATCCATCTCAAGCTATTTCAAAAAATTCAAGAGAAAGAAAGACTTCCAAGATCCTTTTATGAGGGGAGCATGATTTTGATTCTGAAAACCAGGCAAAGACAACACAAAGAAAGAAAATTATAGACCAAATCCCTGGTGAATTTAGATGATAACATCATCAACAAAATATTAGCCAACTGGATCCTACAATGTATAAAAAAATCATACACCATGATCAAATGGGATTTAACCTGAGGAGGCAAGGCTGGTACAATATTCGCAAATCAACCAATGTGATTCATCACATAAAAAAAAGAAAAAAACACATGATAATTTTAATAGGTGAAGAAAAAGCATTTGATAAAATTCAGAACCCATTCATGATCAAAACTCTCAGCAAAGTGGGAATACAGGAAACATACCTTAACATGATAAAGGCCATCTATGACAAACCCACAGCCAATATTATACTCATGGGCAAAATTTAAAAGCAATCCCTTTAAAATCAGGAACAGTGCTCCCTTTCACCACTCTTATTCAACATAGAACTGGAAGTCCTAGCCACAGCAATCAGACAACAAAAAGAAATAAAAGGCATCCAAATTGAAAAAGAAGTAAAATTATCATCATTTGTAGATGATATGATACTGTATATAGAAAACCCTAAAGACTCAGTTCAAAAACTACTGGACCAAATAAATGAATTTGGCAAGGTGGCAGGATATAAAATTAATACTCAAAAATCAGAGTCATTTTTATATACCAACAATGAACTGTCAAAAAAAGAAATTAAGGAAACAATCCCCTTCACTATTGCAACAAAAAAATAAAGTACCTAGGAGTAAATTTAACCAAGAAGATTAAAGACTCCTACTCAGAAAATTATAAAACAATGATAAAAGAAATCAAGAAAGACACAAACCAGTGGAAACATATACCGTGTTCATGGTAGGAAGAATAAACATCATTAAATTTTCTATATTACCCAAAGCAATTTATAAATTCAATGCAATACCAATTAAAATACCAATGACATACTTCAAAGATATAGAACAAATATTCCAAAAAATTTATATGGAACCAAAAAGAACACGAATAGCCTCAGCAATCTTAAAAAAGAAGAATAAAGTGGGAGTCACCACACTTTCTGATATTAAGTTATACTACAAGGTCATTATACTCAAAGCAGCTTTGTACTGGCATAAGAACAGGATATAGATCAACGAAATAGAACAGAGAACCCAGAAATGAACTCACACCTCTATGGACAACTGATATTTGACAAAGGAAGTAAGAGCATACAATAGAGTAAAAACAGTCTCTTCAACAAATGGTGTTGGGAAAATTGGACAGCTACCTGCAAAAAAAAAAAAAAAAAAAAAAATGAAACTAGAACACCAACTTACACCATTCACAAAAATAAACTCAAAATGAATAAAAGACTTAAATGTAAGCCATGAAACCATAAGCATCTTAGAAGAAAACATAGGCAGTAAGCTCTGGGACATCTCTTGCAGCAATATATTTGCTGATTTATCTCCACTGGCAAGGAAAATAAAAGACAGGATAAACAAATGGGACTATATTAAACTAAAATGCTTTTGCCCAGCTAATGAGAATAAGAACAGAATAAAAAGACAAACTACACAATGGGAGAACATATTTGACAATACATCTGATAAGGGGTTAATAACCAAAATTTATAAAGAACTTGCAAACCCAACACCAGGAAGATAAACAATCCAATCAAAAAATGAGCAAAAGAAATGAATAAACAGTTCTCAAAAGAGGACATACAGGTGGCCAATAGGCATATAAAATAATGCTCAACATCGCTAATTACTAGAGAAATGCAAATTAAAACCACAATGAGATATCTCCTCACACTAGTCAGAATAGCTCTCATCAAGAAAACAACATGGAATAAGTGCTGGTGAGAATGTGAAGAAAAGGGAACCATTCTGCACTGCTGGTGGGAATGCAGACTGGTGCAGCCACTGTGGAAAACATGGAGATTCCTCAAAAAAATTAAAAATCAAACTGCCTTTGATCCTGCTATCTACTTTTAGAAATATACACCAATAACACCATAGCACTGTTTTAAAAGGAGAAATGCACCTCCATGTTTATGGCAGCATTGTTCACAATAGCGAAGACCTGGAAACAGTCCAAGTTTCCTCAGTGGACGAGTGGATTAAAAAGCCCTGGTATATATATACACTGGAATACTATGGGGCCGTGAAAAGGAAGGAAATCTTACGTTTTGTGACAATATGGATGGACCTGGAAACTATTATGTTAAGTGAAATAAGCCAGGAAGAAAAAGAGAAAAAGAAAAATATCATATGACCTCACTCATTTGAGGAATCCAATGAACAATTTAAACTTAGGTATGGAATTGAGACAGAGGAGAGATCAAAGGGACCAGTGGAAAAGAGGACAGAGGGAAAGAGAATGATAGGATGAGATAAACCTGAAGGAAAGGGAGGAGGGTGGTATAGGGAGGGGCGTAAGGGGATATTGAGGGGAATATGGTGGAGGGGGGATGCATTCGGGGCAGCACTAGAATCTATGTAAGCACAATAAATTAAAAATCAATAAAATATATTTTAAAAAGGGAGAGAATGGGAAGGCAAAAAATAAAAAAGATCCTATATAACCTGGCTATTTCCTACCTCTCTGATCTAATCTCCCTTTATATTTATTAAACTATAGCTTCACTCTCCTTATTTCTGTCTCTTTAACAGATGAAGATCATTTCCATCTTTAGGGCCTTTGATCTTGCTATTTCTTCTGTTATGGATGCTATTTGGCAGAATTTTTGTACAACCAATTCCACATTTCTTAACTCAATCTTCTTAGAGTTACCTTTCTTCACTGTGCCAGCTAAAGTTCTCCCATCACTTCTTATGTGCTATTTTACTTTATATATCACTATCAACAGCAGCAAATCTGGGCCAATGTAACCTCCTGCATATGGTACTCTGAATTTTTCACTGCATAACCAGTACCTGGCACCTTGTGCATACTCATTAAATAGTTCTTGACTGGAAAATATGGAAAAATCTGTCATTCTGAAAACTATAACTAAAATTTATTAAAACACCACATGACACCTGTGGCCTTCACATATATTTTCCCAGACCTTTATTTTCACAGCTAATCTCAATTCTGAACTTTTTGTTCATTTCCCTGTTAATATTTCATCTTCTTCCACAAATCTAATGTAGCTTGCTTTATTTCAACAGCCATAATTTACTATCATGAACTAATGTTATAAAGAAGGTGGTAAATTTATAATATACTTGCTTTTATGTACCATCATACTTAAATATACAGTTTTGGTCTCTCTTTCTCCTTTATTTGTTTCAAAGCTGAACATAGATATAAGTTTCACAGATCTCCTCTGCATATACAATTTCTGTGGCTTATTCAAACCATCACCACATCCCCCTGTAGCCTCCACATCACTCATTGCTTCCAACATCTGGAAGTGATAGAGCACAAAAGAAAAGGAAAAAGATTTCTTTTTTTACTGTGCATCTTAACTATTGATTCCCTGCTCACAGCAAAGAATGCCTGGATTTAAGGAAGACTGACGCCTGGACTCTTCTCCCAGCTCTCACCAAACCTTGATTTTTTTAAATTTAATTACTTGTGTTTACATAGATTCTATGGTAACCCCGACTGCATCCCCTCTCCCCCATATTCCCTTCCACATCTCCTTTGCCCCCTTCCTACAGCGCCCCCCCTTCCCTTCAGGTTTATCTTATCCTATCATCTCCATTCCCTCTGTATTTTTTTAGTCTGGTCCCTTTGATCCCTCCTCTCTCTCAATTCCTTTCCTCAGTTCTCAATGTTCCTTGGATTCCTCAAATGAGTGAGGTCATATAATATTTTTCTTTTTCTGCCTGGCTTATTTCATCCAACACAATAGTTTCCAGGTCCCTCCATATTGTTCCAAAAGGTAATATTTTCTTCTTTTTCATGGCCCCATAGTATTCCATTGTATATATGTACTACTACTTTTTAATCGACTCGTCCACTGATGAACATTTGGGCTGTTTTCAGCTATTTGCTATTGTGAACAATGCTGCCATAAACATGGGGGTGCATTTCTTTTTTTCAGTTGGTGATATGGTGTCCTTGGGATATATTCCTATAAGTTGGATAGCTGGATCAAAGGTCAGTTCCATTTCTACTTTTTTGAGGAATCTCCATACTGTTTTCCATAGTGGCCACATCAGTCTGCATTCCACCAGCAGTGCAGGAGGATTCCCCTTTCTCCACATCCTCATCAGCACCTATAATGTGTTGTTTGGTTAATGAGCACCATTCTGATTGGTGTGAGGTGGTATTTTTTGTGGCTTTTAATTTACATTTTTCTAATGATTAGTGATGTTGAGCATTTTTTCATATGCCTATTGGCCATCTGTATGTCCTCTTTGGAGAAGTGTCTATTCATTTCTTGTGCCTATTTTTTGATTGGATTGTTTGTCTTCCTGGTGTTGAGTTTTACAACTTCTTTATAAATTTTGGTTATTAACCGTTTATTAGATGTGTTGTAGAGTATGTTCTATCATGTTGTAGTTTGTCTTTTTATTCTTTTCATATTGTCTTTAGCTGTGCAAAAGCTTTTTAGTTTGATATAGTCCCGTTTGTTTATCCTGTATTTTATTTTATTTGCCTGTGGAGATAAATCAGCAAATATATTGCTTCGATAGATGTCGGAGAGTTTACTGCCTATGTTTTCTACTAGAATGCTCGTGGTTTCACAGCTTACATTTAAGTCTTTTATCCATTTTGAGTTTGTTTTTTTGCATGGTGTAAGTTGGTAGTCTAGTTTCATTATTAAATTTTTTTTGCAGGTAGTTGTCCAATTTTCCCAACACCATTTGTTAAAAAGACCGTCTTTACTCCACTGTATGCTCTTACCTCCTTTGTCAAATATCAATTGTCCATAAAGATGTGGGTCTATTTCTGGGTTCTCTGTTCTGTTCCGTTGATCTATATGCCAGTTCTTATGCTAGTACCAAGCTCTTTTGAGTACAATGGCCTTGTAGTATACCTTGATATCAGGAAGTGTGATACCTCCCACTTTATTCTTCTTTTTCAAGATTGCTGAGGCTATTCGTGTTCTTTTTTGGTTCTATATAAATTTTTGGAATATTTGTTCTGTATTTTTGAAGTATGTCATTGGTATTTTCATTGGTATTGCATTAAATTTATGAATTGCTTTGGGTAATATAGACATTTTAATGATGTTTACTCTTCCTAAACATGAACACAGTATATGCTTCCACTTGTTTGTATCTTCCTTGATTTCTTTTATCAATGTTTTATAATTTTTTGAGTACAAGTCTTTAACCTCCTTGGTTAAATTACTCCTAGGTACTTTATTTTTTTTTGTTGCAATAGTGAAGGGGATTGTTTTCTTAATTTCTCTTTCTGACATTTCAGTGTTTGTGTATAGAAATTCCTCCGATTTTTGTGTGTTAATTTTATATCCTACCACTTTGCTGAATTTGTTTATTAGGTCCAGTAGTTTTTTGACTGAGCCTTTAGGGTTTTCTATATACAGTATCATATCATCTGCAAATAATAATAGTTTTACTTCTTCTTTTTCTATTTGGATGCCTTTTATTTCTTCTTCTTGTCTGATTGCTATAGCTGGGACTTCCAGTTCTATGTTGAATAAGAGTGGTGAAAGGGGACACCCCTGCCTTGTTCCTGATTTTAGAGGAATTGCTTTTAATTTTTGTCCATTGATTATGATGTTGGCTGTGGGTTTGTCATAAATGGCCTTTATCGTGTTGAGGTATATTCCCTGTATTCCCACTTTGTGAAGAGTTTTGATCATGAATGGGTGCTGAATTTTATCAAATGCTTTTTCTACATCTATTGAAATTATTATGTGGTTTTTCTCATTTTTGTTTATGTGGTGAATCACATTAATTGATTTATGAATGTTGTACCATCCTTGCCTTCCCAGAATAAATCCCACTTGATCATGATGTATGATTTTTTTCATGTATTGCTGGATCCGGTTTGCTAATATTTTGTTGAGTATTTTAGCATCTAAATTCATCAGGGATATTGGCCTATAATTTTCTTTTTTTGTGTTGTTTTTGCCTGGTTTCAGAATCAGAAATATGCTTGCCTCATAAAAGGAACTAGGTAGTGTTCTTTCCTCTTGAATCTTTTGAAATAGCTTGAGAAGGATAGGAGTTAGTTCTTCTTTGAATATTTGGTAAAATTCACCAGTGAATCCATTGGGCCCAGGAGTTTTGTTTTGTTTTGTTTTTTGTTTTTGTTTGTTTATTTCCCATGTGTCCAGGGCATGAACCAAGCAAGGGTACAGACCAAAAGCCAAGCTGAGATAAAACAAGGAGTTACTTTGTCCCTGGCTGATATGAGACAAGCACCACCAAACCAGATGCAACTCTCCCCAGGTCATGGACAGCAGTTTTGTTTTTTGGGAGCTTTTTGATAACTGTTTCAATCTCTTTTGTTTTAATTGGTCTGTTTAAGTTTTCTGATTCTTCCAGGTTGATTTTGGAAAGATTATATGTTTCATGGAATTTGTCCATTTCACCTAGGTTGTTTAAGTTTTTGGCATACAGTTCTTCATAGTATTTTCTTACAATATTTTGTATTTCTGTTGTGTCAGCTGTTATTTCTCCACTCTCATTTATAATATTATTTATTTGAATCCTCTCTCTTCTTTTTTTGGTGAGTCTCCTTAAAGGTTCATTGATCTTGTTTACCCTTTCAAAAACCAGCTCTTGGTGTCATTGATCCTCTGTATTGTTTTTTTAACCTCTATGTCATTTATTTCCTCTCTTATATTTATTATTTCCTTCCTTCTACCACCTCTGGGCCACCAAACCTTGGTTTTTAAAACCACAATTTCATAAGTATATGCAAGTACCTTGAAAAGCTAATAGCATATTACCACTTTAAAATTATATTCTTTACATATCTTTTTCACACTTTTAGAAGGTAGAAGAAGACTGATGTTTGATTTGACTAAAACAGTATATAACAACAAATTTACTTCCTAGATGTTATCCACTAGGTAGGTAGAATTCATGTTCGGAATAAATTCTGCAAAGCATGCCCTACTTTCCTGTAGTTCTCATTCTCTTTTTATTTATTTTTCTTTTTTTGCAGAGGTATAAACCAGTCTGCATCCTGATAAGCATATTAGAGGAACTACATTTAGATTAAATTAAATTGTATAAGAATCATTCGTTCCAAGTAAACTGCAATAGACCAGACATTATTCAAGTTCGGAGTTTAAGCAGGCTAGGTAGCTTCTGATTTGGAAGCAGTACAACTGAGACTAGATTGGAAGAAAACATTTAGCCAATACATCAGCGCTGTGAGAAACCTTTCATTTTATTCTTTAACTTTATAGTTAAGGGCACTGTATATTTCGGCAGGAGTATGACCAATTTACATTTTTCAGTTATGTAAGGAGTGATGTATGGAAACTTGGTTTAAATAGTTCTGTTTTATTTTAGTGATAATTCATCTTCTCGTCTAGATGGTGCTCTGAACAATTATGCTTGGCTACCCTGACACTAAATCTAGCCCAGGTTTTACCACCTTGCCCAGTCTTTGCTTCTTTCACCACAAATTAAACCAGTTGTGCTTGATACCCTTGGGCTGGCTGTACGCAGCCAGCTGAACCCAGTGCTGTTTTTTCCACTGCCCTAAGCCCAATGCAAAGAACACATTTTATGCCTGTTTGATGTATAGAATGTAGAGGTGAGAGCAGTTAGACCAATACTCTGGAACCTTACAGGCTAGAGGAAACTAAGGAATGCCAGTGAGTAGGAAGGAGTTTCAAAAGGAAAGAAAAACCAGGACATGAAAATGGAAACACATGAGACAAGAGAGACACAGAGAACAGATACAAAAATAGAAGGGGGAAAAGTAATTAGCAGTATATTGAATAATGCAGAAATTTTAACATACAAGGGGTCCTCAGGTAACAACAGTCTCAACATACAGCGTTTCAAGTTTATGATGCTCACTTCCATAAAAACTTTAAAAAATGGAGATGTGAGTGTTTCAGCTTACACCATTTGTGTTGTACTTACAGACTAAGTGGGTGAACTAGTTTAGTTGCATGTGGTGGAAGAATACGCAACAATGCAGAGCATGAGTGAGGGAGTTGGCGTCCCCCCCAATAAGCTTACCTACGCCATTTTGGACTGTTAAAAACACAAGTGTTTCATTTCTGTTTCTTCGTTTGCCAACATTTTGACACTTGTCAAGGCTCCTAAATGAAAGTCAGAGTTTTCAGATGGTAGTGCTTCAAAGAAGAGGAAAGTCATCATGATGGAAGTGAAATTAGACATCGTAAAGAGATCAGAAAAAGGAGAATCAGTGACGAACAACAGCCACGTGCTAGGCCTTAGCTACTCTACTGTAGCAACAATTATCAAGGATAAAGACCATGTTCTAGAATATGTAAAGGGATTAGCCCCTATGAAATTAACTATGATTACTAAACAGCAATGTGGCACAATGATTGAGATAAAAAGATTGATAGTTTTATGGCTGGAACACCAGCATCAGCAGCCTATTCCAGTTAGGATAGATAAGTGACTTAGGCTAGGTTGTGTTTCAACTTACACCAAAATTTGTGTTACATCACTGTTGTAGAATTGGAACTCTGTCATAACTTGAGGACCCCCTATAGCATTATTTTATTTATTTTTTTGTTTGTTTGTTTTGTGTATAAATGTTTATATTGAGAATTACCCAGCTGGACTTAGTTTAGATGATTTCAATTTTCTTAGCAACATCCAAAAAGCATCATAGTCAGAAGCCAGTCAAACATATACCATAAGGCCTGATCAGTGTGTTGGCCTTGGCCACATCAGTGTCATTGAGCTTTTTCACAGTCTGTTTGATATGGTGCATTGGTCTTGACATCTATAGTGAACACAAGTGCATTGCTGTCTTCTATTGTCTTCATGGCTGACTTGGTAGTCAGGGGGAACTTGATGATGGTATAGTAGTTCAGCTTGTTTCTCCCAGGGGTGCTCTTACAAGGATATTTAGGATGTCTTCAGAGCAGTGTTTTTGGCTGTGGGAAGGTGGGTGACATGCAGATCTGCTTTTTGCATGTTTTGGCTGTGGATGCCTTTCAGCACTGCTTTCTTTACCTTCAAAGTCTTTGCTTTAACTTTATCTCTAAAAGGAGCAGGAGTTTCCTTCTTCACTTTTGGCACCATCTTCATAAAAAAGGTGTGTTATTTTTAGATATAAGTGACTTAGATAATAAGAAGATAGAATTAATTTTAAATGATTCAGTTATTTAAAACTGATGCTAATCAAGTCACATTCTTCAACCATATATAATTTATGTTTAATTACTTTGTAGAAATGTCTTTATTTAGAGTTATTTCAAAATTATAAAAAGGTTTTCAAACCAAATGTATATAGCTTCATGTCACACAATGACTGACAAAAACACTCTAGTGTTATATGAGTGTAGAAATGTTATACAGAATGTTATACTCTAGGCAGTTCTGTTCTGCCTCTATTTGCTACATGCATTTCACACATAATTAAGATATAATTTAATTTAGGAAAGAAAGTATTATATTGTTTAACTTTAAAGAAACCTGAGTGAGTTTTAGTTGTTATCAACAATAAGTCTATTCTGTCTCTAGGATTCGTCTTCAAGGCTTCTGAATTGGCTCACCCCTGCAATGACAGCACGGAACTGAGAGAAAATCCAACTTCACTACAAAAGCACAAGAATAGGACTAATTCAGAGATGGAGATTTTTTTAATATAGTAATCCAATTGATTAAAGAAGAATTCAAGAAATTTTATATAAAAAAGAGAAATGTTGGAGAAAAAAAAGGATTGGTTTCAGCTTTAGTTCACGTTTGCAGAATAGAACTTGTTAGTCATTTCAGGTATTTTATTTCTACAAATAAAAAATTCTTTATTTCCATTTGCTTCCACTTAGATACATACAATAAAAGGGAAGGATTATGATAATCCATTTTAATTCTATACTGCAATAATAGAAGTCTTTTTTAGCTCAGCAACCAGAGTTTTCCAACTGGACAAAGTACACTCAGAAACACAGATAGCTGTAAAAGAGGCAGGTGGCCAGTAACAAAAGGGCAAACTGCTTGAAAATAATATTGACCTATACATTTCGTCATCTCAGGTATAAGGTAGACTGTTTCTATCGCCTCTATTATTAAGCAATACTCATCTCTTTCTAGTCATTTCTACTATCTAAAGGCCATTTAATTTGGTACTAAAACATAAATATATGCTTAAATCATGTATATAAAGCTTTTATAAATGTCGAGTATCATTAACTCAAAACTATAAGAAAATAAACATATTTCGGTTGATGGTAAATGGCTTCAGAATTTGTCTTCTTTTTTAATTAATGTTTAAAATGGATTTTATTGGGGTGACACTGGTTAACATAATTATACATGTTTAGGTGCCCAATTCTACAACACATCTCTGAGTACCATATTGTGTGTTCACTCTCCCAAGTTAATTCTTCACCCATCACCATTTATCCCCCCATACCCTCCTTCACCTCTTCCCCTTTTCCTGCGAAATCACAATACTATTGTCTGTGTCCAGGAGCTTTTTCTTTCTCTGTTTTATTAATTGAATTTATTGGAATGATGTAGTTTCACAAAACTATACAGGTTTCAAGTGCACAACTCAATATCTTGGACTGTTGCCACCCGTTGCCTATATCTGTGTGTTACTGTATTTCCCTATGTAAGAGACGCACCCTTTTTCAAAAAATTTTGGGTCAAAAACTGGGTGTGTCTTACACAGTGGTTGTAGCTAATGGATGGGAGATTTGACAGTGATGAGGAGTTGTATGAATTTTATGGTGAATAAAACTTGAGTTCAATAATGGGAGCACCATATACATAGGGAAATATGGTATGTATGTATGTATGCTTTTGGTCAATCCATTCACTTTCTTTCATCCAGTTCTTTAAACCCCTGCCCCTCTGACAACTGTCCATCTATTCCATGAATCCATGCCTCTGTTTCTCTTTTTTTCAGTTTATTGTATTTACTAGATTCTGTATATAATAGCTTCAGAAGGAAGTGTCAGGCCTCCTTCCAGTATAGAAGAAGAAACAATTAACCAAAGGATACAAGAAAAGAAAGGATTCAGGCTTCTAGCTCCAGTATATAGTGGCATGGTATTAGTTTACTCTCTTCATAAACATAAGTCACAGATTTTTAGGAAGGCTCCAAGATCCTGAAATTATTATGGTCCTATAATTTCAGGCACCTTTGTCAGGTGCCTGATACTGCAAACTTTGGGTGAACTTCACAAAGATGATGGGGAGGAGAAACACAGTCATAGAAATGTCCAGTATGAACCATGCATGTCCTGCTTGGATTGTGTCTGTAACAGCTGAATGACCTTCTGCATTTACTGGTGATAAAATGCAGTATTACACTGTGCCTCTGAGTCAGATGATCCCCATTTATGGTACATCTCACAAAGCTCCCAGTAGGTAGGGTACCACTCTACTTCTTTTGCGGGGAAATTGCTCAGCATTAATGGAATCCTAACCAATGGGTTCCACTACCAGGATGCAGAGACATTAGGAATGAGGCTAAGGAGAGAAAGAAAGTGTGTCTCAGGCTAGCAGGTGGGGTCACAGATTACACAGGACCCCAGGATGAAAGGATATTTGCATAGCTTGTTAAAGAAGCAATTGAGAACTTTGGACCTTAAACACAAGGTAATTAGTTCTGATCAGGTCTAACAGAGAACAATGCTCTTCAATGTGCTGAACTGGTGGGAAAATAATATTAAAGAAAATAGTCTTCTCCAACTTTAGTGGAAAAATATTCTCTGTAATGAAAGTATATTTGTATGGTTTTATATGGAAATAAATGGAAAAATTATCATTCTCAGTAGAACTGTTTTACGGGGTATATATAATTTAAGTTTAAAATGACAGTCCTTAATGCAGGCCAGCCGTATAGCCATGCCACCCTGAATTCCCCCAATCTCATCCTAATGAAGGCCAGTAAAATAAAGAGCTACCAAAAGAAATGGTTACGCAAGAACCAAAATTCACTATATACAATTTAAAGAAAAAATACCAAGAACCAAGTCCACATTGTTGTTTGTCCCAGGCTTTGAATCTGAACCAGCCTTTTGGCCCATCTCCAATTATAGATTAATGAAACATGAATATAGTGATGCAGATGGTTAAGAGTTCCAGGTGAAGGTTCTATCTTCTTAAAATGGTTTCGCATTTTTTAGGTGTTTATTAAATTATGTATTTATTTATTATTTTATAAGATGTAGATGTTATCTCATTTAACATTTCAAAGTGTTTTCTGGACCGACATATTCATTGTGTAGATGCTCTCATTTATTAAATTATCTAAATATACAATCTAGCTAATAGCTTATAATAAAGATGGAAAAGGGGGAGAAAGTTATAATTAAATAAATTTAATGAATTAACTTGAGGAATCCTATGCAAATACTATTATATGATACAAATGATTTTAGCATTTTGTAAAGCCAGTAGCCAGGGCCACTATCACAGCAGCCTGACCCGTGCAGGTTCGCATTAGATTTGAACAGTCGGTAATGAAACAATGGAGCCAAAAACTGGTGAGCCATCAGCTTTAATTCTAGCTTGCACCTGGTGGGCAAGCAAAACACACACACTGGGCTCCAAAACCCACACATTCAGTGCTCACAAAGCTACTGACTTATCCGAGTTTCCTAGAATCAAAGGTTTCTAGCTCACCAGACTTATTCACCTCTGTTTCCCATATCCTCCTGCACAAACTCTGAACAAACTGGTTTCTCCCTCAGCACTCTGCCATCTTGGCTGCTTCTCTTCTCCTCCACGTGGCCTTAATCTGCTCTCCTCTCTAATACTAACCTCAGGAACTCAGGAACCAGAGCGAGATCAAGCTACTGGTCTGTCCCACTTTATAGTGTAGAATCAAAACCTCCAATCCAATTACACAAACAAGGAAGTCTCCAATACAAAGCCACCCATCCGAGGCACAATGGGATTCTTCAAGAGAGTGCACCACCCTACATCATCCAATCAGTCAAGGGCATGGGGAAAAGCTTACTCTCAAAACCAAGCCTTATGTTATAATGACTGGGCCTGTTTACATTACAGCCTTTCCCCCACACCCATCCCAAGCATAAGGGTAAATAATATCACCTGGGTGATGGGCTTCCATGTGGGCAGCGCCATCTTTAACAAAGTGAGCATATTATATTTTATCTGCCCAACACATTTGTATCATATGTATCTTTTTTATAAAATGATTAAAGAAAGAACAAAATAATTTTACATTGACTGTTAACCTAGCAACAAATTTATAAGTACTGAAGATGCATAATTTATCTTTGTATAAGCATGAGTTATGATTGCACTTTATTCCAATAAGAACACAGTTTTTAAAAACAACAATAAAATTACATTATTTTATATTTAATTATTAATGATGGCAGTAGACAAAGATAAATGGGAAATAATTTTATTTCATTAAGTTCATCTAACTGAATGCAAAACCTAATGAAGAGACCAAAATAGAGTTTATGCTCCAATGTAAAGTTCTTAAGGTTTTAAAACAAATATTTTGTTTTATGAAACATGTTGTTTTATCTTCTTCATTAGTGGAGAGAAGTCTCTAATTTTTTGTGCATTTTACTATTAACAAGGTGCATAGTATTCTTAAACAAACTGACAATTTCTACAGAGAAACAGCTGTCAATTCACTAACTGATGAGCAGGAAAATAGAAAATCTTTCCATATTTAATGTTTCCAAGGAAACCTCTCTCTCAGTATACATTTGTACAACATGCAAGCTTTGAAGGAATTGTTTTATTTCTGTGTATGTGAAGAGAAAGCAGAATAGAAATGTAAGTTAAAAACTCTACAATGAAACATGAGTTCCATGCCAATGAAGGCTGTTGAAAGAATTGGTTAAGCATATTGATCTGATTGAGCACATGCAAGATGATGTTTGAAAAAAGAGGAAACTAGAAGAACTAAATATGCCCTAAGGAACCTGGTTAGTACAATATTTTAAAAGGGAATGCCATTGTAAACAATTATAGCATAACAATACAAAGAAGGGTAATACAAGAAAACAAAATAGCGCTGGCGGGATAGCTCAGTTAATTAGAGCTTTGTCCTGAAGTACAGAGGTTGTCAGTTTGATCCCTTGTCAAGGCACGTAACAGTAACAGATCTATATTCCTGTCTCTCTCAAATCAACAAATTTAAAAAATTAAAATTAAAACCCATTAAAAAAGAAGGCAAAATAAAATAACAGCAACAAAAAAAGAACTGAAACTAAAGATAAATAGAAGCAATGAAAAGACAAGAAACAAATCTGATTTTTTTTATAGCAAAACTAGTATCAAGAAAACAGGTCAATGTAGTCAATTCCAAAAATCCATCCAGGAGTACAATTGCTGGATTATATGAGGATTCTAAATTTAACATTTTTAGGAACATCCAAACAATTTTCCAAATTGGTATTAGCCATTTTACAATCCTAAAAGTAATATATAAGAATTCTAATTTCTCTGTGTCAATATTTTATTGTTTGTTTTTAAAATTTTTATTTTAGCAATACATTTTCATTTCATAAACTACATTTAATTGCAGTTTTTATTTTATTTTTCTAATGACTAAAAATGTTAAACATTATTTCATATATTTATGAGCTGTATAGTCCTTTGCCTATTTTTAAATGAGCATGTTTCCCTTTTTATTGTTGAGATATAAAAGTTCTAGTTCTTTATATATTCTGGATATTAGGCCTTAACATGTAGGATTTCAAAATACTTTATTTAATTCTCTGTGCTATATTTTTACTTATTTGGTGACATCATTTGAAATATATATATGTATTTACACATTTAGATTTTCCATAAATTCTAATTTGTCTATTTTTCTTTTATTGCTTGTATTTTTGGTAACATATCTAAGAAATCACATTCTAACTAAAAATCACAAAATTTATTCACACTTTCATTTGTCATTGTAGTGAGTTTTGATATTGAAAAGTTTGAACTCTCCAACTTTGTTCTTTTTCAAGATTACTTAGTTATTCTGAGACCTATATTTTTATATAAATTTTAATGTCAGCTTGTCAATTTGTGCAAAAATATATGGAGATGTGTACCTTAATTTTGAAAGAGATTGTGTTAAATATGTAGGCAATTTGGGGAGCATTACCATTTTAACAATACTAAACCTTCCAATCCAAGATCACAGAATATATTTTCATTTATTTAGGTTTTCATTCATTTCTTTCAATAATGTTTATAGTTTTAATGTATGTCTTATGCTTTTTTGTTAAATTTATTTCTAAGAATTTTACCATTTATGATGTTATATTAAATGGAATTATTTTAATTTTACTTAATTTTCTTTTTGTAATGTTCATTATCAGTGTAATTTTAAACCACCATTGTAAGGGCATTGCTTTGGGTGAACACATAGATATATTTCTTCACTTGAAACTGTACTATAAAATATTTGGTGTGAGAGAGAGGGAGGGCAGAGAGATTTTCTTTCTCACTTATTAAGTGGATATTTACACACCCTGCTGTTTATTTGTTAATTTTTTCAAAACAGAACAAGATAGGAAAGAATAGGTATCAGTGGAAAATGGTGCTAACCAGAAAGATGCTCAATTCTAATATAACTAATTCTAAATGTTTTATAGAAGAAGGACTTAACATGTTAAAGTTTTGCATGTCATAATCCACCCAGAAATAAAACACTTAGGCAAAGAGTTAGTAACATCAGTTGAACAGCTTTATTTTTTTTTTATCACTGTGTTCCATAAGTCTTTGTGATAACTGAAAATGACAAGAAAGGGAATGAAAGCAAATGTTAGCCAAAAGGGAGCTGTGTGAAGTAAGTCAAATGATTTTTTTCTAAAAGAAACTGAAGTCATTAATTATAAGAAATGAGAGATAAATTGTGAGTCAGAATTTGTGCTCTGAATCTAACAGCATTCTGAACACATTTATAAACAATGAAGAAAAAGAGGTTCAATACGATAATCAAATATCTCTTGGTTTTACTGTCTTTTTCTGTATCTTAGTCTTTTAGATTTTTTTCAAACTGTTCTACCTTAATAAGCCAAAGTAGTAAAGAATATGTGTGTGTGTGTGTGTGTGTGTGTGTGTGTGTGTGTGTGATCTCAACTCATGAAAGACTGCAGTGTATGTTTTACTATTAATTATATTTTCTTAAATCTTTCAATAAAATTGATTCTCTGTATAGATATAAAAATTTCATCCTGGGATTTCTTTAATACCTTGGCACATTACTATGAATCCAATGCAGTATGAGAGCCCTATGTACTGTATTGCACATCCTTTCCTGTGTATTGAATCCATGTTTGTAAATTTATCTCACTTGTTTTACTTAAAGTTCTTTGTAGTTACTGAGTGCTGAACCACTTTAAAAGTTTCTCTCTGGCTGAGCTTACTATACTCTTCACCTTTAACCATCATTTGCAAAACTGGTAAGATATACACATGAATAATGGAGCCCATAATTACCAAAATGCACACACAGTTGGCCTTCCAAAAGGAGTCTGAAAGCTTTTTATCTTTTATTCTAGTTTATTTTTCAACCTTTAATTTATCTTGTAATAAGCATGTGAGTTTAGAGAATATATTTTTTAAAAACAAAACAAAAAGAATAATAATCCAGTGTTAATGACTTTCCAATTAAGATAGAGAGCAAGACAGTAGCAGAAGTCTTGTTTTTTTAAATTACTCTGGTTAACTCTTATTCAGCCTCCTAAAACTCAGATAATGTTAGTTTACCAAATAAAATATTTCCAGAATATTGCCCTATGTTCTGCTACTTTCAGTCTATACCAGATAACACTCCGACCTCTCAAAATATGTTATACTTGCTTTTCTTTTCTGTTATATTTTTCTAAAGTGAGAAGCAGGGAGACAGAGAGACAGACTCCCACATGTACCTGACCAGGATCCATCTGGCAGGCCCACTAGAGGGCTATGCTCTGCCCATCTGGGGTGTTGTTCTATTGCAACAGGAGCCATTCTAGCACCTGAGGCGGAGGCCAGGAGCCATCCTCAGAGTCTGGGCCAACTTTGCTCCAATGGAGCTTTGACTGCAGGAAGGGAAGGGAAGAGAGAGATAAAGAGAAAGGAGAGGGGGAAGGGTGGAGAAGCAGATGGGCGCTTCTCTTGTGTGTACTTGCCAAAAATCGAACACGGGACTTCCACATACCTAGCAGACACTCTACCACTGAGCCAACCAGCCAGCACTTGTACTTACTTCTATCACAGTATTTATTGCATATGTATATGCAATATAATTTATATTTCATATATATAATGTTGCCTTTATATGACACATAAAGATAAATCTCTGGTTGCAGGTTGCAGATCTGCTCCATAGCAAGTGAGCTTTCTCAGTTCAAGGATCATGTCTTTGACTTTTAAAATACTAGTGTTCTATCCTGCATTTAATGCATGTTTAGTAAATAATATTTAAGAACTTTATATGTTCAAAACATGTCTTTCATTCTATTATTATTCTTTTTGATCTTCTATTAATTGTTTTAAATCATTGTAGACCAGGACCCAATTTTAAAATAATGATTTTTAATCCTAGCTAGGGTTCTGATTTGTCCTTTACTGGTGGATTAGATGGGATTTCAATTCATCTTCTAGTTTAGGGATCTTCTCTTTAGACAAAATTCACTTCAAATTCAGAGTAATCTTTCTGAACTATGAAGTGATTCACTCAAATTTTAATGTAGAAAAGGAAGCCACATCTCACATAAGGATGACTTTCAGGGCTCAGGAATGATCCGTCTCAGAGTCTCTTTTCTGTGAGGCTAACATTGGCCAGTTCAATTTTTGCCTTTACAAATAAAACTTAACACACCTAATTCATTGCCAGCTATTAGCAATGGCATATTAGTATAAATATAATTTATTATTCTTTTCTAACATCTAGCTGAGACCAAGTGCCCTGAAAAAGATTTACCAGACCAGAAGTAAGGGATATATGTGCCTTCAGAAGTCTGTGGCACTCACTTCCTGGAAAGGTAGACAGGGGCTGGTGCCTCAATAGTGGTCAGTACAAAGCCAGAGAGCAGCAGAGGCTGCAGAGCCCGAGAGTTGTAAACGGAAATACCTATTGCTTGTAGAAAATAAGGGAGGATAGAAAAGACAACAAAATATAAACTTTCTTCACTCCAAGATGTGTAATGCCTGTGTGTATATATATATATATATATATATATATATATATATATATATATATATATATATATGGCTGAGATATGCTGTGTGTGTGTGTGTGTGTGTGTATATATATATATATATATTTTAATGACAATGACAGAGGAGAAAGGGAAAAGTGGCCAGCTTTATCCTTCTGGCTCTATCTGATTTTGGGATTTTACAAGTACTTCTGCAATGCAATATTTTAGAAACATGTCTTCCCACTGCGTAGATGTGCAATCACTTAGGGAATTAATGAGATCACTTTTATTTGACTTGATGTGAGTTATGCAAAGTGAAAGGCAATTTTTCATTATAGAAATAATCTTTCATCTAGCATGATCTCATTAGGGTACTTCAGATTCAGAGTTCACCTCTCACCTTACCAGACCCTACCAAAAACTAGTGTCCAGACAGTATATCCTTTTAGCTGAAACTACTTTGAGATCTACCACTGGCATGCTGATGATAGTGCCATTATATCATCTTAATCTAATATAGAAATTCTGGTGCACAGTTTATGATATGTAATCAAATCAATGCCACCAGAAGATAAGAAACAATTTGTAATTTAGACCATGAGAAAGAGGGTTTTCTGGGTTATGAGGGCTCTAAAGGAAATATTATTGGTACTAAATATACACAGAAGTACTACCAATAACAAATACACAATCCTTTGCTTTTACACTAGGCTAAAAACAAAAGCATTCACAATTCGATCACTTAGTCAGGTCTCACAACTACCTTGTAAGGTAATTTTTATTGTATTTGTCTTAATTGCACAGGGTAGAGATGAATGTTACTCAGCTGGTTATTAGGGATGATACTGTTGCCATCACCTTTCCTGCATTTTAGACCATTGTTCTTTTATCATATCTAGCTTCACCAGAATCCCTCAACCTTTTTGTTTGGTAGTCATGGAACATATACTGTAGATAACAAGTTCTCAAAATGTCAGATATCACAGACCAGTAAAACTGTTTTAATTTAAAAAATGGAGAGAATAACCTACAGTTTCTAAAGCTTTAGTGTTCTAATAAACAAACACCTCCCACCATTACAAAAGAAAGGAGAAAGTTTAACTTTCAGCAGGTCGGAAAAGCAGCAATCTGAAATAAACAACATTCTTTTAACTTAAATAAAATAAATTTTATAGAAAACTCACTATCTTACTTTTATTTTTTTATTTTGTCACATAGGAATAAAAAGTCCTTCACAGCCAAGTGTATCCAGAGTCTTTTTGGAGATAACACCAGCTCATTGGTAGCAGAGACTCAACCATGGATAAACGATGTTCATTCATATTAATCCAATAACTGTCTATCAACTACCTGTTATGTGCAAGGCATTGATCCAAATCAGAGGGTCACAACTGTCCAATCTTGCCTTCAAATAATTTATGATATAATAAAGAAGATAAGAAACAAACAATATAAGGAAAGATTAAGAGAAGTGCTATAAGAAAGGAACAAGCCAAGTTATAAAGGCTGAAAGAAAAGTAGAGTAACATTTATTTGAGGGAATCAGAAGAGACTTCAGGAAGAAATTAGAAATGGCATGGGCATTAAAGAATGACAGTATCTCAAGAGACAGAAGGGAGGGTGTGTGTGTGTGTGTGTGTGTGTGTGTGTGTGTTAGGAAATGAGAGAATGGAAGAATAGCATTCCAGAAAATAACACAAGCGAGTCATGGAGTACACCATTCACACCATATCTCAGCAATAAGCAATGTATAATTATCAAGGGATTTCAGAGGAAAGTATTATAGATCAAGAACGTTTTCAGGAGAATTAGTTTTAGGTTTGTTATTTAAGAAAGTTATTAGGGTATATATTACTTCAAGTGCAAGTTCTACAGCTTCATTTGAATGTTTAGTAAAGTTCTCAAACACAATGTATGCCAAATTGAACTTCTGATCATCCCTTGTCACAGGCTCTCCTAAACTTTTCCTTCCCAGCTGGGCCACTCTTTAGTTGCTCAGGCCCAAAACCTTGGGGTCATCTCTGACTCTTGTGTTATATACATTAAATCTGATCTTCTGACAAAAACCACCATCTTAACATAATTTATCAATTATCCAATCACAGCTCACAAACTTTTTAATATGTTCTATACTTTTAGCTAATTTGATCAACTTGAACAACTAAACAATTAGTTCAGATGGGAAAAATCAACACAGGTTTTTGGGGGTATTCTTTTAAATTATCCTTTTTATTTTAAGAAGATAATTAATAATTTTGTTTTCCTCTTTTTCATCAAAAGTGTAATGTATGATAAAAGGTATCCTCAAAGTCAGTACTGACAATTTACTAACCATGTAATTATTGAGTAATATTTAGAAAAGATTTTAGTTTCTTTAAGAAACATAGAACTTAATTTATATTTGAAATGGTGCTTACTATCTCATTCTAGAGACTATTGGAATAACTGTATTGTGGTAAAATTGGCATTATCCCTACCAATTTAAAGTTTATTTTTATAGTATAGTCCAAAGTCTTGGGCTTATTCATTAAGTCCAAAATGAGGGAAAAAGAGACATAAAATGTAACTATATAACCTATAAGCCTTTTTATACATTTGATAATATATTCATAAGCAGAACTAAAAACATACATTAAATATCACACCTCAAAATAAGAGTTTAAGAATATCTGCAGAAAATTATGAGAATCTGAAAATGTGTTGCCTAAAAGGTAAATTGGTTTATAATCCATATTTAATGGTTCCAATAAAGGTTTCTCAAGAGTAATATTTTTTCCTTTATTTAATTTACAATTTTATTCTTTACAAACTTTCAAACTTACATGTTGCCAAGTTGAAATGCAAATGGTTCATTATTGTTGTTGGTTTAAAATAAAGGATTTTATAAATTCAAAGTGTAATTATTCAGTTGCTTTTGAGAATTTCACTTTTATTCTTTCTGTTTCAAACATCTCAAAATAGGTAATACACACAATAAAATAATCAAGTTGAGGTTATTTTGACCTAAGTACTAAATAAAACTTTAAGTTAAATCAAGAACATTTCTAAAAGCATTTATTCTCTTTTTCACATTATGTTTTTAAAGCTGTTTATAACATCAAAAAAGCATTAAAAGTAATTTATTGTAGTCAAACTATATTTCTGAGTTATGAAATATAATAACTAGGATGCTTTTATCATTTTTACCAAATGAAGTGAGAGGGGTTCATTTGGTGAACTCCCAATGGAAACAAACAACTTAACCCCTTACTGTCTTTCCATTTTCTCCTTCATTTTTTATTACATAAAAATATCAACTGGATTGACTCACTCTAATTAAAGGTGAACATTAGTAATGGAAATTAATAACACTAGCAAAAATTTGAGCTGCTAACTAGAATATTGTTTTTTGATTCAATTCACCAAAGTTATTAAAATCTGCAATGCATAAGTAATTAATAACAAAGGTGGGAAGCAAAAATATAAGTGCTTTGTGTGAAAGTCAGCCTCCTAGTATTTGTACCATTGTGTAATTCACTCTTCTTGAGTGTGGACTGAATTTAGTGATATGCTTCTAACAAACAGAATATGGCAAAAGTGACAGGATGTCACTTCCAAGATTAGATTATAAAATACTGCCTTCCTTTTCTTTCTTTCTCTCCCTTCCTTCCCTCCTTCTGCTCCCTTTCCCTCTATTATCACTTTGCAAATGCAAACTGTCATGTTGTAAACTACCCCATAGAGAAGCCCATATGGCAAAAAACTGGGGTATTCCAAGATGGTGGCAAATTAGGTGACCATTTCTACTGCCACCTCCCAGGACCAAATTGGAATTACATGTAAATTTAAGAACAATCACCTTGGATGTCCCACGTTCGATTCCTGACCAGGGCACCCAAGAGAAGCAACCATCATCTTTTCTCCCCTTTTCTCTTCCCCTTCTCTCTCCTTTCCCCTCTGGCAGCCTGATGTTCAACTGGTTTGAGCTTTGGCCTTCGGCATTAAAAATAACTCAGTAGATTTGACCATCAGCCCCAGACAGTTGGGGTGCATGCAGGGGTCTATCTTCTCACCTCTCACTTAAAAAATTTAAAGAAAAAAAAAGAAAAATTATCTTGAAAAACCAAATTTGTACTAAATGAGGAAGGGTTCATAACCATAAAGCCACACTGAGACTGAGAGGAAGGGCAGGGCTGTGAAAAGGGTTGCCCTGCTCCCAGGAGCAAGCAGGGCAGAGGGTTCAAAGGGATTCACCCTGAAAGAGGAGGGTCCTCAGCCTCAGGCCCTGTGCCCCAGCCTAGAACACCAAAGCCTAGAAGAGGTAACCACATAGCATGTGGCAGTGAAAAGAGCCAAGTTTCTGTCTGCAAGAAAGAGATGAAAGCTCTTGGAGATATAGGATCCATCTTAAAGGGACCATGCAGAATATCTCATTCACAGCCACTTACCTGGGACTTCACTGGGGGTGGGGTGGGCTGAGAGGACTAGAGCTGCATTAAGAGAGTGTGAATTTGGTGGCCCAGAGAGAGATGCTGGGGGATGGCCACTGGAACCCCTATGTTAAGTCATTCTTCAATACTGCAATTGCCATCTTTCTTGGGTGGAGCAGTTCCCTACATGTGGCATCAACCTGGGGTAAAGCAACTTCTCTATCCTTGGGAGTCTTTCCTGCCCCAATATACAGAAACTAGGTTGTTCTGAGAAGTCATCCAGGAAGAGGGGTTTGTGTCAGTGACTTAGTTTTCTGCCGTTAAGGCTGGAGATTTACTCTGTAATGTCCTGAGTCTATGACTGGTGCTTTTGCCTCACTGGAGATTCAGTAGAAACTGTCCAGTTTGCAGACAAACAACACCTCTGGGTCTCAGAGGCCACACCCACCATACTCATGAAGTCTACACCCTACTGAAATCTTTGAAACAATGTCAGGACAGACTGACACCTGGGGCCATGGGGTGGGAGCAACATGCAACACCCTACCTACTTCCTGATTTACCCCAGGCAGGCAGCAGACAGATGTTACAGGACATGGATCTCAGGGAAACTGGGCCTTGTGCTGACTTGCACCCAGGCTCAGTGTGGGTAAAAGCCAGCCTAGGTCTGTGCCTTGGTTTTTTCATGTTCACCTGAGCCCAGAGGCAGCCACAATCTCTCATTTGCTTGTAGCTCGAAGAAGGTGGCTGAGCGACAGTCATAGGCAGTGTCCTACATTGATCTGCACCAGGTTCTCTCAAGGTAAGCTCAGGGCCAGCACATTCAGTCAGTGGTCAGCAACAGCAACAGAGAGCATTGGAGCAGTACCCAATAACCCTTGTTTGTGGCATGTTCAAAGGGAGGGTTTGTCACACACCAGGCACAGCTGAGGCGAGTTTTGCTTTCTGTGCTCAGCACTGGCACAATGGCTCGCGTGCATATTAAACAGGATGAAGTTTCACAGTTGGCCAGCTGGAGGTCAGCCTGAATTCAGGATATTCTGCCCACTGGGCTAGGTTCCACAGCAGTAAGGGAGAGAAACTTGGAGCACGGTCATTCAGGTGTGGGTTGAAAATGATTCATTTTTTTTTTCATTTAAAAACTAATTTTAATAGGGTGACATTGATCAATGATAGTACATAGGTCCCAGGTAAACATTTCTATAGCCTTTGAACTATTGACTGCATTGTGTGCCCATCACCCAAAGTCAAACCATTTTATGTCATTGTATATTTGTCCCCCCTTCTAAGGTGACCAGATTTTAAAATTGGTAAAGCAGGACACCATTGACGAGGGGGGGGGGTTGATTAAAAATTTGGTTTATATACAGCAAAAAAAATTTTTTCATAGAATGCAAAAATAGTATTATAATATATATTTTTAAATCGGGACTTTTTTAAAACACTGCAGGATGCGGGACAAATTGTTAAAAATTGGGACTGTCCTGCCAAAAGTGGGACATCTGGTCACCTTACCTTTACTCTCCTCTCTCTGTTTCCCTCCCACCAGTAACCACTTTACTTTGTCTATGTCCATGAATCTCAGTTTTATACCCCACCTATGAGTGAAATAATATAGTTCTTAGCTTTTACTAATTTATTTATTTCACTCAGTATAATGTTCTCAAGTTCCATTCATGTTGTCGTAAATGACAATATGTTATCAGTTCTTCTGGATGAGTAGTATTTCATTGTATATATATATATATATATGCCATATATTCTTTATCCAATTCTCTATTGAGGGATACTTTGGTTGTTTCCATGTCTTAGCCACTGTAAATAATGCTGTAATAAACATGGGGGTGCATGTGTCTTTGCATACCAATGTTTTTGAATTTTGGGGGGTAGATAACCAGTAAATGGGTTGCTGGGTCATATGGTAGTTCTATTCTTAATTTTTTGAGGGACCATAATACTTTCTTCCATAATGGCTGCATCAGTTTACTTTCTCACCAGCAGTGAATGAGGGTTCCTTTTTTTTCACAGCCTCTCCAACACTTATTATCTGCCTTGTTGATAACAGCCAATTTAATAGATATGAGGTGGTATCTTATTGTAGTTTTGATTTTCCTTTCTCTAACTAGCAAAGATGAGCATCTTTTCATATATCTATTTGTTGTTTGTATGCCTCTTGGGAGAAGTATACAGTATGGTCAGGTCCTCTCTCCATTTTTTAATTGGATTTTTTGCTTGTTTGTTGTTGAGCTTTGTGAGTTCTTTATATATATTTGGATATATCCCTTTATCAGAGCTGCTGTTTATGAATATCATGTCCCATTTAATTGGCAGCCTTTTTGTTTTGTTTTCGGTTTCTTTTGTTGTGCAGAAGCTTTTTAGTTTCATGTAGTCCCATTCATTTATTTTTGCCTTTACTTCCCTTACCTTTGGGGTCAAATTTATAAATTTTTCTTTATGGAGCTAAAGTTGCAATGATGGTTGGGATGAGCTATGAGGCTTATAGCTTTAGCAATGGTGATCTCAAGCCTCTGGGTGCTCCTCTCTGTTTTTCAACAGATCAGGTGCCCAGACACAGAACACCTCTGTTCTTCGGGGAAAAGAGTGACCCTGTAGAAATAGCTGTGGGGTATGTCTCAGCCACTTTTTTTACCCAAGAGGGGATGGAAGAAGGATTTGGGAGGCTGGGAGGGGGCACACTTTGTATTTTCATGTCTCTGTCCAAGTGCAGGCTACCAGTAGACTTTGGGAACACTAATGATGACCTTACTTTCTGCCTCTTTGGTTCAGTATCACACCAAATTCCCCCCAACATCTCCATTTCTCCTGACAGAAGAAGACCCAGTTAATCTGGGTTTCTCAACTCTCTGGGCCCCCAGCAGTTGAAAACCAAAACAGTCCAAGTTCTCCCCTCTCTGGGGCATGGCCACAAGTGCTTCCTATCATTCACCCCCAAATTTTTAACCTTCCCACCTTTAGTCAATTCAGTGAATGGATCTTTCAGGCAAGCTTGCAAGCCTAACTAAGGTTCCTTCACTGAGTTATAGTTGTCCAATTTGTTAAAATTTCAAGAAGAGAAATCAAGGATGTCTCTTATGCTATCATTACTCTCAAAATGATCCAATTTTAAGATAAAGACCAAAGAAGAAGAAAAGAGAAAAACCAAGAAATCAAAATGGTTATTTGTATTTTAAAAGGATGATGTCTTCTCATATTGAATTAAGAGTTCTTATCAGTTACCACATTCATATTGGTTAAGTATGTCTTAAGTTTAATTTTTTTTAAAAATGTAATAAAAATTCATCTTTTGTGACATTTGGAAGACTTTTTTAGATAGAAATCAGAGAACTCTACCAAATCTACCAGGAATTAGTACTATTCTTTAAAGTGCACTCTGTTCTACTTGACAGAGCTGATAACTAATAATTTGACTTCCTCTTTCTTTAATGCTTCCCATACTGAAGAGCTAGCCATGATCATTATCTCACATAATTCTTCAAGAATCCTCAATTTGCCTCACTTTGTTCCTTAGTACACACATGCAGATTCTCATGGCAACCCTAAAATTGTCCTCAGATAGTATTAGTATGTCCTCTCAGTTAAAAAAGTTTCTTCTAATTCCAACATTCCTCATATCCAAAACTGTTTCCCAAGAAAGCTGCTTTTCTTGTTCTCCAGCAGTTTCATAAAACTGAAATACTGTGCAGCACACAGAACACTGCCTCTATCACAGCCATTACATGCCAAAATTGGCAGAATATGAAATAGGGCCATTCTGCACACCTCTGCCAGCATAAGCCAGATTTTTCTTCCTTGTATTGATTTGTTCGTTTTCAATATTTTATCTGTAAGAAAATATAAAATAAGTTGGCTGTTACTATAAATACTTTCTTTCCTAAGGTACCTCAGTGCCAAAAAGATATTAATTCACATTGTTTGCTTGATCAGTTTATGTACCAAAGTAGAATTTTGTCTACTCCTTAATTAGAAAAATTAAATGTAACCTTTTCCTAATATAGAAAACTCACGCCTGACCTGTGGTGGCGCAGTGGATAAAGCGTCGACCTGGGAACACTGAGGTCGCCAGTTTAAAACCCTGCACTGGTTTGGTCAAGGCACATGTGGGAGTTGATGCTTCCAGCTCCTCCCCCCTTTCTCTCTTTCTCTCTCTCTCTCACTCTGTGTCTCCTCTCTAAAATAAATAAATAAAAAGAAATTTAAAAAAAAAGAAAAAAAAACTCTCTACTTTTTATAAGATCAATTAAAAATTAAAAAATAAATGATGCTAGCTATAATGCATCCCAAGAAAAACTTAAACTATATGGTCACAAAGAAAAGAAAAAGAATTGACAACAGGGTTATTTTTATTATTTTATAGACTATTTTTGCCTTAAAACATGTCATAGTGTAAAATAAAAACAATACTGTAATTCTAAATAATATCGGTTGAGCATTTAGTAAGTATCAGGAAATGAAATAACTGGCCTCAGATGTGTTAAGTAACATGCTCAGAATTGTATAATTAATACAAGGCAGAAACAATACTCAAATCTAGGATCTGACCTCAAGAACCAGGATCTTAACTATTGTTTTATAATATACAAGAATTAAACTTATATATCACCTTACTATTTACAACAAAATGTTAACATATTGTGATCCTCAAAACACCACCAGTGAGGTCCTGGCTGGTTGGCTCAGCAGTAGAGTGTCGGCCCGGCATGTAGAAATTCCAGGCTCAATTTCTGGCCAGAGCACACAGGAGAAGTGCCCATCTGCTTCTCCACCTTTCCCCCTCTCCTTTCTCTCTATCTCTCTCTTCCTCCTCCACAGCCAAGGCTCCATGGGAGCAAAGTTGGCCTGGGTGCTGAGGATGGCTCTGTGGCCTCCACCTCAGGCACTAGAATGGCTCTGGTTGCAGCAGAGTAATGGCCCTGATGGGCAGAGCATGGCCACCTAGTGAGCATGCCAGGTGGATCCCCGTCGGGCGCATGTGGGAGTCTGTCTCTCTGCCACCCCACTGCTTCTCACTTTGAAAAAGTACAAAAAAGAGAAAAAAACACCATCAGTGGAATGTCAGTGCTGACATTACATATTAAATAGTGATAAAGTAAGATTTGCTGATTTCAAGTACCATTTTTGTAAGTTTTCCCTGTGAGTTCCATTGATTCCATGAACTCCATGAACATGTTATGAAAGGATTAACATAGAATAGAAATTGGGAAAAAATCAGAATTAAAATATAATTATTTAAAGATCCAAGATGGCAGTGGAGTAGATAAAAGGTATACTTACCTCCTCTCAGGACCAAACTGGAATTACAAAAATCAAACTAAGTAACGAACTGAAGACTAGTGAACTGAAGTCTTATACCAAATTATTTATAAAAGAAGACACATTGAGACTGGTAAGAAGGGTAGAGATGCATAGAGCTGGCCCTGCTTGCATGGGCAAAAGCTGAGATTCCAGAGGGATATCTTAACTGCAAAAGTTCCCCCTTAAAAGCAATGGGTCTCAACCTTACACAAGGTTACCTAGCCCAGAAAGCCAGAGCCAGAAATAGTCACCCACATAACATCTGACTGTGAAAATCAGCAGGGATTTTGTCTGTCAGGGAGAGACAGCTAGAGACAGAGGCACCCTCTTAAAGGGTCAACATACAAAATCTCATTCACAGCCACTCACCCTGTGCTCCACTAGGAAAAAGGACAAAGCAGACTAGAGTTGTATGAGGACAAATGGAGTTAGTAGCTTTGGGAAGAGAGCTGATGGGACAGGGACCAGTATCCCTGTGCTGGGCCTCTAACACATACCATAGATGGCACTCTACTCATGGCATCAATCTAGGTGAAACCAATAGCCCCACACTGTGGAATGTCAGTGACTGAGTGTTGTGGTTCTGAGGTAATGGCCACTCAACCTACCTTTCCTTAATCCTGACCACTGCCTTCCCCTCAAGGGAGATTAATCTGATTCACTTTCTCAACTCTTAAGCAGCCCTGTATATCTCACCTTGTATTCTAGGAAGAATCTAGGGCAGACTGTATTGTGTAGCGCAAGGTTGGGGACCAGTTTTCCTTTGCATAGCCAACTGGTGCAGAGCTCTCCCTTCACACAACCAAATCATGACATGTTTGTGCTGCAAAGTTCTACTGGCCTCACCCTGACAAATCCCTGAGACCCCACCCCACCACAAAAGTCTGTGGGTACCCAATAGGGGGTAGCTAGACTTATTACATCCTGGGACTTTTGCTGAGTGCCTCAGACTCAGCACTGGCACCAAGTTTGAGCTTGTATCAATCTGATGAACACCACTTGCCCTTTTCCAAAGACTCTCTGAGAACATACCTCATACAACTGGTATACCACCAGAGACTCTTTCCGAGACTGAACCTATCAGGCAGCCGGCAGGTAGAGGCAGGTGGAGGTGGATCTCAGTGTCCCTTGGGCTACTTACTAAACTTCCCCTACACTCAGTGCTGGTTGGAGACAGCCTTGGTGTGCAACTTTGTCCTTTGTATGCACCTCAAAAGCCCAGCGAAGGCAGCCATTGATTTCAGATTGTTTTATAGCTCTAATCAAGTTGCCCAGGACTAGTCACAGGTAGTGTCTGACATTTACCTGCATCAGAGTCTCTCCAAAGAGGCTCAAATCCAACAAACTTAGTGGCCAGCTTCAGACAACATCAGACCAAGATCTAATTAGCTTCACAAGTCAACTATGCAAAGGGAGATCTCAGAAGGTATCAGACACTTCTAAGGTGAATTCTGCTTTTTTTGGTCAGCATCTGCACAAGAGTTCATACACTGTGGTCAGCATTGATCCTCACAGTCAACCAGCGTAAGGGTTCACCCCACACATGAATGGGTCAATAGTAATCAAGACTCATTTACAATAGGAGGGCTCATATAACTGACACAAGGAACATTTTTGAAGAACCCAGCTCAGGCAATCAATCAAGGAGACTATGCCACTGGGTCCCACAGAACACTTAAGACACAAGGCCACCCTACCAAGACTGGGAGACAAAGCCAATCATATATATATATATATATATATATATATATATATATATATATATATATATATATATGAACACAAAGAGGCAACCAAAATGGAAAGATATAGAAATGTGTCCCAAATAAAGAAAACAGGATAAAATATCCAGAAAAAGAGCTAAATGAAATGAAGGCAAGCAATATACAAGATATAGTTTTGAAAGAAGATGATTATAAGGATGCTCAAGTGACTTAGAATTTCAAGCAATGCACTGAAAACTTTAACAACATGAAAATGAACATAGAAACACTGGGAAAAAATGTTAGAAATTAAGAATACACTAGAAGGAATAAACAGTAGGTTGAATGAAGCAGAGAATCAAATCAGTGATTTAGATGGCAAGGTAGGACAAAATATTCAATGAGAGCAGCAAAAAGAAAAAAGATTATTTTTTAAATGAAGATAATTTAAGAGACCTTTGAGCCTGACCAAAAGAGCAATGAAACCAAAAGCAGGTTCTTTGAAAAGATAAACGAAAGTGACACACTTTTAATCAAACTCATCGAGAAAAAATAAAAAGATGATGCAAATAAATAAAATCAGAAATGAAAAAGAAGTCAAAATTGACACCATAAAAATATAAAAAATTGTAAAAAAATATACTGCTCATAAAAATTAGGAGATATTTCAAAATGAATATGAACCTATTAAATAACCCCTAATTTTTTTGAGAAGAATTAGGGGATATTTTAAAATGAATATGAAGCAATAAAATATCCCCTAATTTTAGTGAGCAGTATACTTGAAGAACTAAGGTAATAAAACCCTAGAAACATACAGTATTCTAAAACTGAATCAAGAAGAATCAGAAAATCTGAATAGATAGATTACAACTAATGAAATTGAAGATGTAATAAAATAAAAATAGCCAACAAACAAAAGTCCTGGACCAGATGGCTTCACTGGTGAATTTTATCTATTATTCAAAGAAAAACTAATACCTATTTGTCTCAAACTATTCCAAAAAAATGCAAGAGGAGGGAATCTTAAAAGCTCGTGTTACAAGGCCAGCATTATCTTAATACTGAAAACAGATAAGGACACCAGAAATAAAGAAAATTATAGGTCAATATACCTGATGAACATAGATGCTAAAATTATCAACAAATGTTAGCAAACCAGATTTAGCAATACATTTAAAACTTCATACACCATGATCAAGTGGGATTTATTTCAAATCTACAAGCTTAGTACAATATCTGCAAATAAATAAATATGACAGCACTTTAATAAAGTGAAGGGTTAAAATCACACAATTTCTTCTATAGATGCAGAAATATCATTTGATAAAATTCAGTACTCACTTATGATAAAAATACTAAACAAAGTAGAAACAGAGAAAACATACCTCAATATAATTAAGGCCATATATGACAAAAGCAAAGCCAATATCATACTCAACAGACAAAAACTAAAAGCATTTCCTTGAAGATTAGGTACAAGACAAGGATGTTGCTTTCAGCACTCTTTTTTTTATTATTATTCATTTTACAGAGGAGAGAGAGAGAGAGAGAGAGAGAGAGAGAGAGAGAGGGAGGAGCTGGAATCGTCAACTCCCATATGTGCCTTGACCAGACCAGTGCAGGGTTTTGAACTGGTGACCTCAGTGTTCCCAGGTCGACGCTTTATCCACTGCACCACCACAGGTAAGGCGTTTTCAGCACTCTTATTCTTCCATAGTAATCAGACAAAAAGAAAAGGTAAAAGTATACAAATTGAAAAGAAAAAAGTAAAACTGCCATTATTTTCAGATGACATGATACTCTATATAGAGAACCTTAAAGATTCCACCCAAAAACAACTAGAACTGATAAATCAATTCACTGTAGTAACAAGATAGAAAATAAATACCCAGAAATCAGTTGCATATTTTTTTGTTAAAGAGACAGAGACAAAGAGAGAGACAGATAGGGACAGATAGGAAAGAGAGAGATAAGAAGCATCAATTCTTCGTTGCAGCACCTTAGTTGTTCATTGATTGCTTTCGCATATACACCTTGATGGGGGTTGGGGAGCTATAGCAGACTGAGTCACCCTTGCTCAAGCCAGGACCTTGGGCTTAACCTGGTGAGCCTTGCTCAAACCAGATGAGCCCATGCTCAAGCTGGAGACCCCATGGTTTCGACCTGGGTCCTCCAGATCCCAGTCTGATGCTCTATTCACTGCGCCACCACTTGGTCAGACTCAGTTGCATTTTTATACACCAATAATGACTTATCAGAAAGGAAACTACAAAAATAATCCCATTTACAATTATATCCAAAAAATAGTAATAAATTTAACAAAAAATATAAAAGGTCTGCACTCAGAAAATTATAAGACACTGAAGAAAGAAATTGAAAAAGATAAAAATAAGTGGAAGCATACACTGTGTTTATCAATATAAAGAATTAACATTGAAATGTCCATATTACCGAAAAAAAATCTATAGATTCAATGCCATTTCTATTAAGACACCAATGGTATATTTCACAGAACTAGAACAAATATTACAAAAACTTATGCAGAACCACAAAAGATCCTGAATAGTGATACCAATCTTGAACAAAGAAAGAACAAAGTAGAAGGGATCATGCTACAAGGCTATAGTAATCAAAACAGCTTGATACTGGCATAAAAACAGACATATAGATCAATGGAACAGAATAAAGAGTCAAGAAATAAACCCACATCTTTATGACCAATTAATATTTCACAAAAGAGGCAAGGAAAGGCAATGGGGTAAAGATACCCTATTTAATAAATGATGTTGAGATAATTTGACAGAAAAATGTAACTAGACTACTTTCGTACACCATACACAAGAATAAACTCAAAACAGATTAAAGACTCAAATGTCAAATGTAAGATTCAAAGTCACAAAAATCTTAGAAGACAAAAAAAAAAAAAATTAACTAATGAACCTACCTCAAACTAAAAAGTTTTTGCACAGCAAAGGAAACCATCAATCAAATGAAAAGATCTGCCCTGGCCAGTTGACTCAGCGGCAGAGTGTTGGCCTAGCGTGTGGAAGTCCTGGGTTTGATTCCCAGTCAGGGCACACAGGAGAAGTGCCCATTTGCTTTTCCACCCTTCCCCCTCTCCTTTCTCTCTATCTCTCTCTTCCCCTCCTGCAGCCAAGCCTCCATTGGAGCAAAGTTGGCCTGGGCACTGAGGACGGCTCCATGGCCTCTGCCTCAGCTGCTAAAATGGCTCCAGCCACAACGAATCAGTGCCCCAGTTGGGCGTAGCATCGACCCCTGGTGGGCATGTCAGGTGGATCTTGGTCAGGCACATGCAGGAGTCTGTCTGACTGCCTCCCCACTTTTAACTTTGGAAAAATACAAAAAAATAATAATAAATAAATAATAAAATGAAAAGACAACCAACTGGATGGGAGAATATATCTACCAATGATATATCTGATAAGGGCATAATACCCAAAATTTATAAAGATCTTAATACCAAACATTAACATTCCAATTAAAAAATGGGCAGAAAATCTAAATAAATATTTCTCCAAATTGGAAATACAAGTCACAAATAGACATATGAAAAAATGTTCAACGTCACTAATCATCACAGAAATGCAAATTAAAACCACAATGAGATATCACCTTATTATACCTATCAAAATGGCTATATCAATGCATCAACAAAAAAAAGTGTAGATGAGGATATGCAAAAAGGGAAACCCTTGTGCACTGTTGGTAGGAATGCAGATTGCTCAGCCATGTGGAAAACATTACAGAGTTTCCTCAAAAAAATTAAAAATGGAACTGCTTTATTTCACTTCTGGGAATATATACAGAGAAATCCAAAACACTTATTTGAAAGAATATATGCAACCATATGCTCATTGCAACATTATTTACAACAATAGCCAATATTTGGAAAAGAATAAATTTTTTAAAAAGCTGTGATACATTTACACAATAAAATTCTACTTGGTTGTGAAAAAGAAGAAAATCTTACCTTTTGTAACAGCATTGAGGAAACTGGAGAGTATTATGCTAAGTAAATAAGCCATAGGAAGAAAAAGACCATATGATTTCACTTATATATATAATCTAATGAACAAAATAAACTAACAAACAAAAAAGAAACACACTCATAGATATAAAAACAAACTGTCAGCTGTCAGACGGCATGAGGGTTGGGTTGCTGGGTGAAAATGGTGAAGGAATTAAGCAAAAGAAAAAAAATTGTTAACACGGATAAATCACATGGTGATTACCAGAGGGAAAGCCACAAAAATCTTACAAGAGGGGAAATAGAAAAGGGCAAATGGGAGATAATGGTGACATAAAGGGAGTTGACTTTGGGTAGTATACATTTAATACAATATGCAGATCATGTACTATGGAATGGTATACTTGAAACCAATATTATATTAACTGTCACCCTAACAAATTTAAGAACAATTTTAAAAATATATAAAACATTTATTTGAATTTAAAAATAAAATAAGTAAAATATTTTTTATTAGGGTGCTCACAACAATAATAAATGACTCATTTAGCACTACACTTCTGTTTGGCAAATTATCTATATTTTGGAAGGATTCATTGCTAAATGCTCTCAGACCTGGTACAAAAGTCTCATTTTGTTTGTAGACGGCACAAACAAAGATAAAACATTTTCTCAGATTCATTATTTCTAGATCCAGTGTTATCTCTAGCCAAAGCCATGTCTTCCCCCAAATTTTCCAACAACTTGACTCTCTTTCTCTTCCTTCAAGGTCTACTTCCTAAAGTTCCTCGAGAGAAAAGGAAACGTCCTTATTCATTTCATATGTATGTAACACTTTATGTCATGTAAGGGATAAAAAGGTGATAATGTTTATTCTCAAGGGTGTCATATTTTAGAGGGGGAAGTAGTCCCCAAAGTTTCACTATGCATCTTCCTGCATTTCTGCATTAACATGTTCAGTAAGAGTTGGTTAGTGAACACTGGAACCAGGTATCTTCCCTGGGCAAGCCAACCATACCCTTTTTATCTCTTTCTTCATGTTTAAAATGGCTAGATGAAAACTGTATTTTTTTTCAAAAAAAATATCAAGAAGTTATATTCTGGACTATAGTTTTTAATAATGAAAATTAGTTTAAAAACCAAAGGCTGACAAAAGGACAGTATGTATTGTGCAATTCTCCAGAGAGAGAAATCATCAGAAGGTTTGGCTGAGATCTGTGGTTTAGACCAAGTGGTTTTCAACCTTTTTACACTTTGGGGACCAGCAAAAATAGAAGAATTATTTTGAGGACTGCTAAGGCAAAAATCACCATGAGTATAAGTGAATTCAACTAAAATTATTAGGTCTATAATCTTTATACTACATCAGGGTGGACTGGCATGAAATTTCTGGTGGACTAGTCTGTGAACTAGCATTGAAAAACATTGGTTTAGACTAAGATCCTTCAAGGGTACTGCAGGATAGAC
The DNA here is from genome assembly GCA_037038555.1 of Rhynchonycteris naso. Lineage (NCBI taxonomy): Eukaryota > Metazoa > Chordata > Mammalia > Chiroptera > Emballonuridae > Rhynchonycteris > Rhynchonycteris naso. Next base: position 109,887,924 of record CM072999.1, on the reverse strand, counting down.
TGAATCTTGGGTTTCAGCTGCACACCTTTTTTTTATTGATGACTGAGTAGAGAGTAACCATCCCAGATCCTATTTGAAGCATACTTTTCTTTTCAAACCATACAGGAGATGTGAGAGATCTCCAATGGCTCTGTATCTGCAGCCACCATCGCAAACTCAAAGATGCCTCTGCTAAAGGTTTTCTGGCTTCCTTGAGAAGCTGCCTATAGTTACAAGACAGCTGAGCCACTTCACTCATTTCACAGTGAACTGAATGTTCACAAGGGGATTGGTTTTCAAAGCCAACAGATCTCAACCTTTGCTGTAGATCTGTAGTCTCATGGTCTGCTCAAGGATGACTTCAAATGAGAAAGCTAACCTTAGCCCAGGAGGAAAGAATAGAAATAGAAATAGAAATGTTTAATAATTGTTTTATCCTTTTTTTCATCAAAAACATCTAACTTCCAATCAGAGCTTCTGATAGGCATGAGGTAGCATTACAGAATTATCAAATGTGTGACTATAATTCTGTTGTAAAGGAGATATTTGACAGATTGTTAGTTCATGTCACCTTATGATGAGAACCTATTTAATTTCCATTAGATTTTTATAATATTTGAAATGATTCAGAGATTCCCTACTCTAAGCAGCCCAGTAATGTCAAGATATCTTCACTGATAGAGTTAGAACAAATCCCTCTCTAATTAAAATTGCTGTTTAAGTTTTTTGTATATAAAATAAGTGACTTTTGTGTGGAGATTCAAAGAAACAACTAAGATAGGTAGGCATAATCCATGTGTCAGCTAAGATCATTCTTTGTTCTAATCCCTATCTCATGTCCATAGGAAATTCTCTTAGAGAACATTTTGGCCAAACTTAGAAGCTTGCGTTTTGTCATCTCTAATTTTCATTTCCTCTCCTGCTACCTTCTGTTATTTGTGTTTGATTCAACATATTTACTCTATTCTCTCTGCTCAATACAATCTTAGACAAACTATTTTTTATTTGATTCATCAAGCAAAAACTTTGTGTATATAGCAGACACTAGTGAAGGTGTATATGATAAAGCAAGATGCTGATGACCACAGCTTCTAATAAGCAATATAAAAAAAAAATTGAGTATGAACAGTCCTTTAATTATCTCTAGGAATTAATTATCTCTCCTAGGAATTACTCATTCTTGATAGTCTCTACTGTTCCCCATGTGCTGTAGTGTTCTCTTTTTTATTGAATTTGTTAGAATGACATTTGTTAATAAAACCATACAGTTTTCAAGTGAACCATTCAATAAACATCATCTGTGTAGTGCATTATGCACTCACCACTCAAAGTCATCTCTTTCTGTTCACATTTATCCCCCCTTTTTCCACTCTTGGGTTCACTCCCATCTTCAAGTAACCATTTATTTCTGTTGTTGAGCAGTCCAGATATCAGTCTCCTACAAAACCATACCCTGGAGAGCTTTTGCTTTTTGACATATAAAGGTCTCTCAAGGTGCCTTGTTAAAAAATGTCATCTACTTTAGAAGAGAAATCATGCTACTCCCGTAAGGACAGAGCAGTGACCTTCAGTTGTGTGTGTGCGTATGTGTTTTTAATAACTCTTTTTCACCCTGTTCTGAAAAGATTTAGTCATCCAAACAAAATACATGTTTAGAAAAAAAGCTAACTCAAAGTTTTAATATCGTTCCTTGACAAACATACTATTACAATATCTGTCTCAATAAGTATAAAGAACTGAAATAATCTATTCACTTATAATATTATAAACCACTATTTTAAAAAATGAGACTTGCTTATTGATATATTTTTCTACTCTTTATAACTTTATTTTATTTTAGCAAGAGAGAGAGAAACATATAGACGGACAGGAGAGGAGAGAGATGAGAAGCATTAACTTGTAGTTGTGGCACTTGAGTTGTTTATTGATTGCTTTCTCATATGTGCCTTGACCTGGCTCCAGCCAAGCCAGTGACCCATTACTCAAGCCAGAGACCTTGGGCTTCAAGCCAGTCACTTTGGGTTTAAGCCAACTACCATGGGGTCATATTTATGATCCCACACTCAAGCCAGGGACCCTGTACTCAAGGCGCGATGCTGGGGTTCGAACTAGGGTCCTCTGCGTCCAGGTCAATGCTGTATCCACTGAGTCACTACTGTACAGGTTACTTTTTATAATTCTAAAATAAATCATACATTTGTTACACCCTTAGTCAAACATAGATAGATATCCATAATACTCAGAGAAAATGCAAAATTAAGTCATAGGTTAACTATAGAAAACCAATTTGTTTTATTATTTAACTGTGATTACATAATTAAACTATATTACTAATGGCTTCAAAAGCAATAGCTATATTGAGTTCAATTCCACTAGCTGATGATATGGCTAAATATTATGGTCACGTGGAAATTCATGTGCATGTGCACATGCACGTACATGAATGCACTTACCTGTGTGTATGTGTACATGCATATGTATGTTAAGTTCATTTGACTGTATATTGTAATAATTTAGACTGTTAGCCAAAATTAGAATTTTTGCATTTATTAAATTTTAGTAAAATAAAATAAGACTATTTTGTAAAGATTTTCTTATCAGACATATTTGATTTTTCTCAAGGCAAGATTCTTCTGTAGTAAAGAAGACATGAAAAAATAATTGGACAATTAAATATGGCATCCTTATCTAACTTAAACAGAAAAGCACTGTAAAACTACCTGTTTAGAACTTAAATTTGATGAGTAAAATCAACATTGTTACAGAACATTATTATATTTGATTATTAAAATCAACATTGTTACAGAACAGCCTTGCTACAAGACAATTATTTGCTCAAACCATAGAAATTGCAATGTTCTTGAACCAACTCATATTTCAATAAATATTTATGAAGTCCTTCAAATGTACATCTTAACTGATCCAAATTTTGCATTCATAATGACCTCTCAAAAAAAGCATTGGCCAATAATAACATACTATATATCTTAGAATTAAAAAATATATATCCTTTACCAAATGGTTAGTAGAGCAGAAGACTACACATGATTGCATTATTACAAAGTAAATATAATAGATTCTATATTCTTAATATATCCAGATTTCATCCATTTCTCCCACTTTACTGAATCCAACCTATGCTAAACCATCATCATCTTTTACCCATATATAACATTTTCCTTTGTATTCTATCTCTGTTCTTGTGCATCACAGGGTAGAAGAAACAAAAAATCTACAAAACAATAAATAAATAACAATTCTATTATCAACAGAGCAGCCAAAATGATTGTTTAAAGACAGACACATCAAACCAGATCACACATTTGATCAAAATATGCAAATGATTTCCCTTTTCACAGTTAATAAGAGCCAGACAAGGTCTCACATAATTTATCTGAACCTCAACCCCTAAATTGCCCTTCCTTCATTACTCTGCTTACATTCACAGTAGTTTCCTTCTGGATCCTGATATATGCTGGACATGATCCACCTTGAGCTTTTGCTTTATTTTTGTTTGTGCCTGAAATGTTCTATCTCAAGGTACCCACATGGATAATTCCCTCACCTCTTTAAAATATAATATTTGCTCAACTTTACTTTATAAAAGAGATTCCCCTACACACTATTTAATATAGCAACCAACCCAGCCTCAAACCTCTTCCTCCCACTACATTTCTGATTTTATTTATCCCATTTTAGTTTTTCCACAGCACTTATCACCTTTTATAAAATTACATCTTTGTTAACTTCTTGTTCTGCCTCTTGAATGTTAGCTTCTCAATGGCCAGGATCTTTGCCTTTTTAGTTCATGAATGTATCCCATCTTTAACATAGGGTGAACATTCCATAAATATTTGTTGAATGTCAAAATGAACACAAATTTGATGTGAATGTAACATAAGAAAGCTTCCAGTCACCACAATAGAAAGTATAACAGCTTCATTTAAAAAAACCAAAAAAAACCTTGGTTTATGCCACTAAGTATTCAAATCTAAGAAACCAATATTATTAGATGACCCCTCCATAACCATCAACAGATGTCCTTCAATTTGGAATAATTACTTTCAATGTACAATTCCTGATGGTCTTATAATTTTATAAATTATCATATAAAACCAGACCCTAGAATTCCTTGGATACTATCATTTTTTCTAAATGAATTCCCAGTGACTTTATTATTAGCTTCTCTTTCTTTCCTACTTCTTTTGAGTTTATTTATTTTACTTTGCTTTCCTCCATTTCCTGTACCTTAAATGGCAATTTACCCTAAATTTCTATGCTTGGTTGTATTCTCTTTTCTTTTTATATTTTCTCTGGGCTATTTGTTTTATGCCTATAGGTCCAAACACCAATTAACTGAAAGTCAAAGTCTCTAGTTCCAGTCTTTCCCCTAATTTCCCTCTCGATAGCCTATCTGCCCGTTACAGAGTTCTACTTGTACATGCTATAGACATGTCTGTTATGAAATATTGAGGATAGAACAAATTAGCTCACCATTACTGTAACCGGAAAAATCCTCTACCTCAATGCTTCATCATGGGCAATTGTTATCAACCTAGTTGCCTAAACCAGAAACCTAGGATTCCTCTTGGCAATTTGTTTTCTCACCTGCTTCCACTTTTTGTTACATCTTTTCAATTCCTAAGTATTGTCAATTATACCGTATAATTATGACTCAAATAATTCTCTGTTCCATTTCCCAAGCTACTGTGATAGTTTTTCATTTTATTGTTTCTTACCAAAATTATTGTAACAACTTCTTATTTGAGGTCCAATGTCTTCTTCTCTCTGTGGCAATCCCTCCTTTCTCATTAGTTCATCACATGAAATCCTACTAAATTTTAACATCTCAGCAAAGTGTTGTCTTCTCCAATGTTCTTTTAGATTCCAAATAATACTTATAACATTGCATATTTAATTTCTTGGGGAACGTCAGTGAGTCTGGTTTCAGTCCGTGGAACCACTGAACCTACATGGAGTGTCACCACAGCAGTGACCAAGGTGAAACAAGGAGCTAAGAGTGAGATACACACAAGACCACAAAAATCTGAGAATGTGATGTGCCTGACCAGGCAGTGGCGCAGTGGATAGAGCGTCGGACTGGGATGCCGAAGACCCAGGTTTGAGACCCCGAGCTCACCAGCTTGAGCGCGGGCCCATCTGGCTTGAGCCATAAAGCTCATCAGCTTGGACCCAAGGTCCCTAGCTCCAGCAAGGGGTGGCTCGATCAGCTGAAGGCCCGCAGTCAAGGCACATCTGAGAAAACAGTCAATGAACCCTTTCTGTCTGTCCATCCCTATCTATTCCTCTCTCTCTGACTCTCTGTCCCTGGAAGAAAAAGAAAAAGAAAAATCTGAGAATGTGAAAAAGATGTGTCTGATACATAGTTCAGCCAATGAAAACTGTCTTTTGAAGTTACTCATAGGACAACATCTCAAGATTTGCCTAAACCTATTTTCCTCCTAGACTTCTTTGCCTTTCCTATAAAAAATTTATCTTATACGTATTTTTACCATAACATAATATTTTTCTTTCCCATGAAGCCAAGGTATTTGCCTACCTTGTAAAGCATAGTCCATCAACTATACCTAATTTTCCAAGTAAGCTATTCAGAAGCCTGTACAAGACCCAGAACACAGATTAAACATGTAATAACATAAATTTCATCAATTGTAAATATTTTTTTCTCAGGATATAGAACCATTTGATGTAAGTCCCCCAGAATGATATTTTTTTAAACTGCATTTCTCACAAATATCATCTAGATTCACACAGTACAAAAATTTACTAAAACTTTATGATAAAACAAAACATACCAAAATATCAACAGGAACTATTTTTAATACTCTTCTCTATGTATTTTGAATGCTTAAAAAATTTCACATTGAGCATATATTTTTTTATACCAGGAAGAATTTAATCTGATTATAAGGAGAGAATGGTTTTGTTTGTGCATTATAAAAAATTCTAAGATTCAGACTAACCTTTCTTTAGTTCATTGCTATTGGTATCTGGTTCTTTAAGCTCCTGAAGTTATAAGTAGCAATAATTTAGAACATAGCCCAGAATATGACTATGTCCCTAGAAACAAAAATGACTAATTCCTAGAAACGACGTTCAACATTTTTCAGTAAATGGTTACCTATTGTGGTAACCCTTAGCTGTGGGTTAAACTATCCTAGGAGCTGAAATAAAAAGAAAATGATTTTTAAAAAATTTTGTTTTTAAAATATGCATTAATATATCTTTACTCTCATTTGTTAATTAAGAATAAAGTTAAAGGCCTGACCTGTGGTGGCGCAGTGGATAAAGTGTCGACCTGGAAACACTGAGGTCGCCAGTTCAAAACCCTGCACTGGTCTGGTCAAGGCACACATGGGAGTTGATGCTTCCAGCTCCTCCCCCCTTTCTCTCTCTCTCTCTCTCTCTCTCTCTCTCTCTCTCTGTGTGTCTCCTCTCTAAAATGAATAAAATAAAAACAAAATTAAAAAAAAAAGACTAAAGTTAAAATATTTTCTCAGTTTAATTTGTTAAAATATTGTCCCAATCTTAGGCTGCTCATTATTATGCTAATAGAAAACTTGTGAATAATTTAAGCTTACATTGCTAGAAATGAATATGCTCTCCAATGGCAAGAAGAGAACCAAGAATAAAAAGTTTTGTTGACTTTGAATTATTTATATTTTTATTTCTAGTGAGATGGCAGCACGTATTTTTTTCCTTTTAAATAATTACTTCCTTTTACTGTAGACCCCACTAAAGAAAGATAGGACATTTATTTTAGTGAACTTTAAAAAATTTTGTTTAAAAGCATAACATCTATAAACTGAAAACAAATAAACAAAAAATCTAGGTTTTATAGTTAGAGATAAAACAGGACACGTGTAGCACAAGCTATAAAAGACATCAATACAAACATCCATACCACTGCCCTCACCGCAGGTATGCTGCACTGGGATTGCAGATATTTTAACCCAAGGGCACTAAGTCAATCTCTTGTGCACAGAGACTTTCAAGAACTGGCAGGTAGTATTTCTCATATACAGAAACATGGTAACACAAGAGCGCACTTCTACAGTAAGAATGATCGCCTTTCAGAGTCAATGTTAACCCTGCTTCCCATGCCATGAATAATCATTAATGATTCCATGGAACTCTTGGCAGGATTGCAGGTGTGTCTCTGTGTGCTAGTCAGAGTGTCATATAATCAATGAGCTGGAAAGGACCTTCAGGACTAGCTAATATAACACTTTGTTTTAGAAAATGAGACCCAGGGAGAATAAGTACCTTGTTCCTCAAATGTTCTGTACAGAGAATTCATTTTCAATTCATTAAGGTAGATTTCCTCCTAAATAATTCCATATGTAATTCTTTTAATTGAAAATTGCTAAAGAACCCCACAGAGATGCATATATAATTTTTTAAAAGCCAAATCAACTTTATTTATTTATTTTTTATTTTATATTTATTTTTTTTTTTACAGGGACAAAGAGAGTCAGAGAGAGTCATAGATAGGGACAGACAGACAGGAACGGAGAGAGGTGAGAAGCATCAGTCATCAGTTTTTTGTTGCGATACCTTAGTTGTTCATTGATTGCTTTCTCATAGGTGCCTTGACTGCAGGCCTTCAGCAGACCAAGTAACCCCTTGCTGGAGCCAGGGGCCTTGGGTCCAAGCTGGTGAGCTTTTGCTCAAGCCACATGAGCCCGCACACAAGCTGGCGACCTGAGGGTCTCGAATCTGGATCCTTCACATCCCAGTCCGACGCTCTATCTACTGCTCCACTGCCTGGTCAGGCGCCAACTCAACTTTAGTATAACAATACCAAATCCAAAACCAGTTCATATATCTGGAAACAAAGAATATTTTTTGCTTTTTCTAACTGCATTGTGGAAGTGAAGGCCTATATTATTAATCAGTTTGAGAGAAAGCTCCTATTTTTATACCAGTGAAAATTCCTTCTCCCAAAACATTCATCTTCATTAATCTGAAGTCAGATTTTAAAGACAGACAAGAAGCATCTGTATTAACAGTACCCAATTCCATTTAGCATACCAAATAAGTGTGTCACAAATTGGCCAGCTTTGAAATTAGCAATTAATAAAGATGTGTAAGAAGAGAAAATTGGCATTTTCCTCAACTTGTTATTACCAATAATCAAAGCTAAAATGGGGTTGTTAGTACTTTCATGGCACCCTTTCCAGAGCAAAAACAATTCTAGCATAACAAGCTAGAATTGATTCTAATGAAGCATCCTTTCTCTGCACCACAGAATGGAGGATATCAAGTATATAGGCTTTAAAAAAGACAGACTTGGACTCTAGCACTTACTAGATGTGTGACTTTAAGGAAAGCAGTTAACCTCTCATATAGCATTTCTTTATCTGTAAAATGACAAGGATAATAATAATAAAATAATAGTAATAATAATACAAAAATGGTCATTTAAAAGGGATAACATTTGCAAGGCCCCTGACCCAGGGACTAGATATTCTTCCTACATACTCCAAAGGATAGGAACACAGTCTCAGTTAGAAAGAAAAACTGGGTGTGTGTTATATATTTTTATATAAGGTTCACTCTTTTAAAGTATTCACTTAGTGGGTATTAGTATATTACAAAATTGTGAATTGCCACCACAGAGTGGAATTGCAGGATCCATTTCAGGCAATGCAATTATTAACATTTGGGTGTATTCTTTGTGCTTTTGATGTTATATCTAACAAACTATTATATAACTTGAGGTCACAAAGAATCACCCCTATGTTTCTTCAAAAGATAAATAGTTGTAGCTGTTAAATGTATGACTTTAATTCATTTTGAGCTAATTTTTTATATGAAGTAACATGAGGTTCAACTTTATTCTTTTACATATGAATATCTAGTACCCCAGCACTGTTTGTTAAAAACACCACATTTTCACAGTAAATAGTCTTGATAGACTGGTCATAAATCAACTGACAAAGAAAAGGGTCTATTTCTGGGATCTGTATTCTATTCCATTTATCTATTCTTGTGCCAGTTAACTCACTGTTTTGATTATTGTAGCTTCGGAGATAGTTTTGAAATTGGGAAATGTGAATTCTCCAGCTTGGGTTTTTTTCAGGATTGTTTTGGTGATGCTAGGTTCCTTGCAACTTCTAAATGATTTATAGAACCAATTTCATTTTTTAAGGGGGGGATGGGTTTGACAGGGATTGCTACTTTGTGTATTAATTTGAAAAGTATTGCCATCTTAATAAGTTTTCTGATATATGAACATGAATTGCATCATGATTCAGTTGGGTAGTTTGCATCTTTCTAGAAACATGGTCATTTCAGCTAGGTTTTACAGTCTGTTAACATTTGTTCACAGCACTGCCTTATCTTTAAGTTCACTGATGCTTTCTTCTGCCAGTTCAAATCTGTAATTGGGTATCTGTAGTGAGCATTCATCTCAATTGTACTCCAACACTGACCTTCCTATTTGAGTATTTTTATAAATATATTGCAATATTGGTAGTCTATTTGCAAGACATTATCATACTTTAATTTTTTAAGACACAGTTTTTTTTAGTCTTTTAAACTTATTAACAATAGCTTATTTAAAGTTCAAGTTCTATTAAGTTCAACACCTGGGCTTCCAGTTTTGATTTGTTGATTTTACTTCTTTGTATGGACCATGTTTTCTAGATTCTCTCCTTGTTGTGTGTGTGTGTGTGTGTGTGTGTGTGTGTGTGTGTGTGTGTGTGTGTGTACAATCTTTTACCAAAACCTGGTTTGGTATTATAATGTGACAATTCTAAAAATGAAATTCCCAATCGCTAGGGTTGGCTTTCATTACTCTTTGTTGTTTCTGTTGTTATAATAATTATTATTTGCTTGTGCATTTCTTGGACTAATTCAAAATAATCTTTATATGGGCAGCCACTGAAGTCTCTGGTTAGCTTAATGATAGGCTAATGGTTGGACAAAAATTCTCTTAAATACCTTGCACCAATAAATCCCCTGCTCTTTGCTCAGGGTCTGGCAGTTTACAACTCTACCTTAGCCTTTGTTTCCAACTTGTGCAGAGCTTTATGCTTGGACAGATGTGAGAAATCAAGGCTTTCTCAAGTCTCTCCAGTACATGCGTATAGCCTTGTACATGCATAAGGATTTTAACATCCCCTATAATATATTCAAGCATCTGAAAGCCCCCAATAAATAAACAACCTCCCTGATTTCCATTTAAGTTTTGTCTCCAGTGTCTCTTATTTACCCACAACTGGTATAATTTTCCCAGGTATCTGTGATGCTAAATAAGTAGGTCCTCAAATAATATCATTTTATTCAACATCTGTTTTAATACTAATAAGGTGCAGTAAAAATTTAACATTTGCTTACAATAATTAGCCTATGAAAAAACTGGTTTTATTATACATAATTTCACTCAAAGTTGTAAAACCTATTGACATTATTATATGAGAAATTATTCTAATTGATGCTGAAGATTTTTTCATAGATGTCTGGATAAAGGGCTTCTCCTACTGAATGAATTCTGAGTCAGAGTAAATGTAAACAAACCCTGTAAAAAAACTATTCTATGAATCTGCTAGATAAGTCAAATATTGATGATTCTCTTGGGATGGGACATTCTGAAGATATTCAAACCCATTCTTTCCCTCTCTAATGGTTTCTAAACTGCTGGATTTCATGACTCTTGTGGCTACAAAGTTGCTAGTTTTCAAAATTAGCATGATGCTAAGGAGAGGGAAATGGGAATATAACAAATTTTAATACCAGAATGCTCTTTTTACCGACATTTGGTAATTTTTCTTATGTGGACACTTACCAGATTGTTGCAAAATTTAGTTGTTTCTAAAGTTCTGAAAGCACTGATTATCCTTTATTTTCTTTTTGGCTGGTGTACTCATTGCTTTTATAGAAGAGTAGATTTTTTAGAGGTCATTCCAGCATTCCAGAAATACTTCTCCACATTTTTTTTAAATTTGAGACTATTTTCTTAATTAAAAAAAAAAGGTTTTTTTCAGAAAAAATTTCATCAATCTCATTCATTTGAAATTGTTTCTATGGAATGAATATGTTTATTATCTATTTCACAGATTCCAAACTAAGCAGCCAAACCTAGATTATAATTAGCAAGATCTAGATTATAATCCTGGGTTTATCACTTATTTGTCTAAGTTTCTTAAATTTTTTCAGCTTCAGTATATCCTTAAAATAATACCTACCTACAAGGGTCATTGTGAGAATGAAGAATAATTACACAAATAAAAGGACCAGCACCTAACAGACTTCAATATTTCCTTACCCTCTTCTTTTCCTTTCTAAATGTGCATTTGCTCAAAAAGAGGCCTGTGCTGTTCTGCTTGGTTCTTTAGTGTAGAAATGCCATCTGCTGGAAATGCCAACATGATGGCCAACAACCAAAAACTTAAATCTTGTTAACAAAAAAACACTATAGTTTATGTTCCATTATTCCAGAGTTATTGAAAAACAGGTCAAATCCTGACATTTCCCTCAGTATACTTATTTTTTAAGGGGCCTCATGCCACACACACACACAATATTAAAATTTGACCTGATATAATTTTTGTAATCCCTAAAACTTAAAAGTTACTGTGGAGATTCTGTGTAGTTAAGAAGTGTTGTCCAACGCCTGACCAGGCAGTGGCGCAGTGGATAGAGCATCAGACTGGGATGCAGAGGACCCAGGTTCAAGACCCTTAGGCTGCCAGCTTGAGTGTGTGCCCATCTGGCTTGAGCAAAAGCTCACCAGCTTGGACCCAAGGTCGTTGACTCGAGCAAGGGGTTACTCAGTCTGCTGAAGGCCAGTGGTCAAGGCACATATGAGAAAGCAATCAATGAAAAACTAAGGTGCTGTAACAAAAAACTGATGATTGATGCTTCTCATCTCTCTCTGTTTCTGTCTGTCTGTCCCTATCTATCCCTCTCTTTGACTCTCTCTCTGTTCCTGTAAAAAAAAAAAAAGTGTTGTCCATCAAGAAGTCTTACAATTTTTAATGCCATAATGGCTCCTGATTTTTATGTACTAGAAAGATGGAAGCACATTCTAAGCACAGTAGGGAAAAGAATAAAAAAGGAAGGAAGGAAACAAGAGAGTCTAACACTGCTTAGTATATGATATAAAGAAGCATTTTTCTTCCATTTGTTGAGGCATAGTTCTTGAAGGATTACAATCACATTGATGATGGTTTCTACTTGTAACATGGCTTTTGTTTTTGCCATGTTTATTTGCTCATGTGTGTATATTATTAGACAAAAAAAATGGAGAGAAATAGGTGTGCGTTACTGGAAAGAATATCCCAAAGGAAGAAAATTTTGGAGGACAAGAGCCCAGTCCCATAGCTTGCTGGGAAATTTATGCCCCAGAACTGGACAGATAGGAGTGGGGTTTCCTAAATGGAGAGGGAAATTTACATGCAGCCTTGTTGAGAAATGAAGTAGTTTGCTGTGGTCCTTAAAGCAGAAGAGTAAAGCTCTGAGTTACATTTATGAGATCTGAAATAGATTGAACCTTGTTGTTTCCTTGCCATTGTTAATGAGTACTGTGATATTTCAAAGTTTGATTCAAAATACATTTTTGTGTCTCCCACCAGTAACTTTTATTAGATATATCAGTTCCCCAGTAAAGTCTGTTATAGCTATCTAGACTTTGCAAATGGGAAAGTAGGAGTAGAAAAGATAAAATACATTAGGGTTTTATCCCAATCATTTCATTAAGATCAAAAATAGTAACAGCATCATGAGAGGAGAAATGATAGGAAAGGAATTCTGAAAAGCTTTCAGCACTATCCAGGTTTTTACCCTAGGCATACATCAAAATACAGCCTGAAAGGCAACTGTAGCATAGAACTGCCTTAGAACTGGGCGTGACACATAATTTTTTTCTGAATATCCTAGGATAAATCCTCCTTGAAGGGGCTAGAGTGGGAGGGAGGCATGCTAAAATCAGGGTCACACATACACAGTTGAAGGCTAAGGGGTCACTTAAAATTTAGTTCAATAGAAATGTATTGAGTTTCTTCAATGAAAAGCACTGTGTAAATGAGAGAAAAATCCTACCTAAGTTGAAAAATAGGTCAAATAAGCCCTTTTATATAAATCACCCATATTACATCAAAGTCATAAAGCTCAAGAGGCCAGGAGCCTAACTTTAACTTGAGCAGCCAAAATATTTGACTTTTAAAAAAACTTTATGATAATTAATAACTCACTGTAATTACCTTTATTTTGTAGTTTTCACAATAATTTTCTCTGAAATATCACAGTGATAGGTTTTCATTTTTACATGACAGAAAAAAACAGGAATCAGCGATACTAAAAATCATATCCTCAACCGCAAAGTTTGTAACTGACGCATGTAAGATTTTAAAACAGATCTGCAAGACTCCAGATTTTCAAAAATTTGTCAAGATTTTCTTCTTTGGATTTGAGAAGAAAATGGATAAATAACTTTAAATTCTTTTAATACAATTAGGAGACAAAGGAAAAGAAGGCATTAAACAGAAATTTCAGTCTAATGTCTGATGACACATACTATGTATCTTTCTGAGAAAATATGTGTGTATAGATAGGTGTCACAGAAAGAGCCAAAATGTGAACCAACCAACAGATTGCTCAGAAGCCAATCAAAAACATTATTAGGTCCTATAAATGTCTACTCATTCATTTAGGTAAATAACAGTAAAAATTAGTTGCAATAAAGGTCAAACATAATTAATTGCTATATAGGTGTTCCTGACCAAAAAAATGGGGGGGGGGCAGGAGTCCAAAGAAGGGGCCATTAACCCAGCGGTCAGAAAAGAACACTTAGACTTTGAAGAAATTATGTAAGGAGAAAAGGCATGGGAGAGTATGGAAGGTGAGAATTTACAGATGGAAATATTTATTACCATGAGCAAAGGAACTATAAGAGAATTTTATTAAAATGATAGACAGCTAAGAAACTGCCCTGCTGTCCATCTACAAAAGGTCCTAAGTTGTCAACAAAATAAGTCGTTAAATATAATGCCAATATCTTATTTGATGTCTTCACTTGAACATCTCACAAGAGGCCAATTGGCTTTCTAATACTGAATCCATGCTTTTAACCTCAAATTATGTTCCTTACCTACTCTTCCTTTCTGTGAATGTAAGCTAAGAATCTGAAAATCTTTTCCTCTCCTCTCCTTTCCCTCCCAAACCTGTTTACCAGCAATTCCTGTTAATTCTACTTTTAAATGATACTTTGTCTCTTTCACTCTTCATCCACAGCCACCAGCATTGTGGGATACAGCTCTGTCTTCCTCACCACTTTCCTGCTCTTCTGTTGCTCTCTTCTCATCCCATCTACTCAGAGCAGGAGGAGAAACTCTTAAAAATTAAAAATGCAAACCAAATCTTAACATCTGCTTAATACCCTGCAGGTTATCTCATCATAATTAGAATGAAATCCAAAGCTTTGACATGCCTTACCCTCTGATTATGTCTTCTCTTAGACCTACCTCCCTAGTCCTGTTCATCACACACCAGCTGCATTGGCATTCGCCCAGTTCCTAGAACAGGTCAACCTTTGTGTCTGGGAGGCTTTTTCATGAGTATTTACATGACTGGTTGCATCTCATCCTTTTGGCTTTGGCTTAAATTCAACCAATTAGAACAGGGGTGCTCAATAAGTCGATCGCAATCTACTGGTCGATCGCGAAGGAAGTGTGGGTAGATCGCATGACATTAAAAAGACATTTGTCTTTTGATTGGCATACAGGGTAGCCAATCTGACGTCTGAACTTTTGACACCCTATGCATGCGCATTAAACCGCGCTAACTTGTTCAGTTACATTGCTGCATAGTTAGCCTTCAATTTATTTAAACTAAAATACAACAAAGGGTATAAAATGAGTGTTGTAGCTGGTCCGAGTAAGAAGCCTAAAACCTAACACTTTCATACAGAATGGGAGGGGATTTTTTTTTTTTACTATGTCATATTCTAAGTGCGTTTGCCTCATCTGTTTGTGTGCCATTGCTATTCCAAAGAAGAAAAATGTGGAGCAGCTTTTTCAGACTGTTCATAAAAACTGTGACATTGACTTTCCTCCAAAAAGAGAGCTGAGAAGGAGAAAGGTGAAAGAAGAATACACAATATTAAATAGTAATAATAGTAACTTAAATAATGATAATATAGAAGAAATAAATTTATGTTTTGCATTTTTATTGTAGGTAGATCATTTTGACTTGGTCATCTTATAAGTAGCTCGCAAGCTGAAAAAGTGTGGGCACCCCTGGATTAGAATATCCGTTTAGTTAGCTCTTTTATTTTATTCATCAGAGTTCTGTAGCTTTCCTTATATTGATCTTGTACATAATCTGTTTAGTTTATACCTTAAGTATTACATTTGGGGGCTGCTAATGTAAATGGCATTGTATGCTTAATTTCAAATTCCACTTGTTTATCTCTGGTATATAAGAAAGTAATTGACTTTTATATATTAACTTTACCTCCTACAACCTAGTTATAATCACTAATTTGTTCTAGGAGGTTTCTGTCAATTCTTTCAGATTTTCTACAAAGACATTTATATCATCTATGAACAAAGACAGTTATAATTCCTCCTTTCAGATCTCTATAACTTTTATTTCCAGTTCTTGGCTTATTGTATTAACTAGAATTTTTACTATAATGTTGAAAAGGAATGGTGAGAGGGCTCTACATGATATTGAATTCTCCATCGAAATAGCCCTGACTTGTTCACATGCAGGCGTAGGATTTCAGGAAAGAACAGAAGAATGAAAGATTTTATTAGCCTTAGAATTCAGGCAGGTAGAATAACTCTTTTTCCCATTATATTGTCTAAATAACATTACTAAGATGGCACAAATAAAAGAATAATTAAATAAATTTACCTCTCAAAAGGAAGAATTTACAATCACATTGCAGAAGACTAGATTGAAAGAAAGCCATTAATTGAAGCTATCAATGTTACCAATCCACTTCAAAAAATTAAAAGTACCTTCTAGACCAAAATCTTTTTTGCAAGAGAAGGTTGAGAATATAATAGGAAAAGAATATTGTGTTATGAATTTATCTTATTCAAATTAGAACCTGTGTATCAGTGCAGAAATTAACTCATCACTGAGTGGAAATTATGTATGTGGTACTCTACAATATACTGGAGACACAGAATAATGAAGCAATACCCCAATTTTCAATGTCCAGTGAAGTATACAGACAAAACAACAAATGTTTTTGATAAGATATGGTAAATTTATATTAAAGAAACCACAAGGTAAAATGGGAACAGGGAAAGCAAAGTCTTGTAACATAAGTAGGTAATGAGGAGAAAGTTTTTATCAGAATAAATATGTAGAAAGAAGTAACATAAATGTCTAGTCCTTTTTCATTTTGTTCTATTCTAACAACACAAGACATATCTGAGACCATATCTTCTCAGTTTTAAATGCTGTCACCTTTTTCTTGACTTTCTACTGATCTCTGTTCAACCGGTATTCTCATATTCTGCTCACCATAGTACTGTCCATATCCTCTGTAACTTTTATTGAGTATGTACCAACTACTTAATTAGTTTACCCTCTAATCACCACATCTGTCTCTATTCTTCTGCTTTCAAGATGTACTGGAGTGTTTATATCTCATTCTTCTGTGCCTATACTTTAGCTCTAATTCTTAGGTTTCATCAAACCCCTTCATCAGTCACTCCCTCTAGTGTGCAGGACATTGCCGATTTGGCTTCATAGAGAAAATAAACTTTTTGTTCTTGATAATAATAAGCACACTCCAAATTATTGTGCTTTGAAAGCACTAATTGACTGATTTCAAATTCTTACTAGTACTGTGATGATGCCACCAAAAATAAAAAAAAACTCTAGCCCTGACCGGTTGGCTCAGCAGTAGAGCATCGGCCTAGCGTGTGGAAGTCCTGGGTTTGATTCCTGTCCAGGGCACACAGGAGAAGTGCACATCTGCTTCTCCACTCTTCCCCCTCTCCTTTCTTTCTGTCTCTCTCTTCCCCTCCCGCAGCCAAGGCTCCATTGGAGCAGAGTTGGTCTGAGTGTTGAGGAAGGCTCTATGGCCTCTGCCTCAGGTGCTAGAATAGCTCTGGCCACAATGGAGCAACAGCCCAAATCGGCAGATAATCGCCCCCTATTGGACGTGCCGGGTGGATCCCAGTTGGGCGTATGTGGGAGTCTGTCTCTCTGCCTTTCTGCTTCTCACTTCAGAAAAAAAAAAAAGAATATATATATATATATATATATATATATATATATATATATATATATATATATATATATATATATATTACTTATGCCAAATTAATTTTAGAAAAAATCCACAGGCCACAATTTATTTTGCAGCTCTTTAAATAAATGGATTTTTATAAAGGACTATAGACAAATAGCCTTTAATAACAAAGAAATAAAATAAATCATGTAGCAATCACATGGCATGAAAATACTTGTAGGTGTCTCTAATAGTTTTTTTGTAAAGTTGCATAATGGAATATAAGCCATCTACTAATTTCATTAGTGATCTCAAGCTAGCAGGACTCTAATACACAAATGGAATAATTGTATTCATCAACAGCAGGAGAATGATTTACCAGAAGAAACCATTTAGATGGTATTATTAAGTTATATTTATTCTTTTTTTCTCTACATAAATTAAGACAAGCATAAATTTTATTTATGATATTTAGGGTTCTTCTTTCTTTTTTATTTTTCTTTCTTCTCTACTTTTACCATCACTTACTATCAAAATCCCTCTCTATATTACTCTTAGTTCCTCTCCAACAGCCATTGCCCTTTTCCTCCTCCTTCATGAGCTTGGTTCCAGCTCTAGCCCAGAAGTGGAACCTGAACAATCTAACCAATCATTGCAGTTCAATTGGCATGGACATGTGTTGTGATTTTGCAAGTGAGAAAAAAGAGTAAGTCTATTGAGAAACTTCTTAAAGAAGTTTGTATGGTCATAAAAAAGGACAAAAAAATAAAAGATGGTCCCACTTCTACTGGATGTCATTGCATCTTCATGTTCTATCTGAGACTATGCAACCATCTTGTAACAATGTGGAGAAAAAAAAAAGTCACTATAATAAAAATAGCAGAAAAACAAGGTAGAAAAATCTGGGCCCTTGATGACTTCATTATGTTCTCTAGTGAACTAACCTTAGGGCACCTTCCCTTACATGACAAAATAAATCTCTTACTTTTAAACGTTTGGGGATTGGGGCTTTTTTGTTACTTATAGCAGAAAGCATTCTAACCAAACAATACACTCTAAATACTAACTTCTTCATTGTTAACTCTTATAGGAAATAATTTGGATAGAGTGGTTACATCAAATCGCTCATTATTTATTTAACAGAGAGAATTCAGCACTATGAAATGATGAGACTGCTATAACTATATTATTTTAGTAGCTATCAAAAAGTAACCTGGACAAAAACCGAGGTATAAACTTGTCTTTAAAATACTGCTATTACTATACTGAAATGTTGTAGGGTTTTTTTATTATTAATTTTAATGGGGTGACATTGATTAATTAGGGTATATAGATTCAGAGAAAACATCTCCAGGTTATTTTGACATTTGATTATGTTGTATACCCATCTCCCAAAGTCAAATTGTCTCCTGTCACTTTCTATCTGTTTATTTTTGTGCCCCTCACCTTGCTCTCTTTCCCTCCTCGATCCCGTAACCACCACACTCTTGTCCATGTCCCTGAGTCTCATTTTTGTGTCCCACCTATGTATGAAATCATATAGTTCTTAGTTTTTTCTGATTTACTTATTTCACGCAGTATAATGTTATCAAGTTCCATCTATATTGTTGTAAATGATCCGATGTCATCATATCTTATGGCTGAGTAGTATTCCATAGCATATATGTACCACCTCTTCTTTATACAATCATCTATTGAAGGGCTTTTGGGTTGTTTCCATGTCCTGGGCACTGTGAATAATGCTGCAATGAACATGGGGTTGCATGTGTCTTTACGTACCAGTGTGTTTGAGTTTTGGTGGTATATGCCCAGTAGAGGTATTGCTTGGTCACATTGTAGTTCTATTTTTAATTTTTTGAGGAACCAACATATTTTCTTTCATAATGGTTGTACCACTTTACATTCCCACCAACAGTGGATGAGGGTTTCTTTTTCTCCACAGCCTCTCAAACACTTGTTATTACCTGTCTTGTTGATAATAGCTAATCTAACAGGTGTGAGGTGGTATTTCATTGTAGTTTTGATTTGCATTTCTCTAATAGTTAATGAAAATGAGCATCTTTTCATATATCTGTTGGCCATTTGTATTTCCTCCTGGGAGAAGTGTCTGTTCGTGTTCTCTTCCCAATTTTTTATTGGATTGTTTGTTATTGATTTTTATGAGTTCTATGTATATTTTGGTTATTAGGCCCTTATCTGAGCTGTTGTTTGAAAATATCATCTCCTATTTAGTTGGCTGTCTGTTTGTTTTATTGTCATTTTCTCTTGTTGTGCAAAAGCTTCTTTGTCTGATGTGGACCCATTCATTTATCTTTTCCTTCACTTCCACTGCCTTTGAGGTCAAATTTATAAAGTGCTCTTTATAACCAAGGTCCATGAGTTTAGTACCTGTTTTCTTCTATGTAATTTTTTGTTTCAGGTGTTATATTTAAGTCTTTGATCCATTTTGAATTAATTTTAGTATAAGGGGACAAACTGCATTCAAGTTTCATTTTTTTGCATGTGGCTTTCCAGTTTTCCCAGCACCATTTGTTGAAGAAGCTTTCTTTTCTCCATTATGTATTGTTGGCTCCTTTATCAAAGATTATTTGACCAAATATATGTGGTTTTATTTCTGGGCTCTCTCTTCTGTTTTAGGGATTATAGACACAAAATAATAATACAAAGTTATAATAAATTAAGGTTTTCTAAAGTCAGTATAATTATTTTTCTTTTTAAAATGAAAATAAATATTTCTCTATTAATAATATACATAAAAATATAGATAACATGTAGAGTTAAACATGTTTCAGACCAGAGGCAATGTACTTAAATAGTCATGCTAAGAAATCTGAACTCATTTCCTATCCCCTGAAGTTGCTATTGATCATAGGAGAGGCCTTTGAACCCAACACAGATGACATTTCAAAAATTCACTGAAATATAATTGAGAGTAAAGACAGTTGATCTTTAAAATTCTCACTTGTTCTCCTTACTGCTTTTAACCAAAAATATTGCAGTTATAGCTGTTGCCATTTATTTAAATACCAGTGCTGTCTGCTATGACAAAATATGGGATTTTGAATTTCTTGCAGAATAAAATAGAAATATACCATGAATAGTGATCTAAGAGTGAGGAATGCTCTGCCCTCTAACTGTGTGATCTTGAACACATACCCTTATATATATGATATTCATGTAGAAGAAAGGTCTGGGGACAGATGACCCTTGCAGTCCTTTTTAACTCTCACATTTTGCTACCAGTATTACTAGCACAAATATAGTATAGATAGCATGTTTTGAATATATCCTAGGAACTGGTTTAAGTGTTTTAAATACAAGGTCTCAATTAACATCTCAACAGACCTATGAGGCAAGCATTTTTCCCATTCTTTTCATTATTATTATTTAGAAAATTAAATTTAATGGTCTAACATTGAGTAATAAGAGTACATAGGTTCCAGGTAAACATCTCTATAGCATTTGCATTGTTGATTGCATTGCGTGCCCATCACCCAAAGTCAAGTCACTCTTTGTAATCGTATATTTGTCCCTCTTTACTCCCCACCTGCTACCACCCTTGCCCCAACCACTTCACTTTTATCTATGTCCATGAGTCTCAGTTTTATGTCCCACCTATGTGTGAAATCATACAGTTCTTAGCTTTTTCTGATTTTTTTCCATTAGTATAATGTTATCAAGGTCCTTCCATGTTGTCGTAAATGACAATATGTCATCATTTCTTATAGCTGAGTAGTATTCAATTGCATATATGTATACATCTTTATACAATCTTCTATTGAAGAACATTTTGGTTGTTTCCATGTCTTGGCCACTGTAAATTAAACTATAATAAACATGGGAGTGTATGTGTCTTTGCATACCAATGTTTTCAACTTTTTTGGATAGATTTACAGTAAAGGGATCGCTGGATCATATAGTAGTTCTGTTTTTAATTTTTGGAGGAACTACTATACTTTCTTCTATAATGGCTATACCAGTTCACATTCCCAATAGCAGTAAATGAGTCTCTTTTTCTTCACAGTCTCTCCAATACTTGTTATTGCCTGTATTGTTGATAATAGCCAGTCTAACACGTATGAGGTGGTATCTCATTGTAGTTTTAATTTTAATTTCTCTAACAGCTAATGAAGATGAGCATTTTTTCATATATCTGTTGTCCATTTGTATGTCTTCTTAGTAGAAGTGTCTGTTCAGTTATCTCATTTTTTATCTGGATTGATTGCTTGTTTGTAGCTGAGCTTTCTGAGTTCTTTATATATTTTGGATATTAACACCTTATCAGAGCTGTTGTTTGCAAATATCATCTCCCATTTGGTTGGCTGCCTTTTTATTTTCTTGTCAGTATTTTGCTGTAAAAAAGCTTTTTAGTTTGATATAGTCTCATTCATTTATTGTTGCCTTTATTGGCTTGCCTTTGGGGTCAAATTTATAAAATGTTCTCTACAGCCAAGGTCTATAACTTCAGCACCTATGTTTTCTTCTATGTAATTTATTGTTTCAGATCTTATATTTAGGTCTTTGATCAATTTGCATCAATTTTTGTGCATGGGGACAAAGTGTAGTCAAATTTCCTTCTTTTGCCAGGGGTTTTCCAATTTTTTTAGCACCATTTATTGAAGAGACTTACTTTTCTTCATTGTGTGTTTTTGGCTCCTTTGTTGAAGATCATTTGTCCATATATATGTTTTTCTTTTTCTGGGTTTTTGATTCTGATCCATTAGTCTGTATGTTTGTTTATCTGCTAATGCCATGCTGTTTTGATTATGGTGCCTCTATAAGTATAATTTAAAGTCAGGTAGTGTGATACCTCAGGCTTCATTCTTTTTTTCTCAGGATTGCTTTGGCTATTCAGGGTCTTTTATGGTTCCATACCAATATGGTGATATTTTGTTTCATTTCTTTTTAAAAATGACTTTGGAATTTTAATGGAACCCAGGTTCAGAGAAGTGATTTGCTCAGCACACCAGCTGAAATGTTTATAATTTACTAGTACAGATTGCTTATTCCTAGTCACCATCAAGTAACTAAGTATAGAACAAGTCTGAAACTTATTATAATGCACCCCTGATGTTTACTTTGCTCTCAAAAGTTAGACACCTAAACTATGTCAATATATTTTTAAAAACCTAGGAATAATTCTTTAAGCTATGTTTGTCAAGTTATATAATAAATAAAAAGTGGTAATATCAGTTTTAATTAGCCTTTTTGAACCCATGTGTACTGTTTGTTTATCTAACAATGAATATCTTAGTATTTTTTCCCATCATGCTTTAAATGTGTATCTGTTTTTCAATACATCGTCACTAGAAGTTTTATATATCTTTCTTTCTAGTCAACAACAAAAAGAAACTAAAAATAAGGAGTATATCATTTGATTTTCTGACTTTTTTTAAAGTTTCTATTTCACTTAACAGTTGGATATTCGGCACATATATTATTTTATTTTGAAAAATGAGAGTCTACTCTAGACATCACCCACTTGCCATTGTAATAGATAGAATTATTGATTATATATACCTTTTTAAAAAGAGAGGACATACAATTGCTTCTTATGATTATGATACCAGGATGTCAGTTAAAATTGGCTCCTAGAAAGACAATGCATAATTGCCATCACTAGACTAAGAGAGAGAGAGAGAGAGAGAGAGAAAGTGTGTGAGATAGAAAGATTATAGGTACAATAGCCATAGCAGGGGAGAGAATATATAATCCTCAGTCCTTATTTTGAGCAGAAGAGAAAGAAGGCAATTTACACTCAGAAGTACCATCTCAGGAGAAATATTTTGTTGAAGTATGACACATATTATGTCTTTTACAAGTTCCTTTTACTCACTTTCCAGAAGAAATAACAACAACAACAAAAAGGTGAATATAAAATCAAAAGGCAAAAGGGGTTTAGCCAGCCCCAGGCAACAGAAAAACAAAGTATGATTACTTCGCCAGTGACAATTATAAATGGCTCTATACACAGAGAAGTTTTGGAAAGCAAGACATGAAATTGATATTTCCTTTGGAAATTTAGTTTTCTCTAGGAAATCAGATTTATACCCATAATCAGTTATCATATGTTGGTGGAGATTACGAAATATAGATGGTCTCATAATATAATGGGTTCTGGGTTATAAACTTTTAATGTATAGATTTTAAGAGACTTTTTATAGTTACCTTTCTTGCTAATGTTTTTTATGTTTAATATAAAGTTAAACTAGGCACATAATTCAATCATCCAAGTTTATCTGTACTCAGGAAGGAAAAAGAGGGGGGCTTATTTTTCTGTTTCTACTAATAGAAATTTACAGGAATAAAAATCTGTTTTCTTAAAGAGTCAGACAAACAGGGAAAGAAAGTAGGAGTGAAAAAGGCAGAGAATGATTGATTGATTAAGGCTGATTCCTGCACTGCCAATTGACAGCTGTGTGTCTGACTGAGTTGGGTTTATATAAATATTTTTTATAAAAAACAAGTAAACATACACACTTATTATGTTCCTGTTAAAAACCCCAAAACAAACCCTGGCCAGTGGCTTAGTAACTAGAGTGTCTGCACAGTGTATGGATCTCCTGGGTTGGATTCCTGGTCAGGGCACACAGGAGAAGCAACCATCTGCTTCTCTTTCTCTTTCTCTTTCTCTCAATCTTCATTCCCTCTTCCCCTCCTTTAGTCAGTGGCTCAATTGGTCCCTGGCCTAAGGATAGCTCCCTGGTCTGAGCATCAGCCTCAGGTGCTAAAAATAGCTCAGTACTTGAACATCAGCCCCAGATGGGGTTGCTGAGTGGATGCCGGTAGGGGCACATGAGGGAGTCTGTCTCACTTTCTACTTTAAAAAAGAAAGAAAGAAAGAAAGAAAAACACTTCTTTGTTCCTTGAATGTATGCCTTGAAGTCAAGGTATGAGCAGAATTAGCAATAGTATTATGGAGCAATGAGAAATTTACCAACATATGTGCTATCTGAGCAGCATAATATATAAAGGGTATTGTTTGTACAGCATGCAGAAGAATTACTTATGCTATAAGGAAACAATATTTTTTGAAGTTACAGTATTGTGAAATTTGTGACAGGTCTGGTAGATTGAAAAGGTAGTAAAAGCCCAAGAAGGAATAGTAATGCTCTTTCTTTCTTTCTTTCTTTCTCTCTCTCTTTCTTTCTTTCTTTCTCTCTTTCTTTCTTTCTTTTTCTTTCTTTCTTTCTTTCTCTTTCTTTCTTTCTTTCTTTCTTTTTCTTTCCTTCTTTCTTTTTTCTTTTTTTTACAAAGAAATACATATAATGAAAAATATTGTGTTATAATACATCAAATTCTTAATGACTGTTCCTATTATAAATTAAAAACAAGTATCTTTGACATATTTTTTTCCTGTATTCACTTCATATGTTTAGGGAAAACAAATAGACTAAAATTTCACTCACTCTTTTTATTGAAAGTGAAGCTCTTTATACAACTAAGAAAAGAAACCAACAACAGCAAAATCAGTAATACAAAGAATTTAATTTTTAAGGTCCTCAACTTATATTCTGATATTCCCTTTATTGAAGAGTTTTAGTGTCAGAATCCAAAGTATCATGTTCAACACCAATTATATATTCAAGTTCCCAAAGAAATTGATAATTTCCCCCAATCATGGTAACAGTAAAGTAAGTTTAAATGGTAACAGTAATCCCCACCAATATTTATGGGCTACCTACTATGTACTAAGTACTAATACAGGATCTCTACATATTTATCACATTCTTCCAATCCTTATAATCACCCCTTCAAGAAGGTTACTACTACTTTGAAAATGAGGAGCTGAAACTCAAAGAAGTTAAGAACTAGTAAACTTATAAAACAGTTCTAAAGCTCAACTTATCCACATATTATGCTGATTTTCATTCAGGGAACAGATCCCAAAATTGTTCAATACAATCTGGGCTATGTGTAGCATTCCCAATATAGTCACTTCCATGGTTTCTCAATGATCCAAAAGCATCATCAGTATCTATAAATTAATGTATTGACAACAGAATCAGAGTAGATTAATGGCATCATATTGCTGTCAACTCTTTCACCATGATGTAATGTTTTTCCGCTCTTATTGAAAATAAAGCAATAACAAAATATCTAAGCATTTTTATATTATAAAAGTGTTACCTAAAATAAGTGTTATGTAAGATATGAACCATAATATCTTTAAATTTTCCTTAGATTCAGACTCATAAAATCAATTCTTTCTATCTAGAAAAAATGTTTTAAATCTGAATAACTACTAATGTGTAGTTTAATTAAACACTGAAAGTTGTACTGTATTGTGCAATCTTTGCTTGTCTACCTGGAAGCCAGGAACTAAAATCCTTTACTGAACTACGTCAATGTCTTCAGTTTAGGTTTTCTTATATAATATTTTCTTCCTGTTATGATTTTATAATATTATAATAAACTACTAGGATGGACATTCATCTTCACTAGAATTCCCTTATAGTTTATTTGTTTAAAAAATAAATACTGTGCTAGGATTATACTCCCTCAAATTCTGACTTAGTTTGGGATGAACTTTGATTAGTTATATTTCTAAATGCTTCCAAATAAGTCTAATGTTCATCCAGGACCTAGCACTATTAACATAGAGTCTCTCAGACCAAGAGTTAAACAGAATGCACTAAGATTACTGTAGGAATAGTTTCAGCTAAGAACAAAATATCAGATGCCCACTGTGTTACTAACCATCTTGCCTCAGGGCTTGCTAAAACACGCTATTCTAGCTCATTCTAAACATGAATCTACAGACCAACATCCTTTTATATAGGGGCCTAGAGACAGCCTAAGAGACATTGCCGTTTGATGTAGCAGAATGCAGAGCATCATCAACTGTCCCTAGCATTGATCTTACTATGATGGAGAAGGAGTCATTCCATTCATTACATCAGTAGAGGGAGAGCAGAGACACTTGCATAGTCGTAGCACATTTATTGATTTGCTAAATCATTTGCTGAGTCATTAACACTTTAAGTACTATGGACATTCATGTATGTCCTTGTGCCTCCTGACCATCCAGAGTACGATCAATTTATTTTTAAAAAGGCAAATGTATGTACTTCTTGTTTTCATAAATTGGTTATCAAACAAACATGATATTAAGTTAATAAAACTGGAACTGGAACTAATTTCATTTTTTGAGAAAAAACTCACTACTCAAGTGGTTAAAGCTGCCAGAAGAGGGAAAACATGCAGGCAAAAGCAAGTAAAGTTAAAGCAGGTAAGCTTAAGATTTATGAGAGTCTCTTCAATCAGGAGGAAGCAGTATGGGTCCTCAACAGTGCAAAAGGACCCTAGAAGCAAGAGGTCCCATCTTTCTAATCTATGGTAGCAAAACAACTTATTGTGGAACTGTGCACAACAAAGCTGAGCAGAGTCCCCAGAGGGTGCTTAACCATACTGCAACTAAGAGGCTGAGAACATGAACTCTTGCCACTCAGAATCAATAGTCAATTTCATACAAGTGTAGCAGTGACCAATAGGGAGTGAATAGCAAATTCACCTTTCCACTGATCTCCCACCAGTGAACATATCCTCAACCACTAACACCAACACATAAGCATCCATCAGCAATCTAGAGCCAGGTTGTGAAAGGAGGCCCAGGAGAAAAAGGGAGAGTGTGGGAATGTAAGCTTTAACCTTGCAGATATACACCTTCAAAAAATTCCCCCTTACTTCTATCTAGACCAGTGGTTCTTAACCTTTTTTGAGGTACCGAACCCACCAGTTTCATATGCGCATTCACCGAACCCTTCCTTAGTGATAAATAAAATATGATTTTTTTTTCCAAATTCAAGACATAGGTATATGATTTTTTACTGGTGCACAAAATGAGCCGTGCATGAACATCACCTTGCTCAAAGAACAAAACCAACAAAGTGCATGAACTCACAACAAATTACGGTATTACTTTATTCTGGCCTCTGCGGCAGAGGCTTCTCCAAACCCCTAAGACCGACTCATCGAACCCCTAGGGTTCCATAGAACCCAGATTAAGAACCACTGATCTAGACTATGTTGAGATGAAGACTGATCTATTTAAATTAGAAAGGGCCTGATATTTGGGCACAAAAAAAGAAAATCGCAAAACAGGGTTATTTAAACTGGGACAAAACAAAACATAAGCTATATTCTTAAGGAAAAATATTCAATTCTAGGCCAAGTACAGTTCTTGAAGAGTTTCAAATATGAATACTTCACATTTACACATTGTAAAGCCAGTAGTCGGGGTCAGGATCACAGCCACCTGACCCGTGCAGGTTCGCATTGGATTCGAACAGTCGGTAATAAAACAACGGAGCCAAAAACTGGTGAGCCATCAGCTTTAATTCTAGCTTGCAAGAATTAAATTCTAGCTTGCAAGAACTTAATTCTCGGCAGGCAAGCAAAAACACACACTGGACTCCAGACCCCACACATTCAGTGCTCACAAAGCTACTGACTTATCCAAGTTTCCTAGAATCAAAGGTTTCTAGCTCACCAGACTTATTCACCTCTGTTTCCCATCTCCTCCAGCACAAACTCTTAAAAAACGGCTTCTCCCTCAGCATTCTGCCATCTTGATTGCTTCTCCTGGCCTCCATGTGGCCTTAATCTGCTCTCCTCTCTTCTACCTCAGGAACCAAGCAAGAGCTAGCTACTGGTCTGCCCACTTTATAGCATAGATTCAAAACCTTTAATCCAATTATACAAACAAGGAACTCTCTGTATAATGGGATTCCTCAGGAGAGGGCACCACCCTACATCATCCAATCAGTCAAGGGTGTGGAGATGAGCTTACTCTTAAACTGAGCCTTAGGCTATAATGACCCGGCCTGCCGACAGCCTGTCCCAGAACACACATTAATATCAACGAACTTCCATGTGGGCAACGCCATCTTTAACAAAGTAAGGCCACGTGAAGGCCAACACACATATATAACTGATGCCTGTTTAACAAAGCTTCGTTATAACTGTAACAATCTTATTTTCCATTTGCACTTCAAAATATTTACATCTTTACTTACTACTCATGTTATTCATGTTTCAGGAGTTAGTTTGGATATTTTTATTTAATATATTTTATTTAAAAGTTGTTTCAAATAACTTTTAGAAGGGCATGATATATAAAAAACATTCTGACATTTATTTTGATCAGCAATAATTAATAAAGTATGTAAACAGAAATCATCTATATATCAGTCTATTTGCTACAAAGTTATGTTATTCTGCTGTAACTTGGAATGTTACAGGTAATAAGGTATTATAATCTAAAGCAGATAAGAACTCATTCTCTATATTAAGACTATGGATAAAAAAAGGGGCCACATACAATTGACAAGCTCAGGGGAGGCCTGCATGGCTGGCATTATAAACTCAGAGGCCTAAAGTAACTACATAGGATGGCCTGACATGAAAATTTTCTACCTAAAAGCACTTTATGGGAGATAATCATGTCCTGAGCCAGGCCCATATCTTTCTTGACAAAGGTCAACCTTTATCTGAAGGGAGCCTATCTATTGTCTTTTGCATCTATATAATCTACCTTCAGAATAGTACAGTAATCCCTTTTTCCAGACCCCTCAGGACACAATCTTTCAACTGAACATGAGACCACAGAACATGACTGTTATCTTCTCCCTCATACCATCTCTGTGGGCTTTAAATGTCCACTGTTAACTATTCTATACACACCAATGTAAAACAAATATGTGTCTCTTCATTTGACTTTTTATCTAATCTCAGAGATTTCTCGACTTTCCTTTCTCCCGCC
This sequence comes from Rhynchonycteris naso, assembly GCA_037038555.1. Classification (NCBI taxonomy): domain Eukaryota; kingdom Metazoa; phylum Chordata; class Mammalia; order Chiroptera; family Emballonuridae; genus Rhynchonycteris; species Rhynchonycteris naso. The sequence continues at coordinate 109,858,960 of CM072999.1, read as the reverse complement.
TCCCTAATCTATCACCTGTAGATTTCATGTCACCCCCCCTTACATTTTCTCCTTTGATTCTAATATATAAAATAAAGTGATAAAACTGTCATTTTCTAGAGCATTTTCTTAATCTATTGAGATTTTTTCTTTCTGGTAATTATTGTCAGTTTGCTCAAATAAATTAATAAAAATTCTCTACAGGTTTGGAAGTTCCTTATGTCTGCAAACTATATCTGTATCAAATACATGTCCTACATCAAACCAGCTGTTGGGCAGATAAAATATATTATGCTCACTTTGTTAAAGATGGCGCTGCCCACATGGAAGTTCGTTGATATTAATGTGTGTTCTGGAACAAGCTGTGGGCAGGCCGGGTCGTTGTAGCCTAAGGCTTAGTTTAAGAGTAAGCTCTTCCCCACACCCTTGACTGATTGGATAATGTAGGGTGGTGCACTCTCCTTAGGAATCCCATTATACAGAGACTTCCTTGTTTGTATAATTGGATTCAAGGTTTTGATTCTATGGTATAAATGGGAGAGAGCAGTAGCTTGATCTCTCGCTCTTGGTTCCTGAGTTCCTGAGGTTGGTATTAGAGAGGAGAGCAGAGTAAGGCCACGTGAAGGCCAGGAGAAGCAGCCGAGATGGCAGAGTGCTGAGGAAGAAGCCAGTTTGTTAAGAGTTTGTGCAGGAGGAGATGGGAAACAGAGGTGAATAAGTCTGGTGAGCTAGAAACCTTTGATTCTAGGAAACTCGGATAAGTCAGTAGCTTTGTGAGCACTGAATGTGTGGGTTTTGGAGCCCAGTGTGTGTTTTTGCTTGCCTTCCAGGTGCAAGCTAGAATTAAAGCTGATGGCTCACCAGTTCTTGGCTCCATTGTTTTATTACCGACTGTTCGAATACAATGCGAACCTGCGTGGGTCGGGCTGCTGTGATAGTGGCCTCGACTACAGGCTTTACACCAGCTATGAGATATTAGGTAAGATACTTGTTGGGCAGATAAAATATATTATGCTCACTTTGTTAAAGATGGCACTGCCCACATGGAAGACCGTCACCCAGATGATATTATTTGCCCTTATGCTTGGGATGGGTGTAGGGGAAAGACTAATGTAAGCAGGCCAGGTCATTATGACCTAAGGTTTGGTTTAAAGAGTAAGCTTTTCCCCACACCCTTGACTGATTGAATGATGTAGGGTGGTGCACTCTCCTGAGGAATCCCATTATACAGAGACTTCCTTCTTTGTATAATTGGATTAAAGGTTTTGATTCTATGGTATAAAGTGGGAGAGACCAGTAGCTTGCTCTCTCTTGGTTCCTGAGTTCCTGAGGTTATTATTAGAAGAGAGGAGAGCAGATTAAGGCCACGTGAAGGCCAGGAAAAGCAGCCAAAATGGCACAGTGCTGAGGGAGAAGCCAGTTTGTTAAGAGTTTGTGCTGGAGGAGATGGGGAACAGAGGTGAATAAGTCTGGTGAGCTAGAAACATTTGATTTTAGGAAACACGGATAAGTCAGTAGCTTTGTGAGCACTGAATGTGTGGGTTTTGGAGCCCAGTGTGTGTGTTTGCTTGCCCGCCGGGTGCAAGCTAGATTTAAAGCTGATTGCTCACCAGTTTTTGTCTCCATTGTTTCATTACCAACTGTTCTAATATAATGCGAACCTGCACGGGTCAGGCTGCTGTGATGGTGACCCCGGCTACTGGCTTTACAATACTTAACCTAAGATTTAGTTTCTTCCTCTGTAATCAGAAAATTGGGTAGCACCTATGAAGGTGTTGGGCAGATAAAATATATTATGCTCACTTTGTTAAAGATGGTGCTGCCCACATGGAAGTTCGTTGATATTAATGTGTGTTCTGGAACAGGCTGTGGGCAGGCCGGGTCATTATAGCCTAAGGTTTAGTTTTAAGAGTAAGCTCTTCTCCATACCCTTGACTGATTGGATGATGTAGGGTGGTGCACTCTCCTGAGGAATCTCATTATACAGAGACTTCCTTGTTTGTATAATTGGATTAAAGGTTTTGATTCTATGGTATAAAGTGGGAGAGACCAGTAGCTTGATCTCTCTCTCTCAGTTGCTGGGTTCCTGAGATTAGTATCAGAGAGGAGACCAGAGTAAGGCCACATGGAGGCCAGGAGAAGCAGCCAAGATGTCAGAGTGCTGAGGGAGAACCCAGTTTGTTCAGAGTTTGTGGTGGAGAATGAGATGGGGAACAGAGGTGAATAAGTCTGGTGAGCTAGAAAGCTTTGATTCTAGGAAACTCAGATAAGACAGTAGCTTTGTGAGCACTGAATGAGTGGGTTTTGGAGCCCAGTGTTTGTTTTTGCTTGCCTGCTGGGTGCAAGCTAGAATTAAAGCTGTTGGCTCACCAATTCTTGGCTCTGTTTTTTCGTTACCAACTGTCCGAATCTAACGCAAACCTGCATAGGCCATGTGGCTGTGATGGTGGCCGCGGCTACTGGCCTTAGAGAGTTAATACTATTATTTCTGCCAGCAAGACAGTAATGGTTCAACATGAGAGAAACTAGGTTTTAAAAAAATCTGATTCTGACAGGTTTTAATGAGAGAGTATAAAATCTAAAACATAACTAGAAGACAGAAAAAATCTTGGGTCCTCTAAACTATGTGTGTTTTTTTAAGTCACTCTACCACTATGTCTTTGGTTATAGTCTGCAAACAGGGGAAGAAATAAAGACTGTTGACTCATTGAATTTAATTTCTAAATAAAATTAGAAATAAATAAATTTTAAAATGTGGATTTAATATTTATGTTTAAAAAATAAAAATGAGCCTGAACAGGTGGTGGTTTAGTGAATAAAGTGTCAGTCTGGGACGTGGAGGGTCCAGCTTTAAAACCCCGAGGTTACCAGCTTTAGCGTGGGCTCATCTGGCTTAAGCGCGAGCTCATCAGCTTAAGCGCGGGGTCACTGGCTTGAGCTGGTGTAAGGCCAGGAGCCGCCATCGTGGCCATTCACATGCAGGTTCCCATTGGATTCGGGCTGATGGTGAAGAAATGGCAGAGTCGGAGGATGGTAGGCCATTCTGTTTATTGGTGTCTCACCAAGACAGGCAAGCCACAAGAGAAGACAAGGGAGAAGCAGAAAACCAGCCTTTCCCATGGAGGGCAAGGGATCAGGGAGGCCCCTGCAATGGTGATAGCAGGAACCGAGAGAGAGATCAAGCTACTGGTCTGTCCCACTTTATACCGTAGAATCAAAACCCTTAATCCAATTATACAAACAAGGAAGTCTCTGTATAATGGGATTCCTCAAAAGAGTGCACCACCCTACATCATCCAATCAGTCAAGGGTGTGGGGGAAAGCTTACTCTTAAAACTAAGCCTTAGGCTATAATGACTGGGCCTGCTTACATTACAGCCTTTCCTCCACACCCATCCCAAGCATAAGGGCAAATAATATCACCTGGGTGATGGGCCTCCATGTGGGCAGTGCCATCTTTAACAAAGTGAGCATATTATATTTTATCTGCCCAACAATCCACCCCTATGCTCACTTTACTACCCACAATCTACACCACCAGTATCCCTGTACAAGGAAATTAAGTACATTACACAAATTACAGCAATATCACAAATCATACAGTTTCAGAAATTACAAAGGTACATTGCATAAACAGAAACAGTACCAACTACAGCAATAGGATTAACAAATCAAAAGCTATGGGTGAAATGACAGAGCTGTCAATGGCACCAAGAGAGGCAAATCTTTTCCCTCTGGCAGAATACAGGCCAGAGTTTTATCTGCAGACAGCACCATAGCTGGTACCAGAGGAGACCCTGAGTGGGCATATTAAACCTTATTGGCCAATACTCCAGCATCTGCTGGTTCTATGTGTAGTAAAATAGGAGAACTCATTATTGGCCATAAAGAAATTACAAAGGTGCCCTTCATTATGCTGTCCCCCTGAGCACTCAAAGGATAATATACTTCTACCTTAGGTGGCCAGGTACTGGTTGCCCCAAGAGTTAACTGGAGGTCCACCTCTAGCCCCTTTCCCCATGGTGCCAACAAGGCCACCCATCTCAGATGGGGGGCCTGGACAGTCCAGGGCCAAGTCCATCGAAGCCATTGGCCTTTAAGTAGGGCTGTTGGGGCAGGCAAGAGCACGTTGCCCTGCTGTTCAAAGCCTGGCTTGAGTAAAATGTCCTTGGTGCGTATCTGCAACTGAATGGGGGCAGCTGCCCGATGCAGGAGGGCGTCCACTGGAGCTGGGCTCTCACGTCGAGGTCTCTCATTCAAAATCTGGAGTGCTGTCCATAAGCGGCGTGTCCATCCAGTAAGGGAGCTGGTGCCCCCCTCCTCTCGCAGTTCCTGCTTTAAGAGTCCATTATACTGCTCAATGATACCAGCAGCCTGGGGGTAGTAGGGAACATGGTATTTCCAGTTCACCCCCAGCTCTTGAGCCCATTGCCTCACCATTGAACCAGTGAAATGGGTACCATTGTCACTTTCAAGGACCAGTGGTCGCCCATATGCAGCACTCAGGCAGTCCAAAGCCTGTATGACTTCCCTCTGGTCAGGATTACGGGCAGGATAAGCAGCAAGCAGACCTGTGGCAGTATCTGCACAAGTGAATGCATACTGGTACCCTTCTGACTTTGGTAAGGGTCCAATGATGTCTATCTGCCATCGTGTCAGTGGAACATGACCCCTTTGGATCTGTCCAGGTGACACCAGTGGTCTCCAAGGGTGCTCCTTGGAACACACTGCACATTGCTCACAAGCTGCAAGTACCTCTGCGTAGGACACAGGCAAGTACCATGCCTTAACTGTAGCCCACATAGTTTTCTGTCCTGCATGGAGCAGGCGCCGGTGGAGCCATTGCGCCATATCACCTGCAGGTGCAGTCTCCAACCATCGCACCTTTGCCAAGGTATCTGCCTCATCATTCCCAGGATGGGCTAGAGGGGCATGCCCTGTGACTTGATATACTGTCACCTGCTTCTGATGTCCTATTTCCCATAAGTCCTGCCACATGGCCTGACCCCATAGTGGACGGTGTATTACCATCCACTGGTTAATGTGCCAAGTAGCAATCCAAAGGGTCAGTCCACGATATAGAGCCCAGCTGTCAGTACAGATCACCAGAGGTGAAGGTTCATTGTGGGCAACTAGCCAAACAGCTCTTAATTCTGCCCATTGGCTGCTTTGGCCTATACCCGTGTCCATCCAAATAGTCTCAGTGGCCGGATGGAAGGCTATGGCCGTCCACTTGGCAGGTTGGCCCCTGCTGGAACCATCAATATACCAGGCATCCTCAGGGATGGGCACCCGCCCCTCCTGGTAGGGACTGACTTCAGGTTCTACCTCCTGAGCCCCGGCTGCACCTGACTCTAGGGTTGCATAGGTGACTGGACCCAAGACTTCCTGCAGTTCTGCCCTCAACGGGCTAGTGCTAAGAGCACAGCGTTGTTGCAGGTAGGCACCCCACTTGGCCAGGGTGGACATTTGGGCCATACCACTACATGGTTTTGTCGCCCAATCTCTCACCCATCCTGCAATAGAGTATGTTGTCTTGACTGTAACTGGTGTTGTGGTTGTAATACTCTCAGTGGCCAGGAGAGCAGCATACACAGCTGCCAGCTGCTTCTCTGCTAATGAGTAACAAACTTCAGCACCTTTCCACAATTGGGACCAAAACCCAATAGGTTGCCATAAGCGCTCTGTTCGTTGCCACAAGCCCCATCCAAATCCCTCCGAGGTTACATGAACATCTAGCTCACAGGGCCTGGCAGAATCAAACACATTCAAGGCCTGTGCCACCTTGACAGCTCTCTTAGATGCTGCAAATGAACCTTGCGCCTGCTCAGTCCAATCCCAACGAACCCTCTTCTGAATAAGGTTGTACAAGGGGCGTAGTAACTGAGCCAAATGGGGTATAAATGCTCGCCAATACCCCAACAAACCTAAGAATTCCTGTAACTGTTTTACCTTAGTGGGCATGGGGTATGCTTGGATCTTATCTATAACTGCGTCAGGGATAACTTTTGTCTTACCCAACCAGACAACTCCCAAGAATTTAACAGATAACCCAGGTCCTTGTAATTTGTCCTCATTGACTGCCCAGCCTAATGCTTTCAAATGGGATAGCAGAGTAGGGACTGCTTGCTCCAATTCTGGAAGAGAATAACTAGTTAACATAATATCATCAATATAATGATATATGTGAACTGCCTCTGGCTGTTTCCATTTAGCCAGGTCAGCAGCCACCAGCCCATGGCACAAGGTGGGGCTATGCAAATAGCCCTGGGATAATACTATAAAGGTCCATTGTCTCCCTTCCCAACTGAAGGCAAATTGGTCTTGACTCTCTGCAGCTATATCAATGGAGAAGAAAGCATTGGCCAAGTCTGCCACAAAGTTGTATGTCCTCAACTCATAGCTTAACCGATCCATCATGTTAGCTATCAAGGAAACAGCAGCATGCAAAGGGGGAACAACTTTGTTAAATTCTCTGTAATCTACTGTCATTCTCAAAGTTCCATCTGGTTTGCGCACAGGCCATACCAGGGAGTTGTAAGGACTGTGTGCTGGCCGAATGATCCCCACCTTTTCTAGTTCAAGGATTGTCCCTGTGACTTCTTCATAACCACCTGGCAGGCGGTACTACTTGGTGTTAGTCACACGCCGAGGGATGGGCAATTGCAAAGGGGAATGTGATGCATGTCCCAGCAACACTACCTTCCCAACCCTGATCAAGCTACTGGTCTCTCCCACTTTATACCGTAGAATCAAAAGCTTTAATCCAATTATACAAATAAGGAAGTCTCTGTATAATGGGATTCCTCAGAAGAGTGCACCACCCTACATCATCCAATCAGTCAAGGGTGTGGGGGAAAGCTTACTCTTAAAACTAAGCCTTAGGCTATAATGACTGGGCCTGCTTACATTACAGCCTTTCCCCCACACCCATCCCAAGCATAAGGGCAAATAATATCACCTGGGTGATGGGCCTCCATGTGGGCAGTGCCATCTTTAACAAAGTGTGCATATTATATTTTATCTGCCCAACATCTGGGAACATAAACATGACCTCATGGTTGCTGGCTTGTGTCCAGAGGTCACTGGCTTGATGCCCCAAATCCCTGGCTTGAGCCCAAGGTTGCTGGCTTGAGTAAGGGGTCACTTAGTCTGCTATAGCCCCTGGGTCAGGGCACATATAGAAAGCAATGAATGAACAATGAAGAAATGATGCTTTTTATCTCTCTCTCTTTCTGTCTGTTCCTATTTGTCATTCTCTCCGTCTCTCTCTCTATCTCTATCACACACACAAAAAAAAATTAAAATTGGAAAAATGAACTAAAAAAATTAACCAAATTTAATACATATTGTTGGGCAGATAAAATATATTATGCTCACTTTGTTAAAGATGGCACTGCCCACATGGAAGTTCGTTGATATTAATGTGTGTTCTGGAACAGGCTGTGGGCAGGCCGGGTCGTTATAGCCTAAGGCTTAGTAGCTTGATCTCTCTCACTCGGTTCCTGAAGTATTAGAAAGGAGAGGAGACTAAGGCCACGTGAAGGCCACGAGGAGGCAGCCAAGATGGTGGAATGCTGAGGAAGAAGCCAGTTTGTTAAGAGTTTGTGCTGGAGGAGATGGGAAACAGTCGTGAATAAGTCTGGTGAGCTAGAAACCTTTGATTCTAGAAAACTCGGATAAGTCAGTAACTTTGTGAGCACTGAATGTGTGGATTTTGGAGCCCAGTGTGTGTTTTTGCTTGCCCGCCGGGTGCAAGCTAGAATTAAAGCTGATGGTTCACCAGTTCTTGGCTCCTGTGTTTCATTACCGACTGTTCGAATCTAATGCGAACCTGCACGGGTCAGGCGGCTGTGATGATGGCCTCGGCCACAGGCTTTACATTTGGCGTAGTCTGTGGCAGGATTTGATACAGATTGGCATGGAGCCACCACCACCTCTGAGCAGTGGAGTAGAGAACTGGCTGCTGTTATGGTTTCCCATAGCTGTTTTTGGGGGACTTTAGGCTGGCTGACTTTTACAGTCATGCGTGAGGAAACTGAGAGCTCTATGGAAGAGACTGCCCAGAACCTGCAGGCCGAGCAGCAGAAGGAGGTGGAGGAAACGTGGGAGAAACAGATGCTGACCCTGGAGCTGAAGGAAGCACTGGAGGAGGAGGCTGACCAGGTTTGTGAGATTCACCTGGAAATGGAGCAGACGCTGGAGAAGGAATCACAGGTTCGTGAGTTGGAGATTGCCCTGGATGTTGTGGAGAGCCAGCAGCGGCATGAGGCCGGGCCTGAGGCCGGGGCCAGAGCTGAGGCCAGGACCGGGGCTGAGGCCAGGGTTGGAGCTGCAAGGCCTGCTGAGCAGAAGGCAGCAGTGGCCCGAAGATCAAGCCCAGCAGCAGGAGCTGGTGTTTTCAGTTCCTCTTTGGAGGATGAGGAGAATCAAGCTGGAGTTGCAATCTGCAGTCTCCAGAAGGTGAGAACCCACCAGCAAGGAGCTTCTACTACAACTCTGGTAGGTCTGTGATTTGGGGACATAGGGGTGGATGCCATCATGCTCCCCAGAGCAGAGATGGAAATTCTGACTGCCATGGCCATGTGCTCCTTTTTGGGACAGTGTATGAGCTGTCAGGATGACAGAGATGAGGGGGGAGGCTAACACCCCATGTGTGTGGACTGATTTCCTGGACTACGACCCGAGTGAGCACTGGCTCATTTGTTGAATGGACTTATGGTTTTTGGACAATGTGAAATACCCTGATGGGGGTGAGAGGTGGCTTTGATGAAGGCTGTTCCCCTGCCCCGGGAATCCTTTCAAATGGCAAGAGAGAAGGCCGAGGACATTTTGCACTTTGAGCAAAGTGCTTAGAGACTGGTGAAATGTGTGTACCTTTGTAATTTTTGAAATTGTATGATTTGTCATGTTATAATTTGTGTAATGTGCCTAATTTCCTTGTACAGGGATGCCAGTCATGTAGATTGTGGGTAGTAAAGTGAGCATAAGGATGGATTGTTGGGCAGATAAAATATATTATGCTCACTTTGTTAAAGATGGCGCTGCCCACATGGAAGTTCGTTGATATTAATGTGTGTTCTGGAACAGGCTGTGGGCAGGCCGGGTCGTTATAGCCTAAGGCTTAGTTTAAAAGTAAATTCTTCTCCACACCCTTGACTGATTGGATGATGTAGGGTGGTGCACTCTCCTGAGGAATCCCATTATACAGAGACTTCCTTGTTTGTATAATTGGATTAAAGGTTTTGATTCTACGGTATAAAGTGGGCGAGACCAGTAGCTTGATCTCTCGCTCGGTTCCTGAAGTATTAGAAAGAAGAGGAGGCAGCCAAGATGGTGGAATGCTGAGGAAGAAGCCAGTTTGTTAAGAATTTGTGCTGAAGGAGATGGGCAACAGTGGTGAATAAGTCTGGTGAGCTAGAAACCTTTGATTCTAGGAAACTCGGATAAGTCAGTAGCTTTGTGAGCACTGAATGTGTGGATTTTGGAACCCAGTGTGTGTTTTTGCTTGCCCGCCGGGTGCAAGCTAGAATTAAAGCTGATGGCTCACCAGTTCTAGGCTCCTGTGTTTCATTACCGACTGTTCGAATCTAATGTAAACCTGCACGGGTCAGGCGGCTGTGATGGTGGCCTTGACTACTGGCTTTACACATATATATGCATGAGAACCCCACATACATGAGAGGTTCAAAGTCAGAAAGGGAAAATTAGGTTTATATGACATTTTGACCTATGGGACTTCAGAAAGGTAGAAGGTCACTACAGGAAGATAAGAAGAGAAGATGTAATTAAAATTTTGTCTTCCCCTATAGATAAGTCAGAAAAGATTATCACTGATAATATCTTATTATGAGTAAGGCCCTGTAAAGCCAGTAGCCAGGGCCACCATCACAACAGCCTGGCCCAGGCAGGTTCCCATTAAATTTGGACAGTCGGTAATGAAACAATGGAGCCAAGAACTGGTGAGCCAACAGCTTTAATTCTAGCTTGCACCCGGCGGGCAAGCAAAAATACACACTGGGCTCCAAAACCCACACATTCAGTGCTCACAAAGCTACTGACTTATCTGAGTTTCCTAGAATCAAAGGTTTCTATCCCACCAGACTTATTCACCTCTATTTCCCATCTCCCTCTCTCTGCACAAACTCTGCCCAAACTGGCTTCTCGCTCAGCACTCTGCCATCTTGGCTGCTTCTCCTGACCTCCACATGGCCTTAATCTGCTCTCCTCTCTAATACTTCAGGAACCAAGAGAGAGCAAGCTACTGGTCTGTCCCACTTTATAGTGTAAAATAAAAACCTCTAATCCAATTACACAAACAAGGAAGTCTCCAATACAAAGCCACCCATCTGAGGCACAAGGGGATTCCTCAGGAGAGCACACCACCCCACATCATCCAATCAGTCAAGGGCGTGGGGAAAAGCTTACTCTCAAAACCAAGCCTTAGGTTATAATGACTGGGCCTGCTTACATTACAGCCTTTCCCCCACACCCATCCCAAGCATAAGGGCAAATAATATCACCTGGGTAACAGGTTTCCATATGGGCAGCGCCATCTTTAAAAAGTGAGCATATTATATTTTATCTGCCCAACAGGCCTATAATTCAAATTCTTTTAGGCAGTTAAAGGGGCAGAATGTTCTCTTGAACTCCCAGGGTCTCAGTTGCCTTTAGCTGAAAACAATCTATATATCATGGAGGCACATCTTGTGGTGACCCCTACAGTATCTACAAAGTGACTATTATGGTACTTAGAGCATGATAGCTACAGTTGTTACCTGTCAGAAAAGATTTCTTTCTCCAAAATTTAGGGGGAATAGGGCCACAAAGCATCTGGATTAAAATGTAAATATGAGGTCTTTATTATTTAAAAATCAGAGGAAGTCAATTATCTCTATTAAAATGCAAATATGCATTTGAATTTCTACAGTGGTACATCACAAAGAGAAATGGGCCACAGACTGCAGGGTAAGGAGAAGTGGGGTCCCTGTGACAAGGTGATAGAAACAAGGAAAAAGTGTGGCAGAGGGTACTGTACTAAACTAGTGAGATTTTTGAGGGGAAAAAAGGAAAGAAATAAGTAAAAGTTATGAAGATTGTGCTCCAGCAACCTGGAAATTGACAGGGCCTAAAGAGGAGAAGAGTCCTTGTACAGGAAATTAGCATCTGTGTGAATACCAGATGTTGGCTGTCTTGGAGGGAAGGCCAGGAAGTAAGCCTGATTGTCACCACAATCTAAAGGGGTACATTGGAACCATGACTGGGAAACCTTCAGTTCCTAAGAGAAAGAAGGCAGGTTGAAGGTGATATACTATTAGTTTCTTGGGGTGATATGGCTATGACTCCATGATGACAAAGCAAAACGCTTTATCTTGATATGGCTATTACTGCTTCTTTGTTCTACTTTTCCTAATTCCATCCCTTTAGCTTCTGTAAACCCATTTCAACATTCTGCATATCTTGTAGCCCCGCCCAACCACATGACCTTTATACCCCCAAAGACCCTGCCAGTCGCTGCTCAGACTTCAGAGAATCAACTTCTCTGAGCCTGCCCGTGTAATAAACTGGTTTTACAACACTCCAAATGTCCTTTGGCTTTCTGCTTTCCATTCTGCTGTAAAGGGGGTGCCACAAAAAATTACCCCAAATTTGGAGGCTTATGTTAGACCTAAGTTAAAAGTTGCTGCCAGCAGCTGCCAGTTTCCATTAAGATGATGAGAATAACTGACCCTAACAAAATCACAACAGCCCTAGCCCCAAGCCAGTTGCCGTCAACTTGTAAAAATAACTCACTAGACATGAATAGTGATAGTTTCTGTAAATTCCAACTGCAGGCTGGAAGGAACCTTTCATCCCTGAGGGAACAAAAGAACCGCAGAAAAAAGAACATTCATGAGAATGTCCACCAAACTGATGGATAAGCCTAACCGGATGCCAGCAATCTGCACCAATCATTCCCCTATACAGCCTCTCCCTACCTTTTTGCTCAGGGAGGTTATAATCCTTAAGATACTCCCACTGCTCAAACAAGCTTCATATAAATATTCTTCTAGATCAATTTTGATCCCTCTCAACTTCTTTCCAGTAATACCTAACAGCTTAAAATACCTGAAATGTATTCTCTCACAGTTTTGGAGGTGAGAAGTCCAAAATTAAGGTGTCAGTGGGGCCACTTTTTGGAAGTTCTAGGGGAGGAGCTTGCCTTGCTTCTTGCAGCCTCTGGTGGATATTTGCCTTCGTGGCTTCTAGCAATGTCACTTCAAACTCAGTTTCTATATTCACATTGCATCCTCCTTTATGTGTGTCTTTTCTTTTATCTTTGTTAGATTCTTGTCATTAGATTTAGGGCCCACCTGGATAATCCAAGATAGTCCCAGCTCAAGATCCTTCAAAGATTTTTTTCTTATTTTTCCATAAGGTAATATTCACAGGTTCAAGAAGCATATATTTCTGAAAGCTGAAATTTAAATTATGATACTCTACTCTCTGGCCCCTGAAACTCATGTCCATTCCATGTGAAGTGTATTCAGTCCATCCCAACATTCCCAAAAATGTCAACACATTGCATAAACTCTAAGTACAAAGTCCCATCTAAATATCATGAACTCAAAAGTCCAAAAATCTCATCTTCTAAATCTGGTGAATGAGACTCTAAGTATAATTCATCCTGGGGCAAAATTCTTCTCCATCTGTGGACCTGTAAAACTTATAAGCAAGTTACCTGCTCTCAAAATACAATAACAGGAAAAGCATACAATAACAATTTTAGACGTTTCCATTCTAAAAGTGGAAAACTGGAAGGAATGATGTTTTAACCTATCCCAAGAAAGGTTGAAAGGCAGCAGGGGAAGTTCCATGACATTTCAAGTACTGAGAATAATCTTTTTGATTCTAGGTTATAACCTCACAAGGTGATCCGACTCTAAATTACTTACTGGGCAAGTCATGGGTGGATTATCATGCTGCAGACCCATACTGCTTTACTGATAGACTTATCTTTGTAAATTCTCCCCATTGTTTCTTTGTAGGTTAACACATCTTTAAAATGCTCCATCACAACACTCCTTCTAATACCTGACTACCCAAAAGAGAGCATATAATCTTAACTATCCTGTAATCCATTCCCACCTTGATTTCTTTTACATTCATGAATCTTCCTTATTCCCCTCCTTAATCACAGATGCATAAAAGAAACTGCAAACTGTTATACTTCAAAGTATTAGAGATCTTGCTTCCTAGCAGTTGTCAGTTTGGGTGCAAATAAACTCAAAATTTTTTTACAGGTTTAGACATTTTTTATGTCAACAGGGTCATCCTCCTTTTGCTCTAAGAGTATAACATATTTGCCAGCCAGTACATAGTTCTATCAAAAACCTTCCTGCCTATATACTCCTAGAAGTCCAACAGCTTTTTTTTATTCTTTTTCCCTGATTCTGACCCTTTCAGTCCAGTCTAGCAATGTTTCTGCTGATAAAATATTCTCAAAACTCTGGTGGATCTTTTGTGTTGTCTGTAAAAGGGATTCATGTACTTACACAAGAGAGTTCTTCACACATCTTTTCTCCATAATTCCATCTCTATTGCTGTTTTCTCTGAGATTGTGTTATGCCCTAAGTCACACATCTAATATCTTGTTGGGAAGATAAAATATATTATGCTCACTTTGTTAAAGATGGCGCTGCGCACATGGAAGCCTGTCACCCAGGTGATGATATTAATTGCCCTCCTGCTTGAGAATGGGTGTGATTATGTTAATATGTGTTGGGGGAGGTCTTTCGCGCCAAAAGGTTTTAAAAGGAAGAGAGATCACGTTGTTCTGGGAGAAGACTAATTGCATTCTAGGAGGAGGGCAGAGAGCAGGGAGAAGAGCAGATTAAGGCCACGTGGAGACCAGGAGAAGCAGCCAAGATGGCTGAGCTTTGAAGAAGAAGCCAGTTTGTGCAGGGAGAAGGAAGGAGATGGGGAACAGAGGTGAATAAGTCTGATGAGCTAGAAGCCTTTGATTCTAGGAAACTCGGATAAGTCAGTAGCTTTGTAAGCACTGAATAAGTGGGTTTTGGAGCCCAGTGTGTGTTTTTACTTGCACAGTGTGTGTTTTTACTTGCCTGCCAGGTGAAAGCTAGAATTAAAGCTGATGGCTCACCAGTTGTTGGCTCCGTTGTTTCATTACCAACTGTCCGAATCTAATAGATGCAAAACTGCACTGGCCAGGCAGCTGTGATGGTGGCTGCGAATACTGGCTTTACATATCTCCAGAGCATAGTTTCCTAAAAGGGAATCTCCTAACATTAGCATTAGCATTTATTCTACCAACTTTTTCAAGTAATTAAGTGTTAGTGTCTTTTGCCTTAACAGTTTCTTCTTCAATTTATTTCCTTTAACATTTTACTGTAATCAAAAAAAGAGAAGGAAAGAAAGAATAAAAGAAGAAAGAAAGAAAGAAAGAAAGAAAGAAAGAAAGAAAGAAAGAAAGAAAGAAAGAAAGAAAGAAAGAAAGAAAGAAAACAGGTCACCCCTTCAACACATTGTTGGGAAATCTCAGCTAAATATTGAAGTCCTTCACTTACAATTCTATTTTTCATAAGACTGTAGAAGATAGGTCAGCCCAGAGTCCTTCTGTTTCTATAACTAGGATTGCCTTTCCTCCAGTTTAAAATAACAAGTTTATTTTCTTCTGAGCTTTTACCAGAAACACTTTTAATATCAACATCTCTCTCAACACTCTGCTTATGACAATATATGAATTCCCCATGACAGAAGTTTTCTAATTCATGCTTCTCACTTTTTTCTACACACTTATTAGAATCAAGGCTTTTCTTATCATCAGTCTCAAAATTCTCCCAGTCTCTAGCCATGATCTAATTCTGAAACCTCTTCTACACTTTTAGAGATTAGTTACAGCAGCACTCCATTTCCCATCACCAAAACCTGTACTGGTTTCCTCCGCAGGCTGCAACAAATTCCATGACAAACTTGAGGAAGTAAACAGAAATAATTTTATTCTCCCAGAGCTTTGGAGGCCAAAAATCTAAAATCAAGGTGCCAGCAAGGGCACACTTCTTCTGAATGCTCTGTAGAAGAATAAATCTTTGCCTTGGCCAACTTCTGCTATTGATCAATACGTGACTTGTGGCTACATTATTACCATCTCTGCCTCCATCTTTACATTACCTCCTTCTCTTCTGTTTGTTCCATCTTCCCTGCATGTCTGTAATAAGTATATACTTACAAGACTACAGATCAGAACACCCGGAAAAAGCACAACCAGAAGGGCCATGACCTAGAAAAGTGGGGAGAAGGTAACTTGTAAGTAAAAGAGTAAATCAGAACAGCAAACACCTTGCTAAGTTTGGTCAGTGTTCAGCTGCCTAGACTCTTGAGTGGCAAGAAAGAGCACGTGTGCTTTACTCTAATGTGTCTTATTTTTATTTAGTCATTTCTTGGTTTACAGATCATAGCAATATTCATTTCTGCACTTCAGCCAATACATATGCCTGTATGAGGACATCAGGAAGTAAAGAGTGCCACAAAGAAGAAGCAAGACTGCACTGAAGAATCTAAAACTTGGAGAAAGGCATGTGATGAGGCTTATTCTCATGCCCTAGGACAGTAGGAAGAAAAAAAGTGATAGGAGATATTGAAAGAGCTAAAGAAAGAGAAACCACGTTGTTGACATGCCTTCCTCTTTTCATCACTCCATCGTTAGTCCCTTGCTGAACTACAAATGTGTCCAGATGTACTACCTGCTTCATGAGGGCCCCACCTCTGACAGACTGCTTGATCACTCAGCTTCTCAAGTCACTATTGCTCTCAAAGGTTTCTAAAATCATGATTCTTGTAATTATTCTACTACATAGTCCAAGCATATCTAACTAATGTTCTGTGTTCCTTTACTGAAAGTTAAAGAATATTACTTTTCTCAGAAGGAAAGACAATAAACTAAGAGATAATAAGAAAGCAAATACTTAAATGACCTTGAGTATTATAAATAAATGTATTTTTAAAATAAAAGAAATGGGTTTCTCCTGAGTCCTTGAAATTTTAGTCTAGTGTGGGTTTTTATGGTCAATTTATAAAGCTACTAAAATAGAATTTGCCAAGAAAGAACTAGAACACAAACTTAATTAAGGCATTATAGTCATCTCCCTCAGTATGTAAAGTAAGTACATCACAATGCAACTTTACAGCAAGATTTAAGAGCAAGGTCATATCTTTCAAAGGCTAAATTAAGATAAATTTCAAAAACTTGCTCCTTAATACCATGTTAAAGAAAATTGCGTTTCTTTTCTGCTGTATTTACTAAAGTTGCTGTGTCTCCTGCCTCTAATGACCAACCTCTTTGACCAAGCTTTGCAGAAATCTCATAAACATGAACTTCAATTACAAGCACAGCACAGTGCCCCTGTTGCATCAGCTGACTGCAAAGTTTTTCAGGTCTAATGCCTAGATAAGGGAACTACCTCTCAATTTTAGTTCTGTTTTGGAACAGCTCTTGATTGAACCCAAAGTGTATAGTTTTCTTTAACATCCTTCTTTTCATCATATATATATATATTTTTTTTTTTCTCAAAGCATACAGGAAGGTTAAAAGAAGCTGAAATTTCTAGTCTACCTGAATTACCCTGAGCATATTAAATGACCTTGACTAACTGGTTTCTAATGTTTCTGCTATTGTAGCACAAAATGGACACTTCCTCACTATAATATCAGTCCCATGGCACCTGCGGAAAGTGAATGCATGTTCCAGGAGGTATTTTATCAGCTTAAAACTTAACACGATTCATCAGTTTTCAAGTATCATGTGTGCAACACAAGATTAAGATAGATGTCATTATAGAAGTAGACTCAGATTCCAAAAAAAAGCTTTTGTGCATAGAATCAGAAAACTTTATAAGTGTCCTTATACTAAAAACAAAAACAAGTATGTGAGCCAATAGGTATGTTTTAGATTGTCAAATATTTGTTATCAGTTGAAATCTACTGGATTATTTCAATTACCTCCTAGTATTTCTCTCCCATTGCTAAACTGCTATTTCAGACTGACCTCCCTTATTTTCACTTTTTGCCCCATGTCACTAGTCTCTAAAGTATAGCAGACCTCTTTACCAGTTCTTTAATTTCTTCATGCTGTTGGTTGTTTAAGCCAGTTGAGTAAAAAGTCATCACCAATAAAGAGTAATAATACATATATAAACAATGTTGAGGTGTTAGAAACACTAAGAAATTCATTTTAAGATATCCTTTATTATGCCCTGGCTGGGTTGCTCAGTGGATAAAGCTTTAACCCAGTGGGCCAGAGGTCACAGGTTCCATCTCTGGTCATGTATGAGAAGCAATCAATGAGTACACAACAAAATGGAAAAACTAAGTAAAACAACAAGTTTATGCTTCTCTCTTTCTCTCTCCCTTTCCCTTTTTCTCTCTCTTCCTACCTCTCTCTCTCTCTTCCAAATCAATGAAAAAAAATGAGTAAAATAAAATATTCTTCTTTGGTAACTTACCTTTTATATGTAAAGTTTCTCAGTAGATTACCAATGTGCCCTGCCAGCCTGTCCCTTATTCCTTCTGGTGCTACTTCCTCTGAATACCATTACAAATATGTTTTCAAAAACTGCTTTTTTACTATACTAAAAAATTTATAATGCATTACACAATTTCTCCAAATATACTTATTTGAATAGAATATTGATTGAATTAAAATATTAGCACTATTCCATTGTCCACCAAGAAAAAAAAAAGCTTCATTTTAGTAATTAGATGTTGAATAATAAAGGACTGAACTTATTGGGGGGGACGAGTGTTCTGTACCTCTGTTCTTTTTTTTTTTTTTTTTTAAGGAAAGAGGAGAGAAAATAGAGAGATAGAGAGACAGACTGCCACATGCACCTTGACAGGGATCCACCCAGCAACCTCCATCTGAAGCCAATTCTCAAATCAACCAATTTATCCTCAGCTCCTGGGGCTGATGCTCTAATCAACTGAGCCACTGGCTGCAGAAAGAAAAGAGAAAGAGAAAGGGGAGAAGAAGAAGAAAAGCAGATCAGATCATTGCCTCTCCTGTGTGTCCTGACCAGGGATGGAACTCAGGATGTTTGCATGCTGGGTCGATGCTCTATCCATTAAACCAACCAGTCAGGGCCTCTACCCCTGTTCTTTTCTCTTTCCTGTTCTGAAATATTTTGAGAATTTGGTTACATTATTATAAAGTTTAGGCTTATATGTAGCTAAAATTTAGGAGATTATTGAGCTGGAGAGTGTTAAAACACTTAGGCTTATCATGGCTTGATGTAGGAACATTGTAATACTCAGCTTAACCCCCCTCTGTATTTCCCTACAATGATTGAGTCAAAATTTGTACAAACATTGTCATAAAAGAGTGTGACTTTTCAATGGCAGAAATCACAAAATGTATTTTTTAAAACTGTTTATAATCATTATAATTCAATAACTAAGAATTTCCTTGACCCCTCTAGAAATCATGGCCACATATTTATAGTTCTGAATTCTTCTTGGTGATTAAAATCTAATATAATAGTTAACTCATATTTCCAAAACAATCTTCTTACACTAAAAGCAGTATTACCCAATGTCCAAGTTAGATTCCAATGTCTCTCAGAAAGAACATATCCTTAGAATTGATATTTAAGTATAACATTCTACATATATAACTGACCTGTGAGCAACAGTGAAGTTGGGAATGGAACTCTGGACTCTAGGCTACACATTCTTACTTTGAAGATCAACTGACAATAATTACAAAGTCTGACCAACCAACCTTTATAAACTTTGTGGGGATCAAGATAATATATAACATATTCAGTTTTCAGAAAATTACTTAAAACAAAAAGCTCAGTTTTATTTTTTCTCCTACAGCAGGATTCATATTCTATTCCCAGGATTATCCTGTGTCTATACTACAACAAAATATCTACTGTGGTATCTTACAAAGTCACATCCTGTTTCTACAAAGGCTAAAAGATTTTTCAGATATTCCCTAGGAAAAGCAATGGTACCATAATCTATTTAATTCTCCCAAAGTCACAGCCTAAGAATCTTCATGCTTTCTTAATTAATGTATTTACCACTTTTACATACTTTCTGAATAAAATACAAATGTCTTTAAAAAATTGAACTACAATGGAATACTACTCAGCCATAAGAAATGATGACATCGGATCATTTACAACAAAATGGATGGACCTTGCTAATATTATACGGAGTGAAATAAGTAAATCAGAAAAAAACTGAGAACAGCATGATTTCATACATAGGTGGGACATAAAAGTGAGACTAGGAGACATGGACAAGAGAGTGGTGGTTACGGGGTGGGGGAAGGGAGGAGAGGTTGGGATAGGGAGGAGGGGAGGGGCACAGGGAAAACCAGATAGAAGGTGACAGAGGACAATTTGACTTTGGGTGATGGATATGCAACATAATTGAATGATAAGATAACCTGGAGATGTTTTTGTTGTACATATGTACCCTGATTTATTGGTGTCACCCCATTAAAATTAATAATAAAAAAATTGAACTACAAATATCTAATCAATCTCAAGATTTACTGGTTTCTAAGTAAATAATGTCTTCTAAATGTCATAAATGTAAATGAGGAAAATGGAAGATTAATTATATTTTCATCATATAAAAGTCTCTTAAAAATGACTACATTTAAAACAAAGTGCACAGCTGAATGAATTACTGTGAGATAAAACACAGAATTAAAATAATGTATTTTACAAGACAGGCATGAAAGATGGGTAATACTAAAGATAGATATGTTTTAGATCAGAAAACATGACTAGGTAGTTTAATATCTAAGATTTAATGTGAATAGACCTCTTTTTTTAAAATTCTACACTTTTTCACTGAGACAAATTTTTAAAATATATAAATATATTAACCAAGGATGGAGCCAGAATTCAAAATCCCTTATCAAAGGAAGATACGTCTGCACAAAGAAAACATTTTGTTTTCCTAAGAAATGTCCATTTTATTCACCATTAATTTTAATTTAATTTATTGGTTTTAGAAAGAGAGAAGGTGGGGAGAGAGAGAAAGAGAGAAACATCTATTTGTTGTGCAATTTATTTACGCATTCTTTGGTTGAATCTTGTATGTGCCCTGACCAGAGATCCAACTTGTAACCTTGGCAAATTGGGACAATGTTTTAACCAGCTGCACTACCTGGCCAAAACTCATTTACAATTTTAAATAATAATTTTCTTATGTTAAACAGTGAGGCAATGTTCTCATTAATTTAAACCCAAAATAGAAAAACTAAAGAGAAAAGTTATTGAATAGAAAAAAAAAAACAGCTTATCTTGCAAATTCAAGCAACATAGGAGACAATTTCATTATTTGTCTAAAAAACTTTAGGGAGGTGTTAAAAAAAGGTTGATCAATCCAGCGGTGACCAAATTAATTTAAATCTAAACACCATAGTGATTATAGACAAAAGTAAATATGAGGGCCTCAATAAATTTAAGAAGATTGAAATCATATCAAGCATTTTCTCTGATCACAATGCCATGAAACTACAAATTAACCACAAAAGAAAAACCGAAAAATACTCAAACACTTGGAAACTAAATAGCATGATATTAAATAATGAATGGATTAACATTGAGATCAAAGAAGAAGTAAAAAAGTTTCTAGAAACAAATGACAATGAGCATACGTCAACTCAAAATCTATGGGACACAGCAAAAGCAGTACTGAGAGGGAAGTTCATTGCACTACAGGTATATCATAAGAAGCTAGAAAAAGCTCAAATAAGCAACCTAACCCTGCAGCTAAAAGAACTAGAAAATCAACAACAAATAAAACCCAAGACAAGTAGAAGGAAGGAAATAATAAAGATCAGAGCAGAAATAAATGACATAGAGGCTAAGGAAACAATACAGAGGATCAATGAAACCAGAAGCTGGTTCTTTGAAAAGGTAAACAAGATTGATGAACCTTTAACTAGACTCACCAAAAAAAAAGAGAGAGGTCTTAAATAAATAAAATTAGAAAGGACAGTGGAGAAATTACAACTGATACAACAGAGATACAAAGCATTGTAAGAAAATACTATGAAGAACTCTATGCCAAAAAATTAGACAATCTAGATGAAATGGACAAATTTCTTGAATCATATAAACTTCCAAAAATCAATCTGGAAGAATCAGAGCACCTAAACAGACCAATTACAACAGATGAGATCAAAACAGTTATCAAAAAAATCCCAAAAAAGAAAAGTCCTGGGCCTGATGACTTCACAAGTGAATTCTATCAAAAATTCAAAGAAAAACTAATTCCTATCCTCCTCAAGCTATTTCAAAAAATTCAAGAGGAAGGAAGACTTCCAAACTCCTTTTATGAGGTGAGCATAATTCTGATCCCAAAACCGGGCAAAGACAACACAAAGAAAGAAAATTATAGGCCTATATCCCTGATGAATTTAGACGCTAAAATTCTCAACAAAATATTAGCCAACCGGATCCAGCAATATATGAAAAAAATCATACACCATGATCAAGTGGGATTTATTCGGAGAGGCAAGGGTGGTTCAATATTCGCAAATCAATCAATGTGATTCATCACATAAACAAAAGGAAGGACAAAAATCACATGATAATTTCAATAGATGCAGAAAAGGCATTTGATAAAATCCAGCACCCATTCATGCTCAAAACTCTCAGTAAAGTGGGAATACAGGGAACATTCCTTAACATGATAAAGGCCATCTACGACAAACCCACAGGAAACATCACACTAAAGGAACAAAAATTAAAAGCAATCCCTTTAAGATCAGGAACCAGGAAGGGTTGTCCACTTTTACCACTTTTATTCAACATAGTTCTGGAAGTCCTAGCTACAGCAATCAGAAAAAAAGAAGAAATAAAAGACATCCAAATTGGCAAAGAAGAAGTAAAACTGTCACTCTTTGCAGATGATATGATATTGTATATTGAAAACCCTAAAGTATCAGTCAAAAAACTACTGGACCTGATAAATGAATTCAGCAAGGTGGCAGGACATAAAATTAATACTCAGAAATCAGAGGCATTTCTGTATACAAACAATGAACTGTCAGCAAAAGAAATTAAGGAAACCATCCCCTTCACTATTGCAGACAAAAAAATAAAATACCTAGGAGTAAATTTAACCAAGGAGGTTAAGGACTTGTACTCGGAAAATTATAAAACATTGATAAAAGAAATCAAGGAAGATACAAATAAGTGAAAGCATATACCATGCTCATGGCTAAGAAGAATAAACATCATCAAAATGTCTATATTACCCAAAGCAATTTATAAATTCAATGCTATACCAATTAAAATACCAATGACATACTTCAAAGATATAGAAAACATATTCCAAAAATTTATATGGAACCAAAAAAGAACACAAATAGCCTCAGCAATCTTAAAAAGAAAAAATAAAGCAGGAGGTATGTATCACTCTTCCAATTATCAAGGTTTACTATAAGGCCATTATACTCAAGACAGCCTGGTACTGACATAAGAACAGGCACATTGATCAATGGAACAGAACAGAGAACCCAGAAATAAACGCACACCTTTATGAACAACTGATATTTGACAAAGGAGGAAAGAACATACAATGGAGTAAAGACAGCCTCTTTAACAAATGGTGTAGGGAAAATTGGACATCTACCTGCAAAAAAATGAAACTAGACCATCAACTTACACCATTCACAAAAACAAATTCAAAATGGATAAAGGACTTAAACATAAGCCGTGAAACTATAAGCATCTTAGAAGAAAACATAGGCAGCAAGCTTTCCGACATCTGTAGCAGCAATATATTTGCTTATTTTTCCACGGGCAAATGAAATAAAAGGCAAGATAAACAAATGGGACTATATCAAACTAAAAAGTTTTTACACAGCTAAAGACAATAAGAACAGAATAAAAAGACAAACCACACAATGAAAGAACATATTCTACAGCACGTCTGTTAAGGGGTTAATAACCAAAATTTATAAAGAACTTATAAAACTCAACACCAGGAAGATAAACAATCCCATCAAGAAATGGGCAAAAGAAATGAATAGAAATTTCTCCAGAGAAGATACACAGATGGCCAAAAGACATATGAAAAAATGCTCAACATCACTAATCATTAGAGAAATGCAAATCAAAACCACAATGAGATATCACCTCACACCAGTCAGAGTGGCACTCATCAGCAAAACAACACAGAATAGGTGCTGGCGAGGATGTGCAGAAAAGGGAATCCTTCTGCACTGCTGGTGGGAATGCACACTGGTGCAGCCACTGTGGAAAACAGTATGGAGATTCCTCAGAAAATTAAAGTCGAACTGCCTTTTGACCCAGCTATCCCACTTTTAGGAATATACCCTAAGAACACCATAACACTGTTCGAAAAGAAGAAATGCGCCCCCATGTTCGTGGCAGCATTGTTCACAATAGCGAAGATCTGGAAACAGCCAAGTGTCCGTCAGAAGACGAGTGGATTAAAAAGCTTTGGTACATATATACTATGGAACACTATTCAGCCATAAGAAATGATGACATCAGATCATTTACAACAAAATGGATGTGCCTTGATAACATTATACGGAGTGAAATAAGTGAATCAGAAAAAAAAAACTGAAAACAGCATGATTTCATACATAGGTTGGGCATAAAAGTGAGACTATGAGACATGAACAAGAGTGTGGTGGTTACGGGATGGGGGGAGGGAAGGGAGGGTGGGATAGGGAGGAGGGGAGGGGCACAGGGAAAACCAGATAGAAGGTGACAGAGGACAATTTGACTTTGGGTGATGGATATGCAACATAATTGAATAAGATAACCATTAAAGTTAAAAAATAATAATAAAAGTAAATATGAGGAAAAATGTTGAAAATATTTTAAAGAGAATGCATAGCATTTCAACTCATGTATAAGAAGCCCAGAGTAGCTAAGAGGATACAACATAAACCTGAAAACCTCTAATGGTCATGAGAAATGAAATATCTTCATAAATTTTAACAATAGTACATTGACTAGCCTTTTCCAATTTACTTAATCTACATCATTATTAATCTAGTTTTATTTTTATCTAATTATTTACATTGACTTGAAGAAACTTTATGATTCAGAGAAAAGAGTAATCATTACAAATGTAGAAATTATTCTTAAAGTTAGAATTGTTCTTAAATTTTTATAGAAAAAAATGCATATTTAACATTGTCATGCTTTTATAGGCCAATTGCATAATTCCTCATGCACATTTCATCAAAGATGTGCATTTAATGGATTGTCAAAAACAACTCCTTTGGCTTGTAGTTAAAGCCTCCATCATAACTACAATGGTGCCACCATGTAGCAAAAAGTATGACTTAAAACCTGGATATATAGCTTATCTTAAAAGCTACATTAAGAAAATTCATGAAGATTCCAAGATGGTGGGCATTCAAACTGCAGAGTCCCAGGACCAAATTGGAGTTTGTAAAGCCAGTAGTCGCGGCCAGAATCACAGCCGCCTGACCCGTGCAGGTTCAAATTGGATTCGAACAGTCAGTAATGAAACACAGGAGCCAAGAACTGGTGAGCCATCAGCTTTAATTCTAGCTTGCACCCGGCGGGCAAACAAAAACACACACTGGGCTCCAAAATCCACACATTCAGTGCTCACAAAGCTACTGACTTATCCGAGTTTCCTAGAATCAAAGGTTTCTAGCTCACCAGATTTATTCACGACTGTTTCCCATCTCCTCTAGCACAAACTCTTAACAAACTGGCTTCTCCCTCAGCACTCTGCCATCTTGGCTGCTTCTCCTGGCCTCCATGTGGCCTGACTCTGCTCTACTCTCTAATACCTCAGGAACCAAGAGCCAAGAGAGAGATCAAGCTACTGGTCTCTCCCACTTTATACCGTAGAATCAAAACCTTTAATCCAATTATACAAACAAGGAAGTCTCGGTATAATGGAATTCCTCAGGAGAGTGCACCACCCTACATCATTCAATCAGTCAAGGGTGTGGAGAAGAGCTTACTCTTAAAACCAAGCCTTAGGCCATAACGACCCGGCCTGCTTACATTACAGCCTTTCCTCCACACTCATTCCAAGCATAAGTGCAAATAATATCACCTGGGTGACGGGTTTCCATGTGGGTAGTGCCATCTTTAACAAAGTGAGCATATTATATTTTATCTGCCCAACAGAGTTACAACTAAATTTAAGAACAATCATCTTGAAAAAACAACCTCGGACACAATAGAGAGGGGTGCATAACCAAGGAGTAACAGAAGTTACATCAAGACAGGTAGGAAAGGTGAAGATGTAAAAAGGCCTGCCCCAGCTCCCAGGAGCAAGTGGCAGCTGAGGGTCCTAAGTCCCAGGTCTTGTACCCCAGCCTAGAGCACCAAAGCCTAGACGAGGCGCCCACACAGCATTTGATGGTAATAAAAAAAAAAAAAAAAAGGCAAGTTTCTGTCTGTGAGAAAGAGATGGGAGTTCTTGGAGCCATAGGCACTGTTTAAGAGGGCCAATGCACAAAATTTTAATCATGGCCACTTACCCAGGGCTCTGGTGAAAGGTGAGTTGAGAGGACTAAAGTTGCATGAGGAGAGTGTGAAACTAGTGTCCTTGTGGAGGGATGTGTAGGGGGACAGCCACCAGAACCCCTGTGCTGAGTCATTCTCCAATACTACAGTCTCTATCTTTCTTGGGTGGAACAGTCCTCTCCATGTGATGTCAGCCTGGGGGAAAGCAACAACCCCAACTTGGGAATGGCTCTTCCCCACCCTATTGAGACTTGGCCCTGCTAAAAAGTAAGCAGCTTAGCCAGGAAGCAGGGTGCATCAGTGACTTAATTGTCTGGCATAGAGGCCAGCGCTTTCCCCTCACACGCTCCCAAGTCTATGACTGGTGCTTCCAATTCACAGGACACTCAGTAGAAACTGTCTGGACTGTGGGCAGACCACATCTCTGGGTTTCAGACCATACCCATTGTACTCCCCGTGGCTACACCCTACTGAGGTCTGTGAAATATGGTAGGTTCGATCAAACTGGCAACTGGGGCCCTAGGGTTGGAGCCACACACACCACCCTTTCTAATCCCTGAATAGTCTCAGGCTCTAGACTGTACTAGAGGTTTTTTCAGTGGCTGAGCCCAATAAGCAGCCAGCAGAAAGAAGCAGCAGAAGGCAAATCTAAGAGAACTTGGGCCTTTTGCTGACTTTCCCCCAGGCCCAGTGTGGGTAAAAACTAGCCTACATTCTTGGCTTGGCATTTCCATGTGCACCTGGGCTCAGTAGATGAGCCACAAATTCTGGCTACTGAAGGCAAGTCACTGGCAGTATGCTGCACTGGTCTGCACCAGATTCCCTCCAGCTAAGATCAGGGCCACCACAACAAATGAGCCATTGTGGAAAGAACTGGAGCAGGACACAACCAGTCTTGCTGGTGTCATGTCCAAATGGCAAGCTCCTTGGATACCAGGTCCAATTGAGGCAAGTTCCACTTTCTGTGGTCAGTACCTGCAGAGTGGCTTGCATGTGCATTGTATAGGGTGGAACATCACAGTCGGCCTACCTATGTCCCAAATGTCCTGCCTTGCTGGGCTGGGTTCCAGTTCCACAGAATTAAGGTTAAAAGACTTGGAGCACAGACATTCAAGGTGTGTGTTCCTTGGAGCCTATTGTTGGGATCAGTAGATGGTCTTAGCTACTATCTGGTGGGGCACTGTCAGTCCCAGAGGACTCTCTCGGTTTTCCTCCCTGAGATGAGGGGTCTCCAGCTAAAACTTTAGAGGGGACTGTTGGCTCTACCCTATCTGAACCTGTTGCTCATCATACTGAAGAGATATAGAAATGGGGCATATAGCAGTGTCTGAGGAATTAGGTTCTGGAGTAGGGGACCACTATTTCAGAAACACTTGATCAACTGAATTTAATTGATCTCTTTAGAATATTTCACCCCAAAGCAAATTATACATTTTTTACGGACTCATGGTACATTTTCTAGAATAGACCACATATATGACACAAAACAAGTCTCAATAAATTTAAGATCAAAATCATATCAAGCATCTACTCTGACCAAAATAACATAAAACTAGAAATCAACTGTAATAGAAAAACTAAAACATATTTTAAAACTTGGAGACTAATTATCATGTTATTAAATAATAAATGGGTTAATAATGAGATTAAGGAAGAAATAAAAAATTTTCTTGAAACAAATGAAAATGAATATATAACAACCCAAAATCTATGAGACACAGCAAAGATATTCTTGAGAGGGAAATTCATAACCTTACAAACATACATAAAGAAGCAAGAAAATACTCAAATAAACAATCAAACTCTGCACATAGAAGAACTAGAAAAACAACAACAAATAAAACCCAGAGGAAGTAGGAGGAAGGAAATGATAAAGATCATAGCACAAATAAATGATACAGAAGCTAAAAAAACAAATACCAAAAATCAATGAAATCAAGACCTGTTCTTTGAAAAGGTAAACAAGATTGATAAACCTTTAACCAGACTCATCAAGAAAAAAAGAGAGAAGATTCAAATAAATAAAATTATAATTGAAAGAAGAGAATAACAAATAACATAATAGAAATAAAAAGGATTGTAAGAAAATATTATGAAGAGATGGGAGAAGATAGCGATGGAGTAGGCGGAAGTACCAACTTCCAACTCCCAGAACCAAAGTGGATTATAACTCAATTTTAAGAACCATCATCTGGATAAACCAACTTTGGACTAAACTAAGTGGACTCTTCAACCAAGGAACACTGCAGAAGCCACATTGAGACTGGTAGGAATAGCAAAAACGCAAAGAGGGCTGCCCAGCTCCCCGGAGCAAACGGCAGCCCGGAGAGACTAGCGTGGCGGAAGGAGAGTTTGGCGGAGAGGGAGGGACCTGGGTCCCAGGAACCAAGCCCCAGACTGCAGTCCCAGAGCCTAGAAGAGGTGTATGGACAGTATTGAGCTGTGAAGCAAGTGAGGATACTGTTTGTGAAAAAGAGACAGTTTTCTCAGACCCAAAAATCTTTTCAAAGGGACAGCGCAGAAACCCTCTCTCACAACCACGCACCTGGGGCTCCGGGGAACGGGGAAAGAGGAAAGGAACAGAGCAGCGGGAACAGAGAGTGGACCGAAGGCACGAGGACACTCTGAGGGACAGCCATCCTGACCCGTGGGCTAAGTCACTTCCCTAATCGAAAACGAATATCTCCCCTGGAACTACCAATTCCAGCAAAGGAAGACAGAACACTAGCCAAACAAGCTCTCCCGCGGCAATTAGAGCAGAGCTGCTTAGAGGGAGGGAGCTCCCAAACCTACAGTGTGGAGACTTAAGACACTGCCATCTCTCTGAGAGTTGCTGAAGGGTTTGGGGTGGCAGGACGCTGAAAAGCGGTCCTGTCGGCGTGGGCGGAGGCACAACCGATGAGAGCTCAGTCTAGCCCAGCAGGGATGGAGGGGACGTGCGAAAGTGGTCCGGCAGCTGCAGGCCGCCTGTGACCCCACTTGTGGGGAAAAATACGGGCAGAGATCGGCTCTGTGACTCTGTGCAAGCCGGCCCTGACCACGGGGATGGGGCTAGAACCAGGGATGGGCGAGGGGCACGCGGCTGAGCTCACGCTGCCAACCCTGCCTGGACGGAGAAACCGTGGTGGTTTGAAATCCTTTGTGCGCCAGAGCTGGCTTTCGCGACTGAGCTCACGCTATGAGCCCCGCCCGTTCAGAGAAACCTGGTGGTTTGAAATCATGAGAGAGTGCCCACAAAGGGCTTTCAAGGCTGAGCTCACGCTACTAGGCCCGCCCGGCCATAGAAATCCCAACGGCTGGCCACCCTACGTGCGCAAGCTGAGGCTGAACGTGGGGGCGTGGTAGAGTCCTGATCGATCGGAAGCTAGCAGCTGAGCTAACGCCAGCAAACACGCCCAGCACAATAAATCGCAGTTTACGACCCTACGCAGGAGGGCCCTGGCCTCGAGGGCCGGGCTAAATTCTGGACGGGCAAAGGCTCACATCTGAGAGCACGTCAAAAAGCCCCGCCCAACCCGCAAAACTGTGGCGAGCAGGCTCTGACTGCAGGGGCTGGGCGTAAGCCTTCCAGAAAAAGGCTAGTTCTGCAGCTGAGCAAAGGTGCTCACCTCTGCCCTTGATACTAAGGCTTGTGGCTTGAGTGACAGCTCCTCCCGCAGAGGAGAGGTGGAAATCACAGCAAGAGCAGCAGTAGGCTGTCGTTGGCAATGCCCATACCCAACCACCCTAGGCAGCAGCAGAGGGGGTGGCAGGCCTGCAGAAAGACCACACCTAGAGAACACAAAGGAAACACCTACTAAACTCCAGTGCCCACAACTTGCTTATACACAGATAAAATGGGCAGGCAGAGGAATGCAAACCAAATAAATCAAGAGAAATCCCCAGAGAAGGACCTGAATGAACCAGATATAACCAAACTTCCAGAAGCAGAATTTAGAATAATGATAGTTAGGATGTTCAAAGAAATTAGAGCAACAATGGATAGTCACTATGAACACCTAAATAAAGAGATAACAAGTATAAAAAACGAAATTGAAATAATAAAAAAGAATCAGACAGAAATGACAAATACAGTATCAGAACTGAAGACCACAATGGAAGGAATTAAAAGCAGGATGAATCACGCTGAGGATTGAATCAGCAAGTTAGAAGACACAATAAACAAAGGCACAGAAGCAGAGAAGAAAAAGGAAAAGAGCCTCCAAAAATGTGAGGAAACTCTAAGGGAGCTCTGTGACAACATGAAGAGAAACAACATTCACATCATAGGGATGCCTGAAGAATAGGAAAGAGGACAGAAAATGGAAACTGTGTTCAATCAAATCATAGCAGAAAACTTCCCTAAATTCAGGCTGGGAAACATTCCACATATTCAAGAAGCACACAGAACTCCATTAAAGAGAACCCAAAAAGATCTACACCAAGACACATCATAGTTAAAATACCAAAGCTAATGGGTAAGGAAAAAATCTTAAAAGCTGCTAGAAAAGAAAAGACTAACACCTACAAAGGAGTCCCTATAAGGATGACATTGGACTTCTCAACAGAAACACTTGAGGCCAGAAGGGAATGGCAAGATATAATCAAAGTAATACAGAACAAGAAAGTACAACCAAGACTAATCTATCCAGCAAGGCTAAAGTTTAAAATTGAAGGAGAAATAAAGAGCTTTCCAGACAAAGAAAGCCTCAAGGAATTCATTAAAACCAAACCAATTCTGCAAGAGATACTACGGGGCCTGTTGTGAACAGTTCAAAGGGAGGAAAGAATATAGCAAAAGAAGAATACAGCTTTAAAGAATAAGAGGGCAATAAACAACTACATATCAATAATAACCTTAAATGTAAATAGATTAAATGATCCAATCAAAAGACATAGGGTAGCTGTGTGGATAAAGAAACAGGACCCATACATATGCTGTCTACAAGAGACACACCTTAAAACAAAAGATGCACATAGACTGAAGGTAAAAGGATGGAAAAAAATATTTCATGCAAATGGAAATGAAAGAAAAGCCGGAGTAGCAGTACTTATAACTGACAAAATGAACTTTAAAACAAAGGCTGTAGTAAGAGATAAAGAAGGACACTACATAATGATAAAAGGAACAATTCAACAGAAAGATATAACTATTATAAATATCTACGCACCAAATATAGGAGCCCCGACATACATAAAGCAGACTTTGATGGACATAAAGGGAGAGATTAACAGCAATACTATCATAGTAGGGGATTTCAATACCCCACTAACAACACTGGATAGATCCTCAAGAAAGAAAATCAATAAAGAAACAGCAGACTTAAAGGAGACACTAGATCAACTTGATTTAATAGATATCTTTAGAACTTTTCATCCTAAAGCAGTAGAATATACATTCTTCTCAAGCACTCATGGTACGTTTTCTAGGATAGACCACATGTTAGGACACAAAAATGGTGTCAATAATTTAAGAAGATTGAAATCATATCAAGCATTTTCTCTGATCACAATTACATGAAACTACAAATTAACCACAAAAGAAAAACTGAAAAATATTCAAACACTTGGAAACTAAATAGCATGATATTAAAAAATGAATGGATTAACATTGAGATCAAAGAAGAAATAAAAAAGTTTCTAGAAACAAATGATAATGAGCATACATCAACTCAAAATGTATGGAACACAGCAAAAGCAGAACTGAGAGGGAAGTTCATTGCACTACAGGCACATCATAGGAAGCAAGAAAAAGCTCAAATAAGCAACCTGACCCTGCAGCTAAAAGAACTAGAAAAACAACAACAAATAAAACCCAGGACAAGTAGAAGGAAGGAAATAATAAAGATCAGAGCAGAAATAAATGACATAGAGGCTAAGGAAATAATAAGGATCAATGAAACCAGAAGCTGGTTCTTTGAAAAGGTAAACAAGATTGATGAACCCTTAACTAGACTCACCAAGAAAAAAAGAGAGAGGTTTCAAATAAGTAAAATTAGAAAGGACAGTGGAGAAATTACAACTGATACAACAGAGATACAAATCATTGTAAGAAAATACTATGAAGAACTCTATGCCAAAAAATTAGACAATCTAGATGAAATGGACAAATTTCTTGAATCATATAAACTTCCAAAAATCAATCTGGAAGAATTAGAGCACCTAAACAGATCAATTACAACAGATGACATCGAAACAGTTATCAAAAAACTCCCAAAAAAGAAAAGTCGTGGGCCTGATGGCTTCTCAAGTGAATTCTATCAAAAATTCAAAGAAGAACTAACTCCTATCCTCCTCAAGCTATTTCAAAAAATTCAAGAGGAAGGAAGACTTCCAAACCCCTTTTATGAGGCGAGCATAATTCTGATCCCAAAACCGGGCAAAGACAACACAAAGAAAGAAAATTATAGGCCTATATCCCTGATGAATTTAGATGCTAAAATTCTCAACAAAATATTAGCCAGCTGGATCCAGCAATATATGAAAAAAATCATACACCATGATCAAGTGGGATTTATTCTGGAGAGGCAAAGATGGTTCAATATTCGCAAATCAATCAATGTGATTCATCACATAAACAAAAGAAAGGACAAAAATTACATGATAATTTCAATAGATGCAGAAAAGGCATTTAATAAAATCCAGCACCCATTCATGCTCAAAACTCTCAGTAAAGTGGGAATACAAGGAACATTCCTTAACATGATAAAGGCCATCTATGACAAACCCGCAGCAAACATCATACTAAATGGACAAAAATTAAAAGCAATCTCCTTAAGATCAGAAACCAGGCAGGGTTGCCAACTTTCACCACTCTTATTCAACATAGTTCTGGAAGTCCTAGCTATAGTAATCAGACAAGAAGAAGAAATAAAAGGCATCCAAATTGGCAAAGAAGAAGTAAAACTGTCACTCTTTGCAGATGATATGATATTGTATATTGAAAACCCTAAAGTCTCAGTCAAAATACTACTGGACCTGATAAATGAATTTAGCAAAGTGGCAGGACATAAAATTAATACGCAGAAATCAGAGGCATTTCTGTATACAAACAATGAACTGTCAGTAAAAGAACTTAAGGAAACAATCCCCTTCACTATTGCAGCCAAAAAAATAAAATACCTAAGAGTAAATTTAACCAAGGAGGTTAAGGACTTGTACTCGAAAAATTATAAAACATTGATAAAGGAAATCAAGGAAGATACAAACAACTGGAAGCATATACCGTGCTCATGGTTAGGAAGAATAAACATCACTAAAATGTCTATACTACTCAAAGCAATTTATAAATTCAATGCAATACCTATTAAAATACCAATGACATACTTCAAAGATATAGAAATCATATTCCAAAAATTTATATGGAACCAAAAAAGAACACGAATAGCCTCAGCAATCCTAAAAAGAAAAAATAAAGCAAGAGGTATCACTGTTCCAGATATCAAGGTCTACTACAAGGCCATTATACTCAAGACAGCCTGGTACTGGCATAAGAACAGACACATTGATCAATGAAACAGAACAGAGAACCCAGAAATAAACCCGCCGCTTTATGGACAACTGATATTTGACAAAGGAGGAAAGAACATACAATGGAGTAAAGACAGCCTCTTTAACAAATGGTGTTGAAAAAATTGGACATCTACCTGCAAAAAAATGATACTAGACCATCAACTTACACCATTCACAAAAACAAACTCAAAGTGGATAAAAGAATTGAACATAAGCCGTGAAACTATAAGCATCTTAGAAGAAAACATAGGCAACAAGCTTTCCGACATCTGTAGCAGCAATATATTTGCTGATTTATCTCCATGGGCAAATGAAATAAAAGGCAAGATAAACAAATGGGACTATATCAAACTAAAAAGTTTTTACACAGCTAAAGACAATAAGAACAGAATAAAAAGACATACCACACAATGGGAGAACATATTCGACAGCACGTCGGATAAGGGGTTAATAACCAAAATTTATAAAGAACTTATAAAACTCAACACCAGGAAGACAAACAATCCAATCAAAAAATGGGCAAAAGAAATGAATAGAAATTTCTCCAAAGAAGACATACAGATTGCCAAAAGACATATGAAAAAATGCTCAACATCACTAATCATTAGAGAAATGCAAATTAAAACCACAATGAGATATCACCTCACACCAGTCAGAATGGCACTCATCAGGAAAACAACACAGAATAAGCGCTGGCGAGGATGCGGAGAAAAGGGAACCCTTCTGCACTGCAGGTGGGAATGCAGACTGGTGCATCCACTGTGGAAAACAGTTTGGAGATTCCTCAAAAAATTAAAAACCGAACTGCCTTTTGACACGGCTACCCCACTTTTAGGAATATACCCTAAGAACACCATAACACTGTTTGAAAAGAAGAAATGCGCTCCCATGTTTGTGGCAGCATTGTTCACAATAGCGAAGATCTGGAAACAGCCCAAGTGTCCGTCAGAAGACGAGTGGATAAAAAAGCTTTGGTACTTATATACTATGGAATACTACTCGACCATAAGAAATGATGACATCGTACCATTTACAACAAAATGGTGGTACCTTGATAACATTATACGAAGTGAAATAAGTATATCAGAAATAAAAAACTAAGAACAGCATGAATTCATACATAGGTGTGACATAAAAGTGAGACTAGGAGACATGGACGAGAGAGTGGTGGTTATGGGGTGGGGGGAGGGAAGGGAGGTTGGGATAGGGAGAAGGGCAGGGGCACAAGGAAAACCAGATAAAAGGTGACAGAGGACAATTTGACCTTTGGTGATGGGTATGCAACACAATTGAATGATAAGATAATCTGGAGATGTTTTCATTGTACATATGTACCCTGATTTATCGGTGTCACCACATTAAAGTTAATATAAAAAAAAAAAGAAAGAAAATATTATGAAGAAATACATGCTCAAAAAATAGGACAACGTAGGTAAAATGAATAAATTCCTAGATATATACAATTTCAAAACAAAATCTGGAGGATCAGAAAACCTGAACAGACCAATTACAACAAATGAAATTGAAACAGTTACTAAAAAACACAGCAAACAAAAGTCCCGGATCAAAAATGGCTTCACAGGAGAAGTTTACTAAACATTTGAAGAAGAACTAACACCTATACTTCTCAAACTATTTCAAAAAATTCAAGAGAAAAGACAAAACTTTCAAGCTCATTTTATGAGACAAGCATTATTATAATTTTAAAACAGGTATAGACACTACAAAGAAAGAAAAAGTGTAAGCCCACATTCCTGATGAATATGGATGCTAAAATTCTCAACAAAATATTACCAAATAGGATCCAGCAATATATTAAAAAGATTATACATCATGAACAACTGGGATTTATTCCAGGGAGGCAAGGCTGGTATAATATTTGTAAATCAAAAAACATGATTCTTCACATGAACAAAATGAAAAATAAATATCACATGATCATATCAATGGATGCAGAAAAAGCATTTGATATAATCCAGCACACATTTATGATCAAAACTCTCAGCAAAGTAAAAATAGAGAGAACATAACTTAACATTATAAAGGCCATATATGAGAAACAAACAGCCAATGTCATAATCAATGGGCAAAAATTAAAAGCAATCCCCTTAAGATTAGGAACAAGACAGGGGTGCCCCCTTTCACCATTTTTATTCAACACAGTTCTTGAAGTCCTAGCCACAGCAATCAGACAAGAAGAAGAAATAAAAGGCATCCAAATCAGAAAAGAAGAAGTAAAACTATAATTATTGGCTAATGACATGATACTGTATATTGAAAACCCTACAGTCCCAGCCATAAAACTACTAGACCTGATAAATGAATTCAACAAGGTGACAGGATATAAAATAAGTATTCAGAAATCAGTGCCATTTGGAAACACTAATAATAAGCTGTTGGAAAAAGAAATTAAGGTAACAATCTCCTTCATTATTGCAATAAAAAATAATAGAGCCATTAGAAATAAACTTAACATAGGAGGGAAAAGATCTTTACATGAAAACTTGTAAGACATTAAAAAAAAAAAAAGGAAGAAAGATACGAAGAAGTGAAAGCATATACCATGCTCATGAATAGAAAGAATTCAACCAAGGCTGATTTTCTCAGTGAAAAGAGCATCAGTCTGGCATGTTGACATCCCAGGTTTGATCCCTGGTCAAGGCACACATGAGAAGAACCATCTGCTTTTCTTACCATCCTCTCCTCCTTCTATCTCTCTTCCCCTCTCACAGCCAGTGGCTCAGTTGTTTCAAGCATCAGGGCTGGGGGTTGAGGATAGCTTGGTTGATTCAAGCATCAGCCCCAGAGAGGTATTGCTGGGTGGATCCCAGTGGAGTTACATGCAGGAATCTGTCTCTCCATCTCCCTCATCTCACTTCAAAGAGAAAAAAAAAAAAAAACTTTATTAATATGCCCATAGTACCCAAAGCAATCTATAGATTAAGTGTAATTCTTATCAAAATATCAATGGCATACTTCACAGATCTAGAACAAATATTCCTAAAATTTCTATGGAACCAAAAAAGAATGCAAATAGCTCCAGAAATCTTGAAAATGAGGAACAAAGTGGGAGGTATCACTTTCTGATATCAAGTTATACTACAAGGCCATTGTAATAAAAATAACTTGGTACTGGCATGACTACAGGCAGGTAGATCAATGGAAGAGAACAGAGAACCCAGAAACAAACCCATGCCTTTAAGGTCAATTAATATATGACAAAGGAGGCAAGAGTATACAATGAAGCAAAGACAGTCTCTTTAAAAATGGTGTTGGGGGCCCTGACCAGTTGCCCAGTTTCAGCCCAGCGTTCAATTCCCAGTCAGGGCACACAGGAGAAGCAACCATCTGCTTTATTCCCCTCAATCTCCCTCTTCTCTCTCTCTTATCCTCCATCAGCCATGGCTCTATTTGTTCGAGCACATCAGCCCAGGGCACTGAGGATGGCTCTGTGAAGTCTCTGCCTCAGGTGCTAAAAATGGCTGGGTCGCAAGCATGGCCCCAGATGGGCAGAACATCGGCCCCAGATGGAATCTGCCAGATGAATTCTGATTGGGCTGCATGTGGGAGTTGCTCTCTTTATCTCCCCTTCTCTCACTTGAGAAAAAAAGAAAATAAAATTGTGTTGGGATAATTGGACAGGTACATGCTAAAAAATGAAACTAGACTTCCAACTTATACCATTCATAAAAATAAAATCAATATGTATAAAAGACTTAAATGTAAATTGTGAAACTATTAAAATCTTGGAAGGAAACATAGGCAGTAGACCAGGGGTGCTCAATACGTCAATTGCGATCTACTGGTCGATCACGAAGGAACTGTGGGTAGATCGCATGACATTAAAAAGACATTTGTCTTTTGATTGGCATACAGGGTAACCAATCTGACGTCTGAACTTGTGACACCCTATGCATGCGCATTAAACCGCGCTAACTTGTTCAGTTACATTGCTGCATAGTTAGCCTTCAATTTACTTAAACTAAATACAACAAAGGGTATGAAAATGAGTGTCATAGCTGGTCCGAGTAAGAAGCCTAAAACCTACCACTTTCATACAGAATGGGAGAGGATTTTTTTCACTATGTCATATTCTAAGTGCATTTGCCTCATTTGTCTGTGTGCCATTGCTATTCCAAAGAGGGGAAATGTGGAGCGGCTTTTTAGGACTGTTCATAAAAACTGTGACATTGACTTTCCTCCGAAAAGAGAGCTGAGAAGGAGAAAGGTGAAAGAAGAATATACAATATTAAATAGTAACAATAGTAACTTAAATAATGATAATATAGAAGAAATAAATTTATGTTTTGCATTTTTATTATAGGAAGATCGTTTTGACTTGTTCATCTTATAAGTAGCTCTCAAGCTGAAAAAGTGTGAGCACGCCTGCAGTAGACTCTTCAATATATCTTGAAGCAACAATTTTGCTGATATATCTCCATGAGCAAGTGAAATAAAGGACAAAATAAACAAATAAGACTTTATCAATCTAAAAAGTTTTTATACAGAAAAAGATGAAATAAAATGACAACCCACCCAATAGGAGAACATATTCACTGATACATATGATAAGGGGTTAATAATCAAAATTTATAAAAAACTTATAAAACTCCACACCAGGAAGGTAAACAATCCAATTAAAAAATGGGCAGAGGACCTGAATAGACACTTATCCCAAGAGGACATACAGATGGCCAAGAAGCATATGAAAAAATGCTCAATGTCACTAATCATTAGAGAAATGCAAATTTAAAGCACAGTGAGATACCACCTCACACCAGTCAGAATCGCTTTCATTAACAAATGCTAGTGAGGGGGTGGAGAAAAGAAAACCCTTGTGCACTATTGGTGGGAATATATACTTATACAGCCACTGTGGAAAACAGTATGGCATTTTATCAAACACTAATGTCCCAGCTCTCCCAATTTTAGGAATATATCTTAAGAATCCCAGAACAGCCTGATCAGGCAGTGGTGCAGTGGATAGAGCATTGGGCTGGGATGCGGAAGACCCAGGTTCGAGACCCTGAGCTCACCAGCTCAATTGAGCGCATTGCCCACCTGGCTTGGGCAAAAGCTCTCCAGCTTGGACCCAAGGTCACTGGCTCCAGCAAGAGGTTGCTCGGTCTGCTGAAGACCCGTGGTCAAGGCACATGTGAGAAAGCAATCAATGAACAACTAAGGTGTCACAAAGGCAACAAAAAACTAATGATTGATTCTTCTCATCTCTCCGTGCCTGTTTGTCTGTCCCTATCTGTCCCTCTCTGACTCTCCCTCTGTCCCTGTAAAAAAAAAAAAAAAAGAATCCCAGAACACTTACTTACTTACTTACTTACTTACTAATTTATTTATTTTATGGGGTCACATTGATAAATCAGGGTACATATGTTCAGAGAAAATATTTCCAGGTTATTTTGACTTTTGATTATATTGCGTACCCATCACCCAA
Source organism: Rhynchonycteris naso (assembly GCA_037038555.1). Taxonomy (NCBI): domain Eukaryota; kingdom Metazoa; phylum Chordata; class Mammalia; order Chiroptera; family Emballonuridae; genus Rhynchonycteris; species Rhynchonycteris naso. The sequence continues at coordinate 109,820,518 of CM072999.1, read as the reverse complement.
AGTCAAATTGTCCTCCATCACCTTCTATCTGGTTTTATTTGTGCCCCTCCCCTCTCCCTACCCCCTCTTTAACCCATCCCCACCCCGCGAGTAGCCAGCACACTCTTGTTCATGTCTCTGAGTCTCCAGAACATTAATTTAAAAGAAGATATGCACCCTTATGTTCATTGCAGCATTGTTTACAATGCTAAAATCTGGAAACATCCCAATGTAATCAGTGGACAAGTAGAAAGAAAAGCAGTGGTACATCTATACCATAAAATACTGTGCAGCCATGATAAAGAAGAAATTATTACCTTTTGCAATGGCATGGATGGACCTGTAGATTACTATGCTAAGAGAAATAAGACAAGCAGAGAAAGACAAATATAATATAATCCCATATGTGGAATCTAATGAACATAATAAACTGAGGCACAAAATAGAAACAAGAGTCAAGTTCACAGGGAACAGATAGACAACTGTAAAAAGGAAGGGGCAGAGGGGATCAGATCAAAGAAGGTGAAGAGATTAACAAAAAACACATATGTACATAAGACATAGATACAGACAACAGGGTAGTAAGTCCCACAGGGAAAGGGGGGATAGAGGTAGAGGGAGGGGGAATAATGGGGGTAAAATAGGAGACTTTTCATGGGGTATGGGGGGCATAGTTTCAGGGGGGTGGGGAGTTTTATATTGAATGGAACACTTGAAACCATGTCAACACAATAAATTCAAAATAAAAATTGAAAAAAGAAAGTTTATAATATAGAGGCCAAATTTAATCAGTGAGATTCTATTATTTATAAGTTTATTGTCTGCTTTTGACTCATAAATGACTCCTTGTTTAATTCACAGGTCTTCAAATTCAACTGCAATGTGTCTTTTCCTCATTTATTAAAAATTTATTGAACACTCAACTCTCTGCTCTACAAACACAGGATGCAAAGGACAAGCACAGACTCTGCCCTCATTGTGCTTAGAATCTCATACCATTTCATCAGATTTGCTCATTTACAGCTTGAATATTTTTAATTCTTTTTAAAGCAACAAGACCCAGTTCTGTGAAAGATTAAGATATCAAAAATCTCTTTGCACTCAGTTTAAACATTCATATATATTAAAACACTTCCCATTGTGATCTTCAACCTCCCGTAGAATTGCATAGCGGCTCTTTTGTCAGTACTAATGAACCACTGTGTATTTTTTGTATCACTATAAGGCAATTGCATGCACATTGAATATTGTGCTTTTTAAAAAAATGGTCTGTTGCCACCTAATGACATTTCAAAGTGGTATCGATTTCAGGAGAGTAGCACAAATAGGTCATTTTAGCAAAGGAAATTCTGCCATAAGTGGATCTCACTGAACATGCACCTATTATCTTCCATATCAAAATAACCAATTTCAGGCACTCAGTGAGTCTTTTTCATTAAAGTAATTCAAAACTCTGCTATTATTAGAGTGCCATCCTAGAAAACTAAATACCACTGTCAGTCATCTGAAGTTCAGAAAAATGGCAGCAAAAAGAATAAAACACATTCACCTTAAAACTCACAATCTTGAGACACATAGGTAGAGCACTCCCTAACAATTAATTCTTGAAAATTTTTTGGATGGTAATTCATTTCAAATTAATACCTCATCAACAAAACGGTTACAGGGGCAGCCAAAAAATATCATTGTATGAAAATGACAAATTAAGCACTATGAATAAATACAAAGATACTAGGATATAAAACATACTTCATTTACTAAGATTTAACTGCTCCTTCCCCCAAACATAGGAAAAAACTATTTATCATAAAGACACTATGAAAATGTATATCAAAAGAAAAAATACAGACACCTTTGTATAATCTCTGAGATAATCTAATAATAGAAAAGCCTTCTTTCCATTTCACTGTTTTGTGTCATTACTGTGGCAGCTTTTTAGTCATACAGGATTAAAACCAGGAAGCCGGCCTTGACAGCTGCTTCTTTACCACTTAGATGCAATCGGTTCTGGGTTCTTTTTATTTACCCTAGAATTGTTTAAGAAGCAGTACAAGAGCTTAAACTATAGAACTCTGCTACCCAGGTTCAAATTCTACCTCCACTGCTTTACCCATGTAACAGGTGACTTACGGTGAATCTCAGTTTTCTCATCTATAATATGAGAAGATGAGTACTATTTACCATGTAGAATTGTGAGGATTTAATGAGCAAATATGAAGGAAGTGCTCAAAACAGTGTATACTGCACAACAATATGTCTAAAAATATTGGCTGATGTTGATCCCTTAGGTTTCTTCTTCTTAGTCTTGTTCACCACCCAACACCCCTAGTTCACCCTTCATCACCTCACAGTTATAAAATTCTGCAATGTCTCCCTAAACTGTGTCTTCCTCTTCCATTACACCCTGAGTACATCCTAGTGCCAGGTTATTCTAGCTAAAATATTACTTTTTTATCATTTTGCTTGAAGCTCTCAATGATATCTCCAAATAGTTATTTTTATAAACTGTCAATCATCTTACTCTTACTTGGTGAAATACAAGTTAGCTTTTAATGCAGTAGTTCTAAGATGAAGATGTCAAAACAGAAATTTCTGTAAATTATATTGACCAATCCCCTCCTTCCATTAGAAATTTCCTGGGACAGTACCCCATGTTTAATTTATAATGTATAATTTATATTTCTTCATGTCAACATTTTTCCTGTGTATTCATTTAATCTCCCCCCAAAAGTCCTTCAATTCTGTAGCAGAGCCATCTACTTTACAACTCCTTCCACAACATTAGGAATTTTAAGAAACAAAGGATCTGGAATTTATTAAGTATGTAGCAAAATGGAATTCTAAGAAAGATGCATATAAATGTCAATAAATATTAAGCGAACAACTATAAAGTAAAAATTTTTTATAATCAATTTTTTTCTCCTTAGTATATTCCTATCCCTGTTTCCTCACTCTTGACTTCCACAGAAATATGGATTAATGAAAAACAACTTGACAGATTTTCTATATTTATTTTTCAAAAACATTAAACAGCCAGGGAATTTAGGTGTTTCAAGAATTTGGAATACAGATATATCTGGAATGCAGAAATATATTTCTTTTGTACAAAACAAACACAAGAGAGATTTTTCCAACCTTGCCTCTCTCAAAGAAGAAACATCCCCAGCTCTCTAAGAGAAAGGAGAAGGAAAAGAGAGAAGGACAAAGAAGTCTGTGAGTTCACAAAAGGAGCCTTTTGCTGAGATAGCCAATAGGTGCTTCAAGGTCAGACCCAAGAGACAGAGTGGCTGTATTAATCATTAGCAGGTGAAATGATTGACACATTCACAGTGTCCTGTGTTCCAAGATCTGCACAAAAGTTGCAGAGATAATGACTGAACCTGAAGCATTAATGTAAACAGAAGGATGGCAACCTGGGTAGATACAAGAATTTATTATCAAGATTTGTCTTCCCATAGTGTTCTCACTGCTGACACCCTTTACAATCAAGAGAACAAGGAGTGAAGATCCGGGGTGGCAAATCTACCATAGTGCAAAAGGGACTATAGTTAGATTTCAGTGTTTTTTTAGAAAAATAAAATTATATTTCCTGCACCTTTAAATTTTGGAGCTTAGAATTAATCCCACCCAATAAGATTCATAGTTGAGGTTGTAGAACATGTTGTACTGTTATTAGCGATGACATTTATGTGTCAATCAACTTGGAAGTATTTTTTAGTTGTTTTTGTTATAGCTCTTATAGTATTTTTTAAAAAGATTTTTTATTTATTAATTTTCAGAGAATGAGGGGAGAGAGAGAGAGATGGAGGAGGGGAAACATCAATTTGTAGTAGTTGCTTTTCATCTTTGCCTTGATGGGGCAAGCCCAGAGTTTTGAACTGACATCTCCAGCATTCCGGGTTAATGCTTTATCCAATGCGTCACCACAGGTCAGGCTCAACTTAGAAGTATTATCTCTTCTGATGCCTACAGAGAACTATGATGGAAGCATGCATCCTCTCACACAAAGCATGCTTCTCCAATATTCAAAAAAAAGGTAACATGAAAAAGAATTCAGATGCTTGAGCCTTTTATTAATTCATAAAAAGACATTTAATTTACTTTTAAAAACCCTGACTTGTTATTGTTCTATCTCAGATTCTTTATCCTCAGATTCTTAATTGGTACTATAATTAGAAAACCTCTTACAGGTGAATAGCATTTCGCATTTGAGATTGCTTTTACCTTTGTTCACAGGCCCATTAAAATTTTCTTTCAGGGTTAGTTTATAGAAAAAGGAATGTCTACTTGAAGTATTCTCGGAAAAGTCATTCTTTGAATTATAAACAAATCAAATTAAGCCACTTGTACTCCCCTGGGAGTTTCCCAGAATCAAATCAGATGACTCAGCAATTAACTAGTCCTTCCTTCTTCATGAGACAAGAATTTCTTCTTATATCTTTAACATATTTTCATCCATTCTCTTCTAAAATACTGCCAGTGATGGGGAACTCATTGCCCTATCAGGATGCAAGAATTATTATTCCTCTTGCTAGTATATGACAGTCACCTTATCCTAACTTTCTAGCACAGTGAGCACTCAGGAAAACACGGGGTTGTCTTGCAACCACAGAGTCATGCACAGAGAAGGCACTCAATATATATTTACTGGAAAATGGAACAAATAAACAGCAATTGGCCCTTACTCTTTCTGGAGTCACACAGAATAAACTTATACAAAAAAAATCCTTTAAGTAATTAAAAAGAGAGTTATAAATATTCACTATGTCTTTGAAATCTGGTTAGACTTTATTAAGGAATGACTCCCAACACTACAAAATTAAATTAATTAGGGGTTCTTCCTCCTTTTAAGCTTATACCTTAAAGATTTAATGTTTTGAGGGCAAACAATTCAGTATCCTTTGGATCTCGACAAGAGAGATTTATTTGATATGAACACCAGGGGAGAAATTTATCTGCTGGTTGACTCAATGGATAGATGCATTGGCCTGGTGTATGGATCTCCCAGGTTTGATTCCCAGTCAGGGTACAGATGAGAAGTGATCACCTGCTTCTCTCCCTCACTCTGCCTCTTCTCTATCTCTTCCCCTCTTGCAGCCAGTGATTCAATTGGTTCACACCTTGGCCCCAGGTGCTGAGGATAGCTTGGTTGATGGGGGTTGCCAGGTAGACCCTGGTCATGGCTCATGCAGGAGTCTATCTCTCTATCCCTCCCCCCTGCCCAGCACTAAAAAAATAAAAAGAAATTTATCTGCTGAGATGGACTCCCATAGTCTCAACCAAGAACCCAAATTTTATGAATAATAAAAGTCTAGTGGCCATTTGTTGACAGGGGCTCCTCACCTATGCTGTGTACCTGGAAAAACCTCAGACTAAAATTTCAGCGTCTTGTTTATACCATCTGAGGCAACCACTACAAGGACCCCTGGTTTTGAATTCCTACCAATAGAACTGAGATCTTCCCCATTCAATCGGAGCTGCACATTTGGAAATCTTGTTTGAATAAAATTGGGAACTGGGGTGAGAACTTTCTCTATAAAAGATGACCTCCTCTTTGACTCAGCGGAACACAATTTAAGTTGTTATTTGAATCTGCATCTCTTGGGCTGCAGCTCTTTTTGCTTAAATAAATGCTTTTTATTCTCTATTACAATCTAAAATTAATTTCAGTTTAAACCCTTCAAAATATGTTTAAATTAACATTTTTACAGTGACTAAGCATTCCTCTTCAATTTTTCCATTTTACTAATTCAATAAATCATTACTCCATATTTTTACATATCAGTATATATAGTGGAGAAGCTAAAAGAATGTTTATATGTAAAAATATAGGAAAAAATAAAATTATATATAAGTACATCTAAATATTACATATTACTAAATGTATATATACTATTACATACTATGTTGTATTATGTTGTACAAATTAATCTATACGTAATCATAAAATTATATAAATGAAATATTTATCTCAATTATGCTGACAGAAAATAATAAAAACTTTAAATGACTAAAAGTCAGGTTCCAAATAATTACAGAAACTATTAACCTTCTAGTATCTTTAATGATGATGAATTTATCAAGTTAGATCATATTCAAACTAAAATGAACATTAAAATTTTTTAAGATACTGACTTTATAGATAAAATTAGGGCTCACAGGGCTCACTGACACCAGCTGGACAGAACTAGAACTCAACTCCTGGGCTTCTGACCACCTATGCCCCCAGTATTTCTACTCTGATATTAAATAATTATTGAAACAGAAATATATCTGTAGAATAAAATCCAGTGAATACAAAGTGTGGCATGCCATATAACTACCTGCAAGAGAAATGAGTGACTAAAAATAAGGTATTTATTCACCCTACCTAATGTCAAAATCATGAAAACAGAAGAGACTGTAATGTGGCAGTTATAGCAATCATCTCTAAAAAGTCCTTATTTGTCTTACCAGAGTGAGATGAAGTACTTTGCCTAAACTACAGAAAAAGAAAAATTTCTCACCTGCAGGTAACACACGGACAGCGATAACAGAAAAGAAGATATTTTTTGAGCATCCGTAGGAGTAAAAACTCAGTAGCAGAGCATTAATCAATACCAATTGGATATGGTAAGCCAGTGAGGCATACTTTATTTAACCACTTAACATTTGACTCTGGCCGCATAGATTCTTACTGTTAAATAAACTTGGAACACTGAACAGCTCATAAATGTGATATTTCCTTGCATGTAGAAGAGAGAGATTGTTTTAAGTTAATACATTTGCAAGCAATAATCCTTCACATTTTTGTTATTGCTTGTTATGAGACAATTCCATGGTACCAATATTCAGCAGCTAAAAGGGAGGGAAAAAATATGGGCAATATAAAATATGGGCCATTGAAGAAAGTCAAGCAAATATAATGCTTATTTGTAAATGAAGAGAAGTTTACCTGAACGTCTGATAGTGTAATTTTACAATTTGAGGTACAACCAAGGGGCTCCATTCATATTCCTGGGTGCAAAGTGCCAGCACCTATGTAACTATCTGCCCCAACTCTCTCCCCAAACATTCAAGGGTTCCCAAGTATTGTAAGTTTACTAGACTGTGCAAGTGGGTGGGGGCAGGAAGATAGGGAAGAGAGGGGTGTGTCACGGGGAAAAGGAACAGCCTAGTGCATGGCATTCAGTGAAAGGGAATTGTTCAACAAAGCACTCTACCCCATAAGGAGGTCAGTTTCCACTTTTCCTAATCAATAGAAAAATTCTCCTTCAAAAATCTGACCCTTGGAGTACAACTCTTTTGATTTCTGGGTTATGAAATTTCACTCTAAATTGCAACATTTAGAGGACTGAGTCAGACTAAGTTTTGGGAACCCACCACCTCATACACTTAAGACCCACATCCTAAGACTCTCCCTCATCCTAATTCTGGATTCAGAGTCAGGGCTAAGTCCAAACTTTCTCTTTGCTCATGGTATCATCACCAGGGACCCTATTGTGTTCCCTTATATTGGGACATGTTCAGAGCCTCCCTAAAACACATTGATGGGTGTCCCTTATCCCTTCCCAGAGCTCCAGTAATACTGGTTTCCATAGACTAGAAAGTTTCTTCTTCCTAGAGCAGAGTCCCTAAAACATATATGTTAGCATAACTAAGAGAGATCTGTCCCATGTAAAAGTTCTAGTCATTTAATCATCTTTATTTGTTTTCTCTATCTATAGAAGAATAGCTTTTTTATTCTAGAGGGAAAAGAAGTTTAATTTATTACAGAATACCTGTTAAACTTTTGATTACATTTGACCCTGCCTTTTTTCCTTTTTTCTTGTTCATTTCCATGCATAATTTTCAACCAAATCCTCACTTAAGCCAATGATAATGAAGTCGCGTGTGTGTGTGTGTGTGTGTGTGTGTGTGTGTGTGTGTGTGTGTGTGTTTTCTGGCTCTTGGTCTTTCCTGCAAAATACTAATGTGAGCAAGGCTAAAAAAGGCTCTAGAAACTGACCATATTTTTGTAACCCAAGAGGTAGTAAAAACCTAATATAAACTGATGTAAGGCTATTAATGGTCTTTATCTCACTTAGTATAAATATTCAGAATTCACAGCAGAAATACTAATTAATTTAGTTAGAGACTTCACTAGGAACATTATGTAATATACAATTATATACCACATTACCTTTCAAAAGCTTTGAAACACAGCTGGACTGAAGATTTCTAGATAATGATGGGATATAAACCTGTATTTCCTCTGACAATTCTCACCCATCAGAACAAGTACTCACAATAGCAGTTCTCCACAAAATTAGACAACTCTTAAATCTGACTATAACTGCATATACATACTCCATAACTCTAACCTTTAAAATTGCAGATAGTTAGTTAACTCACTCTTTATGGGCCCTGAAAGATTCCATGGCTTCAGATAGTGTGGCTGTGGTAAGCAGAATGTTGGTCAGATAAGTTTGTAAATATGATATATATGTTTGCTCGCTTATAGTTTGTATTGGGTGTGGGGGACAGGCTGCAAGCAGGCAGGGTCGTTATAGCCTAAGGCTTAGTTTTAAGACTAAGCTTTTCCCACCCTAAGTGACTTTGTATCAGAGACTTCCTTGTTTGTATATTGGATTAAAGGTTTTGATTTCTACACTATAAAATGGGGCAGACAGGGAGCTTGTTCTCTCTCAGTTCCTGCTATCACCATTGCAGAGGCCTCCCTGATCCCTTGCCCTCCATGGGAAAAGCAAGTTTTCTGCTTTTCCCTTGGCTTCTCTTGTGGCTTGCCTGTCTTGGTGAGACACCAATAAACAGAATGGCCTACCATCCTCCGACTCCACTGTTTCTCTACCGTCTTCCTGAATTCAATGAGAACCTGCATGTAAATGGCCACGATGGTGGCCCCTGGCCTTACACAGAACAACAGCCCTCCAAAGACACCCATGTCTTAATACTGAGAACCTGTAAATATGTCACTTTAAATGGTAAAGGGGCTTTGAATATGTTATTAAGAATCTTGAGATATTGTTGCAAAAGGTAATATTTCCTTCTTTTTCATGGCCCCATAGTATTCCATTGTATATATGTACCAAAGCTTATTAATCCACTCGTCCACTGATGGACACTTGGGCAGTTTCCAGCTCTTTGCTATTGTGAACATATTACCTTTTGCAACAATATGGAGGGGCCTGGAAACTATTATGTTGAGTGAAATAAGCCAGGCAGAGAAAGAAAAATATTATTTGACTTCACTCATTTAAGGAATCCAAGGAACATTGAGAACCGAGGAAAGGAATTGAGACAGAGGATGGATCAAAGGGACCAGAGGGAAAGAGGACAGAGGGAAAGGGGAGGATAGGATGGGATAAACCTGAAGGGAAGGGGGGAGAGTACTGTGGGGAGGGGGCTAAGGGAGATGTTGAGGGGAATATGGGAGAGGGGAGATGCAGTCCGGGTCACCCTAGAATCTATGTAAAAACAATTAATTAAATAATTTTTTTTTAAAAAAGAATCTTGAGATAAACAGTTACCCTGCATCATGCATTGTGCCCAATATAATAACAATGGTCTTTATAAGAGGAATTCAAGAGAGTCAATCAGAGAATGGGATGTGATCATAGAGCAGAGGTCAGAGAGAAAGAAAAGAGAAATTTGAAAATGCTGCACTGCTGGTTTTAAAGGTGCGGAGAGGATGCAGAAGCCAAAGAATACAGGCAGCCCCTCGAAGTGGAAGAAAGCAAGGAGACAAATTCTCCTCTACATCCTCTAGAGGAATGCAGACTAGTGGACCCCTCATTTTCACCTAGTAATACCAATGTCAAACTGCTGGTCTCTAGAACTGTAAAAAAATCAATCTGTGTTGTTTTAAGCCATTAATACATGGTAATTAGTTATAGCAGCAATTGAATATTAACACAATGGGAATGGCAGTTAGGATAGAAATAACACTAACCACTGATGTTTAGCCAAACTAAGCCAATCACAAAATTTTCCTTAATGAGAAAATATTTCCTTCTAAGAATTTAGAGCTCCTTTTCCTGATTTGAAGTGGGAAATACATCACAAATATGTGATTTTTTTATTTTAATTTTTATTAATTTTAATTTATTGTTTACATGGATTCAAGTGTCCTACTCAATATAACTCCCTCACCCCCACCCCTTTGTCCCACATTACCTCTTCTTTGTCCCCCTTCCCCTACCTTCCTCCCCTCTTTCCTCTGGGATTTGCTGTCTTGTTGTCTATATCCATTTGTTATGTATATATAATTTCACTAATCCCTTCACCTTCTCTGATCCCATTTTCTCTTCCCTCTTGCCTCTGACAGCTGTCCCTCTGCTCCCTGTGACCCTGCCTCTGCCTCTATTTCATTACTCAGTTCACTTTGATCATTAGATTCTACATATAAGTGAGATCATATGATTTTTTTCTTTCTCTGCCTGGCTTATTCCACTTAGCATAATAATTGCCAGGTCCATCCATGCCATTGCAAAAGGTAAGATTTCCTTCTTTTTCACCCGGTCAAGTTTTGCTTCAACCATATTAGAAAAACAACAGTTTATTCTGCTTCTTATCATTGTCTTCTTATTTAAATATTACCCTTATCTAAAGTATCTTTAATAAAGCTAAATAATTAATTATAAGAAAAGAAATATGCTCATAAGTACATTAGACACAACATTTTACTTTGAATGCTTAACCTCCTTTTTGACCCATGGAAAACCAGAAATTCATAAAGTATTGCTTCCATAAATATTAAAAACTTATATATACATGTAAAATTTATTTATGTGTGTGTAAAATAATAAATTTTGGAAATGACAATTCCTCTGGAATTCACTAAAATTCAATATGTAGCAAATTAGGAAAATATATAACAGCAAATGACAATTTCACCCATATATATCTTTTGTAACAGATACGTTTGACATAAATCAACACTTCTTTCATTTTCTTTTTTTATTACTTTTTATTAATTTTAATGGGGTGACATTAATAAACCAGGGTACATATGTTCAGAGAAAACATCTCCAGGTTATTTTTACATTTAATTATGTTGCATACCCATCACCCAAAGTCAAATTGTCCTCCGTCACCTTCTATCTGGTTTTCTTTGTGCCCTTCCCCTCCCCCTACCACTTCCTCTTCTCCTTCTCCCCTCCACCCCCTCCCCCAGTAACCACCACACTCTTGTAACTGTCTCTGACATTTTTATGTCCCTCCTATGTATGGAATCATACAGTTCTTGTTTTTTTCTAATTTACTTATTTTGCTCAGTATAATGTTATCAAAGTCCATCCATGTTGTTGTAAATGATCCCATGTCATCATTTCTTATGGCTGAGTAGTATTCCATAGTATATATGTACCACATCTTCTTTATTCAGTCATCTATTGAAGAGTTTTTTGGTTGTTTCCATGTCTTGGCCACTGTGAACAATGTTGCAATGAAACTGGGTCTGCGTGTGTCTTTACGTAACAATGTTTTTAAGTTTGGGGAGTATATACCCAGTAAAGGGATTGCTGGGTCATATGGGAGTTCTATTCTTAATTTTTTGAGAAACCATCATACTTTCTTCCATAGTGGTTGTACTACTTTACATTCCCACCAACAGTGAATGAGGGTTCCTTTTTCTCCACAGCCTCTCCAACACTTGTTATTACCTGTCTTGTTGATAATAGCTAATAAAACAGGCATGAGGTGGTATCTCATTGTAGTTTTGATTTGCATTTCTCTAATAGCTAATGAAGATGAGCATCTTTTTATATATCTGTTGGCATTTGTATTTCTTCCTGGGAGAAGTATCTGTTCATGTCCTCTTCCCATTTTTTTACTGAATAGTTTCTTTGTTGTTGAGTTTTATGACTTCTTTGTATATATTGGGTATTAGACCCTTATTGGAGGTGTTGTTTGAAAATATCATCTCCCAATTAATTGGCTGTCTGTTTGTTTTGTTGTCAGTTTCTCTTGCTGTGCAAAAACTTCTTAGTCTGATGTAGTCCCATTCATTTATTTTTGCCTTCACTTCCCTTGCCTTTGGAGTCAAGTTCATAAAGTGCTCTTTATAACCAAGGTCCATGAGTTTAGTACCTATATTTTCTTCTATGTACTTTATTGTTTCAGGTCTTATATTTAGGTCTTTGATCCATTTTGCATTAATTTTAGTACAAGGAGACACGCTGTAGTCGAGTTTTATTCTTTTGCATGTGGCTTTCCAGTTTTCCCAGCACCATTTGTTGAAAAGGCTTTCCTTTCTCCATTGTATGTTGCTGGCCCCTTTATCAAAAACAATTAGACCATATATATATATATATAGTTTTATTTCTGGACTTTCTGTTCCATTGGTCTGAGTGTCTATTTTTCTGCCAATACCATGCTGTTTTGATTGTCATGGCTCTATAATATAATTTGAAGTCAGGTATTGTAGTACCCCCAGCTTCGTTCTTTCTCACTAGAATTGCTTTGGCTATTCAGGGTTTTTATAGTACCATATAAATCTGATGATTTTTTTTCCATTTCTTTAAAAAATGCTATTGGAATTTTGATGGAAATTGCATTGAATTTGTATATTGCTTTGGGTAATATTGTCATTTTGACAATATTAATTCTTCCTATCCAAGAAGAAGGAATAATTTTTTTTATTTTATTGTATCTTTTTCAATTTCCCTTAACAAAGCTTTGTAGTTTTCATTATATAGATCCTTTACATTCTTCGTTATGTTTATTCCTAGGTATTTTATTGTTTTATTGCAACTGTGAAGGGTATTACTTATTTGAGTTCATTTTCTGATGATTCATTGTTGGCATATAGGAAGGCTATAGACTTTTGTATATTAATTTTGTATCCTGTGACCTTACTGTATTGGTTTATTGTTTCTAGTAATCTTTTTGTAGAGTCTTTCAGGTTTTCGATGGATAGGATCATATCATCTGCAAAAAGTGAAACCTTTACTTCTTCTTTTCCAATCTGAATGCCTTTTATTTATTTATTTATCTAGTCTGATTGCTCTGGCTAGAACTTCCAACACCATGTTAAATAAGAATGGAGAAATTAGACAACCCTGTCTTGTTCCTGATTTAAGGGGAAAAGTCCTCAATTTTATGCCATTTAATATGATGTTAACTGATGGTTTATTATAAATGGCCTTTATTATGTTGAGGAATTTTCCTTCTATACCCATTTTGTTGAGTGTTTTAAACATAAAATTGTGTTATATTTTACCGAATGCCTTTTCTGCATCTATTGATAAGATTATGTGGTTTTTGTTTTTTGTTTTGTTGATATGGTGTATTACATTAACTGTTTTACATATGTTGAACCATCCTTGTGATTCTGGGATGAATCCCACTTGATCATGATGTATTATTTTTTTAATATGTTGTTGTATTCAATTTGCTAATATTTTGTTTAGTATTTTAGCATCTGTATTCATTAGAGATATCGGTTTGTAGTTTTCTTTTTTGTGTTGTCCTTGCTAGGTTTCGGTATGAGGGTTATGTTGGCCTCATAAAATGTGTTTGGAAGTATTTCTTCTTCTTCAATTTTTTGGAAGACTTTGAGTAAAATAGGAAGCAAGTCTTCTTTGAATGTTTGATAGAATTCACTAGTATAGCCGTCTAGCCCTGGAATTTTATTTCTGGAGAGGTTTTTGGTAGTTGTTTCTATTTCCTCCTGCTATTGGTTCTGTTTAGGCTTTCTGCTTCTTCCTAACTCAGTCTAGGAAGATTGTATTATTCTAGGAATTTATCCATTTCTTCTAGATTATTGAATTTGGTGGCATATAGTTTTTCATAGTATTCTACAATAATTGTTTGTAGCTCTGTGATATCTGTGGTGATTTCTCCTCTTTCATTTTAAATTTCATTTATATGAGTCCTTTATCTTTTTTCCTTGGTGAGTCTTGCCAAGGGTTTGTCAATTTTGTTGATTTTTTTCAAAGAACCAGCTCCTTGTTTTATTAATTTTTTCTATAGTTTTTCTGTTCTCTATTTTATTTATTTCTGCTCTGATTTTTATTATTTTCTTTCTTCTGCTGGTTTTGGGTTGTCTTTGTTCTTTTTTTCTTTCCTTAAGATATGAAGTTAAGTGGTTTACTTGGGCTCTCTCTTGTTTGTTCATATAGGCCTGTAGTGATATGAACTTCCCTCTTATTATGGCTCTTGCCACATCCCAGAGATTCTGATATGTTGTATTGTTATTTCATTTGTCTATATGTATCTGTTAATCTCTGTACTTATTTCTTCTTTGACCCACTCATTTTTTAAATGGCTGAGTAGTATTCCATAGTATATATGTACCACATCTTCTTATCTTCTTAGTATGTTGTTTAGTTTCCACATTTTTGTGGGTTTTTTAACCTCTTTTTGCAGGTGAATTCTAGTTTCAAGGCTTTATGATCAGAAAATATGCTTGGTATGATTTCAATTTTTCTGAACTTACTGATGTAATTTTTTTGGCCCCACATATGGTCAATTCTTGAGAATGTTCCATGTACACTAGAAAAAAATGTATGCTCTGGCACTTTGGGGTGAAATGTCCTGTAGATGTCTGTTATATCCAATTGTTCTAGTATTTCATTTAAGGCCAATATTTCTTTATTGATTTTGTTTGGATGAACAATCTAGAGCCGTCAGCAGTGTATTGAGGTCTCAACGTATGATTGTATTTTTGTCAGTTTTTGTTTTTAGGTTAGTCAGTAGCTCCCTTATATATTTTGACGCTCCTTGGTTTGGTGCATATGTTATGTCTTTTTGATTCATTGTCCCTTTAATCATTATGAAGTGATTGTTTCTGTCTCTGATTACCTTTGCTGTCTTGTAGTCAGCATTGTTAGATATGAGTATTGCTACACCTGCATTTTTGGATGCTATTAACTTGGAGTATTGTTTTCCAGCCTTTCACTTTGTATTTCTTTTTATCCTTGTAGCTTAGATGTGTTTCTTGTAGGCAGCATACAGTTGGATGTTTTTTCTTTTAATCTATTCTGTTACTCTATGTCTTTTTATTGGTGAGTTCAATCCATTTACATTTAGTGTAATTATTGACACTTGAGGATTTCCTATTGCCATTTCATATATTAGTTCTGTTTGCATCCTGTTTGATTCTTCTTTTTTGTTTTTCTATCATTCGTTTTTGTTTACTTGTAATCCATACTTCTTTCCTTTGTTACTTGTATTTTTAATTCATGTGCTTCTATGGTGTTTTCTTCAGGGGTGGTTACCAATAAGTGATAGAAAGGGTACCTACTATGTTCATTGTAGTACACTGTCTCATGGGTTCTTCTGCACTCTATCCTCCTTTGCTACTGTTAATCTTCATCTTTTCCCCTTTTTTGTTTTTTTTTGTCACAGTTTAAATTTGATTCTATTTTTTTAATTTTTTTATTTCTTTTTATTTATTCATTTTAGAGAGGAGACACAGAGTGAGAGAGAGAGAGAAAGAGGGGAGGAGCTAGAAGTATCAACTCCCATATGTGCCTTGACCAGACCAGTGCAGGGTTTTGAACTGGCGACCTCAGTGTTCCCAGGTCGACGCTTTATCCACTGCGCCACCACAGGTCAGGCTAAATTTGATTCTATTTTGTTATTGGTGGAGCTTTTGCTTGAGGTTTTGTTTTGTTTTGTTCTTTGCATCTGGTCAGAAAACCCCCTTTAGTATTTTCATAAGTGGGGTAATTCTGAATAAATTCTCTCATCTTTTCTGTATCTGTGAATGTTTTTATTTCTCCTTCATATTTGAAGGATAGCTTTGATGGGTATAGTATTCTTGGCTGGAAGTTCCTCTCTATCAGAACTTTAAATTTTGGGGTCCACTCTCTTCTAGCTTGTAGAGTTTCTACTGAGAAATCTGATGATAATCTAATGGGCCTTCCTTTATATGTTGTATTCTTCTTTTCTCTGGCTGGCTTGAGTTTTTTTTTGTTTGTTTGTTTTTTTGTCATTGGTTTGTGCCAATTTCATTATGATATGCCTTGGAGTAGGTTTGTTGGGGTTAAGATAACTCAGTATTCTGTTTGCTTCTGGAATCCAAGGCTTTAGTTCTTTCCATAGGTTTGGGAAGTTCTCATCTATTATTTGTTTGAATATGTTCTCCATTCCATTTTCTCTCTCTCTTCTCCTTCTGATATACCTATTATTCTTATGTTGCTCGTTTTGATAGAGTCAGACAATTCCTATAGGGCTTTTTCTTTTTTTAAAATTCATGAGTCTCTCTCCTTTTCTCTCTGTGTGCCTCTAGTTGCTTGTCTTCTATGTCACTAATTCTCTCTTCTATCTGGCCTGTTCTATTAACTAAGCTTGTTACCTCATTGTTCACTTCATGAATTGAGTTTTTCACCTCTATTTGATTTGTTTTCATAGTTTCAATTTTCTTGGTAATATATTCTTTCTGTTCGTTGAGTTGTTTTCTGAGCTCCCTAAATTGCCTTTCTGTGTTTTCTTGTATATCTTTGAGTACTTTTAGAATTTCTATTTTAAATTCTCTGTCATTTAACTCCAAGGTTTTCAATCTATTAAAATTTTTTTCTATAAATTTTTCCTCATCGATTTGTGCTATATCTATCCTTTGTATCCATGATATCTGATTTACCTTTTCTTAATAGCATCTGAGGGTAGTTTTGTTAATAAAACTAATAAGAATTGATAAAGAAAAACACTTTTTAAATTATTAAAAAAATTAACAATTGAATAAAATAAAAGATAGATAAAAATATAAATAAATAAGTAATTATTTTTTTGAGAAAATACTGTGAAAAACTAAGAATTATTTTGTGCTAAATGGAACAAAAACTACTTAGAATGGAGGGCCTGAGTTGAGGAGCAGTAACAAAGGAGCAAAAAATGAGGTAAGAACCCAAGAAATGCTATGAGAAAAAAATTTGGATCAAGAATAAAATAATTTGCTTGTAAATGATGGTCAAATGAGAAATCTAGTGAAAGAGAAAAAGGAAAACAAGAATAAAAAAAGGAAAAAGAAAAAAATACTATTATATTAAGTGGAACAAAAACTAAATAAAATGGAAAGCTGGGCTTGGGGGGAATGCTAATGAGTTAAAAAGCAAAGTAAAAAGTACACAAAATGCCACAAAAAAATTGAATCCAAAATAAAATAATTTGTTTGTGAGTGAGGATCGAATGAGAGAAAAAGTAGAAAAGAAACCAAAAGAGAGGAAGACAAAAGAGAAAGGGAAAGAAAGAAAAATAGAGAGAGAAAAAAGAGAGAGTTAATTTTTTTGGAATGTGACCATCATAGAGAGAAATAGAGAAGAAGAAAGGGAAAAAAAGGGAAATGTAGCACCTATAGGTAATGAGTTCAGATGAAAAGAAAAGAATAAGACAAAAAGAGGATAAAAAGATCAAGGTGGAAGAGAAAAGAATAAAGATAAAAAATGAGGAAAAAATAGTGAAAATAGTTATAAAGACTGGATTATTCTTGATTTTGAGAGGTTATCTTTTTTCTTTTTCCCTCTTTCCTCTTTCTTTGGTTGGTGGAACTGTAACCCAGGCTCTGCCCCTGTGGCATGCTTAGGTAGAGATTTGCAGTTGATGTGTTGCTATGATGATGACATATACCAGGCCTTAATCTCGTTGGTAGTCAGTGCTTGTTAGCGTTTGCAGGCTCCAACAATGGAAGAGTCCATTTTCCCGGAGCCTCTCTTCAAGTCACTTCTTCCTGAACCAGCAAGCTGTGAAGTTACCCCTGCCACTGCCTGGATAGTAAGAGGTCCTAAGAGCTACCAAATCCCCACTCAATGCAGAGGGCTCTGGGTAAGGCTTGGTCAGCCAGATCCGACAGCATAATCAGGCAGGGCTGGGAGCCAACTGCTCTCCAGATGTCTTTCTATGAGCCTCCATATGTGTTTAGTATGCCTCAGCGCTCTGTGGGACCACTCTACCCAGGTATTTTGTTTTTTGTAACCTGTATTGGCTGGTAGGAAGATGCCCTCCCTAGTCATTGCCTGCAGAGCAGGAGGTTTTAAAAGCTATTGCATCCCTCCTCCATGTCCTTTCAGAGCACAGCCCTGAGTATGAAAGCTCTACCGACCAGAGCCACCAGCTTAAGCAGGCAGGGGGGCAAGTTGACTTCTGTTCAGGCTCCTTTCTAAGGTTCCCAGGTATGTCTAATTAAATTTGCCTTAGCATTCTGTGGGACTGCTCTCTGCAGGCTTCTCCCTTGTTGGGAAGCCTACAGCTTAGCCTGCCCTACTTCTGCAATGTTCTCTGAGGTCTGTTCTATAGGAATGTGTTTTTTACCCTGTATTGGCTGGAAGGAAGTTGCCCCAGCCACTGCTTGCAGAACAAGAAGCCCTAAAAATTATCATGTCTCTCCATCGGGTTTTCTTAGATCACAGACCTGAGAAAGAAGACCTTGTCAGCGAGAGCCGCTGCAGGTGTAAGCCAGCTAGGCAGTGAGCAGACTGTGGGCTAAGCTAATTTTAGGGATTAGATCCAGGGGTCTGCTGCAGAGACTGTTTGCAAGTTGCGTGTGCGCCCTTCCCCCTCCTAGCACTTCCATATTTGTCTTCCCAGATAATGTTCTTTGTTATGGCTGGTGGAGTTGCCCCACCTGGAGAGGTCCTGGCACAGGGAAGCCAGCTTTGGCTCACTCCCCATGCACTGTTGTTGGGGGAGCAGGAATCACACCAAGACTCCAGCCACAGCCCACACAGAAGGCTACTGCTGACAGTCTCTGACCCTGCCCCTCTGTACAGGAACACAACATGAGTGCCCATGCCCAGGGCACTTAGGAGGAACCAGTCGCACACTGCCAGTGCTCCCAAGTTGGATATCTGGAGTAAACAAGGCAATTTTTCACCCACCTCTGCCAGGGTCTGCCGCTGGCGTTAGCTCCACACTCTGTATAGATTGAGCTGCGGGAACACTCTCTCTTTGGCTTAAACATCTCTGCCCAACCCCAGCTTATTTTCTGTGCCCCCAGCCCTCACTTTTTCTCAGTTCTAAGTGAAAGCAGCCCTTGCTCCAGTCAGTGAGGAAAGCGGAGTGCACCATTCTCCATCTTATTGCCTTCAGAATGGACTATATATTTAGCCAATGCTTTGCCCAATTGTACCTTTGTTTGGTGAATGTGTATTTCAGATGCTCCTGGGATTGTTTTTCTGTCTCTAGTTGTTGAATTCATTGATACTTCGGGGAGAGGTACCAGAAACCTTCCTTACGGCGCCATTTCTCTGACGTCTCCATTTATTTTCTACATTTAGATAGTCTAAACACTACTGTTTCAGAGCTTTATACTTCTCCCTTAAAATAAATAATATGTTTCATAATATGAAATAAATCTTTACTGGTATTAAATTCACAGAGTGTTAAACAGATAATTTTATTATGAATTACAGAGGCATTTCTTTTTCTTATTTTCATTAAATTTCTAAAGCAAACATTCAGATATTTTTGCATCCTGAATTATTTATTACACTATACAATGTAAAGTCAAATCACATGAAATTATTTGTATTTGATCAGTCTTTATGTACAAAAATGGTAATTTTCATGCATCAACCTAACAGTTGTTTATGTGTCTGCATTTCTTCCTAGAATGTGAATTCTTTATGGTCAGGGACTGTATCTTATTTACATAAGTTACATGCCCATAATGGTTTTCTTTCTACATCCTGAAGAATAAATCAGTGTTTTTTATAAGATTATAAGTATCTAGATGGGTCAGCCAAGCCCTGACTTCAAGTTGTTGTTAAATGGTTCTATAACGAACAATAAAAATGCATGAAATACTGAATGGGATGGCTGGCACATAGTAACTTTGTAATACACTAGTAGCTAGTTTACACAAGTGATATTTTATATGGAGTTCTAATCTACCAGGAATAATGTGAGGAATATACCAGCCAAGGCTTCCAATAGGTATCTCAAAAGATTGGATGGAAGTTTTCACAGATATATGGGGTGAGGATTAGTGGAGATGAGCCATGGCAAATAGCTAATACAGCAAGAATCCAGAAAGGGGTTCTATAGATGGTGTTGAAAGAATCAATTTAGATTTTAAAGTAGCCAATCTTATTAATAAAACACATTCAAAACTTTTAGCAGTTATCAATGCATTATATCTCATATGATTATTACTTTTTTAATAAATACCACTGTGTTAGGATTCACTAAGATTCTCTCATTCTTTTGTCCCAGTGCCATATGCTTCCTAAACGATTTCATACATTGGTCTTTCAAGATTTCAAATATTATTTGTTAATATTCCTATACAACTTAAAAATCATGCATTGTAAATTGTGAGCTAGATAAAAAAAGATTATTCAATATTACGCTTTTGATAAATATTTCTATGTCTCATACTATTATGCCATTTTCTTTGATGTCCTCTAAATTGGTCTAAAAGATAAGGAATTAAAACCAAATTATTTTGAGAAGGGCCCTTTAATCATTGAAACATTGTCACACTTTAAAAAAAATAAAGCAAAAAGAGAGTATTTTGTTTTCTTTTTGAATGAACTTTCAGAGCACTTACTATGTGTCAGGAACTGTTCCAAGCATATTTCATACATAATCTTATAAAACTTTCATACCCACTTTGTAAGGTATTGTTATTCCATTTACAGATGCAGAAACTGAAGGCTACTAAATTAGACAATCTGCCCATTGTCCAACTGTAAGTGGAAGAGCCAGATTTAATTGTAGGTATTTCAGTCTCCAGAATCTGGGCTTCAGCAATATATACTATGAGCAGCTGGGAGCTTTGTGTTACCAATATGTTATGCATACTATTGCTAAAATTTAGCATAGGCTAAAGCTGTTAACAAAGGCATAGCTATATAGGCATTCAGAATCTCCCCATTTATCTTCACCAAAGAAAATAGACAGATGGTGCATAAACATCTGAAAAGATAACTGGTATGATATCATCAAGAAATTGCAAATGATAATAACAATGCAATGACACTACATACCTATTAGAATGGCCAAAATCCAGAACACGGACAACACAAAATGCTGACAAGGATGTAGAGCAACAGAGACTCTCATTCATTGCTGGGGAGAATGCAAAATGGTACAGTCACTTTAGAAGACAGTTTGGTGGTTTATAACAAAACTAAACATTCTCATCATATGATCCAACAATCACACTCCTCCTTGGTATTTACCCAAAGGAGTTGAAAACTTATGTCCACATAAAAACCTACACATGGCTGTTTATAGCATCTTTATTCATAATCGCCAAAACTTGAATGCATAAATAAACTGTGGTACAGCCAGACAATAGAATATTATTCAGAGTTAAGAAAAAAAAAGTGCTATTTAGCCATGAAAAGACACGTAAGAACCTTTCGTGTATATTACTAAGTGAAAGAAGCCAATCTGAAAATGTGTATAATACCAACTATACCACATCCTAGAAAACGCAAAACTATGAAGATAGAAAAAGATGGTGGCTGCCAGAAATTGGAAAAATGTGAATAGGCAGAGCACATAGGATTTTTAGGTCAGTGAAACTACTCTGTGTATTACTACAATAGTGGATATGTATCATTATAAGTACATTTGTCCAAACCCATAGAATGTATAACACGAAGAGTGAACTCTAAGGTAAATTCTGGACTCTAGATGATAATAACTTGTCAATATAAGCTCAACAATACTAATAAATGTGCCTCCCTGGTAAGATATTTTGATAATGGGAGAGGCTATGCATGTTTGGCGGCAGAATGTGTGTGGGATATCTTTGTACCTTTGGCTCAATTTTGCTGTGAAAAATTTTGCTCTAATAAGGAAAGTGTATTATTAAAAATATTTTCCCACTTATGGGAGCAAGATGGCGATGGAGTAGGCGGACGTACCAATTTCCAACTCCCAGAACTAAAGTGGATTATAACTCAATTTTAAGAACCATCATCTGGATAAACCAACTTTGAACTAAACTAAGTGGACTCTTCATCCAAGGAACACAGAAGAAGCCACATTGAAACTGGTATAGCGAAAATGTGAAGAGGGCTGCCCAGCTCCCTGGAGCAAACAGCAGCCCGAGAGACCTGCGTGGCAGGAGGAGGGTTTGGCGGAGAGGGAGGGACCTGGGTCCCAGGAACCAAGCCCCAGCCTGCAGTACCAAAGACTAGAAGAGGCGTTTGGACAGTTTTAAGCTGTAAAAGAAGTGAGGAAGCTCCCAGACCTACAGTGTAGAGTATTAGGTCCCTTCCTACTCTGCTGAGGGTTGCTGAAGGATATGGTGGCGGCAGGATGCTGAAACGCGGTTCTGTCTGCATGGGTGGAGGTCAAGCCGGTGTGAGCTCGGCCTAGCCCAGCAAGGGTGGAGGGGACGCGTGAAAGCAGTCCGGAAGCTGCGGACCACCTGTAATCCCACCTGGGGGACAAAGCGGGAGGGCAGGAACGGGCAGAGATCTGCTCTGCAACCCTGCGCAAGCTGGCCATGACAGCGGGGATGGGGCGAGGACCAGGGATGGGCAGGGGTTTGCGGCTGAGCTCACGCTACCAGCCCTGCCCGGCTGGAGAAACCGCGGTTTGCCATTCTACGTGCCCGAGCAGGCTCCGAGCGCGAGGACGGGGTAGATAAACCCCGAGACAAGTGGAAACTCGCAGCTGAGCCACGCTACTATCCCGCCCGGCGGGAGAAACCGTGGTTTGCCATCCTATGTGCACAAGCGAACTCCGAATGCGGGGGCGGGGTAGAGTCTGGGACGAGCGGAAATCTGCAGCTGAGCGGAACCCAGCACACACGCCCGGACCAATAAACCTTGGTTTGTGACCCTGCGCAGAAGGGCCCTGGCCTCGAGGGCGAGGCTAAAGCTCTGGACGGGCAAAACTCACAGCTGAGAGCACGTCAAAAGCCCAGCCCAACCTGCGAAACTGTGGCAAGCAGGCTCTGACTGCGGGTTCTGGGCGGAAGTCCGGAAACAGGCTGCGTCCGCAACTGAGCAAAGGTGTTCAC
Source organism: Rhynchonycteris naso (assembly GCA_037038555.1). NCBI lineage: Eukaryota > Metazoa > Chordata > Mammalia > Chiroptera > Emballonuridae > Rhynchonycteris > Rhynchonycteris naso. The sequence goes on along the minus strand of CM072999.1, from coordinate 109,797,636 downwards.
CTCTACCCTTGGTGCTGAGCCTTGTGGCTTGAGTGACAGCCCCTCCCACGGAGGAGAGGCAGAAATCACAGCAAAAGCCACAGTGGGCCGTCGCTGGCAACGCCCATACCCAACCACCCTAGGCAGCGGCAGACAGGTTGGCAGACCTGCAAACAGACCACACCTAGAGAACACAAAGGCAACACCTACTGGACTCCAGTGGCCACAACTTGCTTATACACAGAAAAAATGGGCAGGCAGAGGAATGCAAACCAAATGACTCAAGAGAAATCCCCAGAGAAGAACCTGAATGAACTAGATATAACCAAATTACCAGAAGCAGAATTTAGAATAATGGTAGTAAGGATGTTCAAAGAAATTAGAGCAACAATGGATAGTCATTATCAACACCTAAATAAAGAGATAACAAGTATAAAAAACGAAATTGAAATAATAAAAAGAATCAGACAAAAATGACAAATACAGTATCAGAACTGAAGATCACAATGGAAGGAATTAAAAGCAGGATGAATCACTCTGAGGATCTAATCAGCGAGGTAGAGGACACAATAAACAAAGGCACAGAAGCAGAGAAGAAAAGGAAAAGAAACTCAAAAAATGTGAGGAAACTCTAAGGGAGCTCTGTGACAACCTGAAGAGAAACAACATTCGCATCATAGGGTGGCTGAAGAAGAAGAGAGAGGACAGGAAATGGAAACTTTGTTCAATCAAAGCATAGCAGAAAACTTCCCTAAATTAAGGCTGGGAAACACCCCACATGTTCAAGAAGCACACAGAACCCCATTAAAGAGAAACCCAAAAAGATCTACACCAAGACACAACATTGTTAAAATACCAAAGCTAATGGATAAAGAAAAATTTTTAAAAGCTGCTAGGGAAAAAAAGTCTATCACCTACAAAGGAGCCCCCATAAGGATGACATCAGACTTCTCAAAAGAAACACTTGAGTCCAGAAGGGAATGGCAAGATATAATCAAAGTAATGCAGAACAAGAACCTACAACCAAGACTACTCTATCAAGCAAGGCTAACGTTTAAAATGGAGAGAGAAATAAAGAGCTTCCCAGAAAAAGAAAGCCTGAAGGAATTCATAAAAGCCAAACCAATTCTGCAAGAGATACTAAGTATCCTGTTGTGAACAGTTTAAAGGGAGGAAAGAATAGAGCAAAAGAAGAATACACCTTGAAAGAATAAAATGGCAATAAACAACAACATATCAATAATAACCTTAAATGTAAATCGATTAAATGATCCAATCAAAAGACATAGGGTAGCTGCATGGATAAAGAAACAGGAACCATAGATATGCTGTCTGCAAGAAACACACCTTAAAACAAAAGATGCACATAGACTAAAGGTAAAAGGATGGAAAAAAATACTTCATGCAAATGGAAATGAAAAAAAAGCCGAGATAACAGTACTTATATCTGACAAAAAGGACTTTAAAACAAAGGTTGTTGTAAGAGATAAAGAAGGACACTACATAATGATAAAGGGAACAATTCAACAGGAAGATATAACTATTATAAATATCTATGCACCAAATATAGGAGCCCCGACATACATAAACCAGACTTTGATGGATATAAAGGGCAAGATTAACAGCAATATTATCATAGTAGGGGATTTCAATACCCCTCTAACAACACTAGATAGATCCTCAAGAAAGAAAATTCATAAAGAAACAGCAGACTTAAAGGAGACACTAGATCAACTTGATTTAATAGATATCTTCAGAACTTTTTACCGTAAAGCAGTAGAATATACATTCTTCTCAAGCACTCATGGTACGTTTTCTAGGATAGACAACATGTTAGGACACAAAAATGGTCTCAATAAATTTAAGAAGATTGAAATCATATCAAGCATTTTTTCTGATCACAATGCCATGAAACTAGACATTAACCACAAAAGAAAAACTGAAAAATACTCAAACACTTGGAAACTAAATAGCATGATATTAAATAATGAATGGATTAACAATGAGATCAAAGAAGAAATAAAAAAGTTTCTAGAAACAAATGATAATGAGCATACATCAACTCAAAATTTATGAGACACAGCAAAAGCAGTTCTGACAGGGAAGTTTATTGCACTACAGGCATATCATAGGAAGCTAGAAAAAGCTCAAATAAGCAACCTGACCCTGTAGCTAAAAGAACTAGAAAAACAACAACAAATAAAACCCGAGACAAGTAGAAGAAAAGAAATAATAAAGATCATAGCAGAAATAAATGACATAGAGGCTAAGGAAACAATACAGAGAATCAATGAAACCAGAAGCTGGTTCTTTGAAAAGGTAAACAAGATTGATGAACCTTTAACTAGACTCACCAAGAAAAAAAGAGAGAGGACTCTAATTAAATAAATAAAATTAGAAAGGACAGTGGAGAAATAACAACTGACAAGACAGAAATATAAAGCATTGTAAGAAAATACTATGAAGAACTATATGCCAAAAAATTAGACAATCGTGGTTAAATGGACAAATTTCTTGAATCATATAAACTTCCAAAAATCAATCTGGAAGAATCAGAACACCTAAACAGACCAATTACAACAGATAACATCAAAACAGTTATCAAAAAATTCCCAAAAAAGAAAAGTCCTGGGCCTGATGGCTTCACAAGTGAATTCTATCAAAAATTCATAGAAGAACTAACTCCTATCCTCCTCAAGCTATTTCAAAAAATTCAAGAGGAAGGAAGACTTCCAAACTCATTTTATGAGGCGAGCATAATTCTGATCCCAAAACCGGGCAAAGACAACACAAAGAAAGAAAATTATAGGCCTATATCTCTGATGAATTTAGACGCTAAAATTCTCAACAAAATATTAGCCAACCGGATCCAGCAATATATGAAAAAAATCATGCACCATGATCAAGTGGGATTTATTCTGGAGAGGCAAGGCTGGTTCAATATTCGCAAATCAATCAATGTGATTCATCAAATAAACAAAAGGAAGGACAAAAATTACATGATAATTTCAATAGATGCAGAAAAGGCATTTGATAAAATCCAGCACCCATTCATGCTCAAAACTCTCAGTAAAGTGGGAATACAGGGATCATTCCTTAACATGATAAAGGCCATCTACGACAAACCCACAGCAAACATCATACTAAATGGACAAAAATTAAAAGCAATCCCTTTAAGATCAGAAACCAGGCAGGGATGCCCCCTTTCACCACTCTTATTCAACATAGTTCTGGAAGTCCAGCTACAGCAATCAGACAAGAAGAAGAAATAAAAGGCATCCAAATTGGAAAAGAAGAAGTAAAACTGTCACTATTTGCAGATGATATGATATTGTATATTGAAAACCCTAAAGTCTCAGTCAAAAAACTACTGGACCTTAAAAATGAATTCAGCAAGTTGGCAGGATATAAAATTTATACTCAGAAATCAGAGGCATTTCTATATGCTAACAAAGAACTGTCAGCAAAAGAAATTAAGGAAACAATCCCCTTCACTATTGCAGCCAAAAAGGTAAAGTACCTAGGAGTAAATTTAACCAAGGAGGTTAAGGACTTGTACTCGGAAAATTATAAAACATTGATAAAAGAAATCAAGGAAGATACAAACAAGTGGAAGCATTTACTGTGCTCATGGCTAGAAAGAATAAACATCATTAAAATGTCTATATTACCCAAAGCAATTTATAAATTCAATGCAATACCAATTAAAATACCAATGACATATATCAAAGATATAGAACACATATTCCAAAAATTTATATGGAACCAAAAAGAACACGAATAGCCTCAGCAATCTTAAAAAGAAAAAATAAAGCAGAAGGTATCACTCTTCCAGATATCAAGGTTTACTATAAGGCCATTATACTCAAGACAGCCTGGTACTGGCATAAGAACAGACACATAGATCAATGGAACAGAACAGAGGACCCAGAAATAAACCCACAGCTTTATGGATAACTGATATTTGACAAAGGAGGAAAGAACATACAATGGAGTAAAGACAGCCTCTTTAACAAATGGTGTTGGGAAAATTGGACATCTACCTGCAAAAAAATGAAACTAGACCATCAACTTACACCATTCACAAAAACAAACTCAAAATGAATAAAAGACTTAAATGTAAGCAGTGAAACCATAAGCATCTTAGAAGAAAACATAGGCAGCAAGCTCTCCGACATCTTAGCAGCAGTATATTTGCCGATTTACCTCCACGGGCAAATGAAATAAAAGGCAAGAAAACAAATGGGACTATATCAAACTAAATAGTTTTTGCACAGCTAAAGACAATAAGAACAGAATAAAAAGACAAACCACACAATGGGAGAACATATTTGACAGCACATCTGATAAGGGGTTAATAACTAAAATTTATAAAGAACTTATAAAACTCAACACCAGGAAGACAAACAATCCAATCAAAAAATGGGCAAAAGAAATGAATAGAAATTTCTCCAAAGAGGACATACAGATGACCAATAGGCATATGAAAAAATGCTCAACATCACTAATCATTAGAGAAATGCAAATTAAAACCACAATGAGATATCACCTTACACCAGTCAGAATGGCACTCATCAGCAAAACAACACAGAATAAGTGCTGGCGAGGATATGGAGAAAAGAGAACCCTTCTACACTGCTGGTGGGATTGCAGACTGGTGCAGGCACTGTGGAAAACAGTTTGGAGATTCCTCAGAAAATTAAAAACCGAACTGCCTTTTGACCCAGCTATCCCACTTATAGGAATATACCCTAAGAACACCGTAGCACTGTTTGTAAAGAAGAAATGCGCCCCCATGTTTGTGGCAGCATTGTTCACAATAGCGAAGATCTGGAAACAGCCCATGTGTCCATCAGAAGACGAGTGGATTAAAAAGCAATGGTACATATATACTATGGAATACTACTCAGCCATAAGAAATTATGACATCGGATCATTTATAACAAAATGGATGTACCTTGATAACATTATACGAAGTGAAATAAGTAAATCAGAAAAAAAGAAAAACTGAGAACAGCATGATTTCATACATAGGTGAGACATAAAAGTGAGACTATGAGACATGGACAAGAGAGTGGTGGTTACCGGATGGGGGGAAGGAGGGAAGGGTGGAATAGGGAGGAGGGGAGGGATACAGGGAAAACCAGATAGAAGGTGACAAAGGACAATTTGACTTTGGGTGACGGGTATGCAACACAATTGAATGATAAGATAACCTGGAGATGTTTTCATTGTACATATGTACCCTGATTTATTGGTGTCACCCCATTAGAATTAATACTAATAAAATATATATATAAAAAAATATTTTCCCCTCATTATTCTATAATAAAGAATAAGGACACATTCATTTTATTTGTATATTTACCTTTTTGAAATATGGCATCGTGATAAGAGAAATGACACTGAGTCATTTCTAGGAAATGTAAGAGTATATAATTACATATATACTACCTAGATATAAAATATATGGTGACTGATAAAGAGATTTTTCATTTAAACAAACAAATCCTAGTTTTCAGTAAAAACTGAACAAAATACAAATAACTGATTTTGTTAATAATGGCAATTGTCTCCTTGAAAGCAAAAGCTACTTCTCATTTATCTTTGTATTCCCTACAGCAGGCATAAGCCCTGAGGGATGGCTCTTGGTAAAGGTCATTGAGCTTAATTTATTGAAAGGAACACTGAAAAGACATACATGAAATGTGGATATCCAGGTTCTACAGGCCTTAGCAAAATGTGCCACAATGAACAGACTTGCCAGAAGGTGTTAAAAGATGTAGAGACTGAAGCTGTATTTTTAAACATGCTACTACTCTTAGTTTACTTGGTTAGAAATAATAGCAGATAACTTTGTGCTAGGAAATATGCTAAATGCTTGACATAGACTATCTAACTTAACTGTCACCCTCATTTTACTGATAATAAAATGAAAGTTTAGAGACTTTAAGTAACATGACCACTGAGTAGAGATGCTAAGATTTAAAACCTGGCAAGTTTATTATTTATTATTCACTATCCTAAACATACATAAAGACTCTTAAGAGAGAAATACTTATAATTTATATGTTTTCTCATTTATAAAATTATACAGTGCTATATTACAGTTCTGTTTATTCATAGCTAAAATTTGTATTTGTCTGGCAACATATATATATAATCACCTGACTGTCACAAGGGACATGTTTAAACATTCCCCTTAAGTGGCTCTTTACTCTTATTTCTATTTCTCCATTTGTATAATATTTTAATAATAGTGGTAGGAGGGAAAAGGATTGAAGTAAGGAAATGATTATATTATCAAGCATTTCTTCTGTTACAAGCTTTTCTTTTCACAACTATATAAATAAAGACATTTTAATACCCTAATTAATATCCATTTTTAACTTTATGCCGTTTTTATTACCACATTCTCACTAAAAATCTAATGAGCATTAGCATACTGACAAGCCAACAATTCATATCCAGTTATTAAAGGTAATAGTTTTTTCATTGAAGTGTAATATGTTTCAGCTCTTTTTGCCAAAAGCTCAATGAAACTTTTATCTTCAGTTGACATTTAATACTTACTAAATGCAAACAGCAACTCAGAAATTACATTAGAGTTGTTACTTGAGCCATCTGAGCCAGCATCTAGAAAGTAAAAATTAGGTAACGGACCAATGCTGGTCGCAAAGTGGAAATGATAAGCAGACAAAATCCTGCCTCAACAAAGTGGTTTATTTAAACAGACAAAATTAGTCATATGACAGGTTGTGTTACTGCCTCTCACACAAAGCTGAGAGATATGTAATTCTAAACCTATTTGTTTCGAAGAACCCGTCCAATGAGCAAATCTTGGTGTATAGTTTTCCAATAACCACAACATAGTTTTGTTCCCTTGGCTATTTTAGTTCTAAGTTGCTAATTTGACACTTCTTTGAAAGTGAAGGGGATAAGTTATCATTTTTTAAATTTTTTAATAAAATAAATTAGAAAAGCTGCAGAAGTTGATTTGGACCCAAAAGAAGGATTGCCTGAAAAGCTTATTGAACTTTATTAGGAAAGGTGTCTGAGTATATTGCTTACATAGATATATTACCTGTCTAAAAAGTGAATTGTGATAAATCTGGACACTGTCGCTTGTCTATTTATTTACAAATAGTGAGCTATAGTCATTGGTTTTGAGTTTGAACATCGTTGCATACCAAAGTATAAAATAAATTTTATACATTTCTTCATAGTTTTTTGTTTTGTTTTCTTTGCAATAAACCTAGATATCCTTTTTTGACACAGTCTAGAAATATTAAGAACATTTCAAATTTTATTTTTAAAAATAGTTGAATTGTCTTCTAACTTTACAAAATCCATATATACAAAACTTTGAATATTAATTTTTATACTAAAATATACTATAAATATATATTTAAAGAAAAATTATTTTTATCACAAACCTAAGATAGTTGAGTTGAGTGACCTTAGAGTTAGAGTCTGTTGGGAGAGAGTCAGCCTTGGCCCTCTTCCTTTCTGGAGCATTTTGCTGGGTATGCAAAGATTGCAAAATCCTGACCGTTCTTTTACCCAACCCATTACTCAGGGTTGTTCTGCAGCTGGTAACTGAAGATGAAGCAATGTTTCTCTTACACAGTTTTGACAAAGAACAAACTTGCTTACTCATCCTTAAAAGTGATAGATTCCTCAAACTCAGTATTTCTAAGTTGTTACCCAAACCTACTGTGCAACTCATATACTCACTCCCAAAATCCAGTGGGACTTCAGTGGAAAAGAAAACAATACAAATAGATTGATATCCATGAGCCATGAGTAATAAGTTCTTTAATCTTTGACCCAGGAGTGGAGTATCTTCTGCCAGCATCTATGAAACATTAACAAGCTACCGTGTTAATGTAACTTCTAAAGAGGGCAAAATCAAGTTCAAGATCTGACAGAGGTTACTTAAAGTAAGGTTAATTAACCTTTCTAAGCTTTATTTCTTCAGTTTGGAGACATAATATGCCCATCTTGAGAATTTTTAAGGAGATTAAATGATACTGTACCTATAAAGTCACTAGTACAAAGGAAATGCTCAGCAATTGTTTTTCATTAAGCATTGCCATGTAAGGGAATATTAAAAACCATGTCAAAAGAAGGATAAGCTTATTCAAGGCATTTTATATTCCCCACATGTATGCAAGTCTACTTTACAGTCTTTAGAAAATTTTTGTAAAAATATAATATTGAACCACATTACACTATATGTGAACACCACTTGATCTCATTATATTATTTATTTAATAACAATTAAATCCTAAACTTCAAAGTTGCTAAGAGATTAAATCTTAATTCTTCCCAACACACACACACAAATAAGCAAACAAAAATAATGTGACATGATAAATGCGTTAGCTAACAATTCTGTAGAGTCATATTTCAATATATAAATGCACCAAATCAATATTTGGCATACTTTAAACTTATACAGTGTTATTTCAATTATATCATAAAAACATATACATCTAAGTTATAGTTTAATTTACAAACAACTTGATATCCAAAGTGGTTAATATCCAAAATATATAAAGAACTCACAAAACTCAGCAACAAACAAGCAAACAATCCAATTTAAAAAAGGGAGAGGACCTGAACAGACACTTCTCTCAACAAGACATACAAGAAACAAATAGGGCCTGACCTGTGGTGGCGCAGTGGATAAAGCTTCGACCTGGGAACACTGAGGTCGCCAGTACAAAACCCTGCACTGGTCCTGTCAAGGCACATATGGGAGTTGATGCTTCCAGCTCCTCCCCCTTTCTCTCTCTCTCTCTCTCTCTCTCTCTCTCTCTCTCTCTCTCTCTCTCTCTGTCTCCTCTCTAAAATGAATAAAATAAAAAATAAATAAATAAAATTAAAAAAAATTTATAAAAAGAAACAAATAGACACAGGAAAAGATGCTTAGCTTTACTAGCTATGGGAAAAATTCAAATCAAAACTATAATGAAAACCTGACCAGGCAGTGGGGCAGTGGGTAGAGCATTGGACTGGGATGCAGAGAACTCAGATTTGAAACCCTGAGGTTGCCAGCTTGAACACGGGCTGATCTGGTTTGAGCACAGCTCACCAGCTTGAACCCAAGGTCGCTGGCTTGAGCAAGGGGTCACTTGGTCTGCTGTAGCCCCCCAGTCAAGGCACATATGAGAAAGCAATCAATGAACTAAAGTGCCACAACAAAGAATTAATGCTTCTCATCTCTCTCACTTTGTCTGTCCCTAACTGTCCCACTCTCTGTCTCTATCACACACACACACACACACACACACACACACACACAAACAAAAAACTATAATGAGATATCACCTCACACTTACTAGATTGGCTATTATTAATAAGACAAGTATTAACAAGTATTGGAGAAGCTGTGGGAAAAAAAGAACTATCACTCACTACTAGTGGAAATATAAACTGGTACAGCCATTATGGAATTAAGTATGGTTATTGCTCAAAAAAATTAAGAATAGAATTACCATGTGATCCAGCAATCCCTTTACTGGGTATCTACCCAAAACACTCTAAAACATTGGTATGCAAAGACACGTGTCCTCCCATTTTTATTGCAACATTATTTATAGTGTCCAAAACATAGAATCAACCAGTGTCTTTCTATAGAGGATTGGGTAAAAAAGATGTGGTATGTATATACAATGGAATACTACTCTGCCATAAGAAATGATGACATAAACCACTTATGACAACATAAATGAACCTTGAAAACATTATAACTAAGTGAAATAATTAAATCAGAAAAAGCTAAGAACTATATGATTTCACACATAGGCAAAGGTGGATTAAGGTCAGTTGAGGTCCTGGGTGTAGAAGAAAATATTGGGCCCCTTAAAGAAAAAGAGAAGGAAAATAAAAATACATGTTAACCATATTTTTAAATAAATAAAAAATATTATGTACTATTAATGTTAAAATTGCACATATGAAACCAAACTTGATGTCGTTAGAAAAAAGTATAAAGTTGGGCTTCTGTGAGACCCTTCAGAAGTCGGGGCCCAGAGCACGCCCGGTGCGCCCGCTGTTAAATCCACCTTTGCACATAGATAAGATATAAAACCAAGATTCAGAAAATATAGATAAAAGTGAAGTGCTTACCATGGGAGGGAATTTAGAGAAGGGGAGTAAAGAGGAACAAATAGTGACAGAAAATGATTTGACTTTGGGTGATGGACACACAATCAACAGTTCAAATGCTACTGAAATGTTTACCTAAAACCTATGTACTCATTGATCAATGTCACCCCATTAAATTTGATTTTCTAAATAAAATTTAAAATTTTTAAATTTGTACCTATTTTTATAAATTATATAAGTATGAACTTTTCTATTTTCTGCTCTCCATTGGATTCCATAAAAAATGAGATTTTTCTGATTTCTATACATTTAAAAATTTTATTTTTATTTAGAAATTCTTTGCTCCTGAAATAAATCCCACTTTATTGTGATGTATTATTTTTTATGTATTTCATTTACTACTATTTTGTTTAGGATTTTTGCATCTGTATTCATTAGAGAGATTGGTCTGAAGTTTTCTTTATTTTATTTTATTTTTTGTATTGTCCTTGTCAGGTTTTGGAATCAGGGTTATGTTGGCCTCATAAAATATGGTAGAGAGTATTGCTTCTTCTTCTGTTTTTTGGAAGACTTTGAGAAAGATAGGTACCAAATCTTCTTTGAATGTTTAGTAAAATTCAATAGTGTAGCTATCTGGTCCTGGACTTTTATTTCTGGGGAGGTTTTTGATAGTTGTTTCTATTTCTTCTCTGCTTATGGGTCTATTTAGGTTTTCCACTTCTTCATGACTCAGTGTGAAAAGATTGTATCATTCTAGAAACTTATCCATTTTTTCTAGATTGTTAAATTTGATGGTATATAATTTTTCATAGTATTCTCATATGATCCTATGATGTCTGTGGTAATTTCTTCTCTTTTATTTCGAATATTGTTCAAATGACTCCTTTCTCTTTTTTCCTTGGTTGAGTATAGCCAGGGGGTTGTAAATTTTATTGATCTTTTCAAAGAACCAGCTCTTTGTTGTAATAATTTTTTCTATATTTTCTTATTCTCTATTTCATTGAGTGATGCTCTAGTTTTTACTATTTCCTTCATTCTGCTGACTTTCGGTTGCCTTTTTCTTTTCTTTTTCTAGTTCTTTAAGATGTGATGTTAGGTTGTTTACTTGGGATCTCTCTTGTTTCTCGATATAGGCCTGTAAGTATATAAACTTCTCTCTTATTACTGCTTTCACTGCATCCCAGAAGCTTTGATATGTTGTGTTATCATTCTCATTTGTTTGTATATATCTTTTGATCTCTGCTTTTACTTCCTCTTTGACCTTTTAGAAGTATGTTAATGTCCACATTTTTGTGGGTGTCTTTATTTTTGTGGGTTTCTTTACTTCCTTTTTCTTAAATACTTTTTCAAAGTATTTTGGTTAGAAAATATGCATGGTATAATTTTAAACTTTTTGAATTTGTTGAGGTTACTTTTGTGGCCCAATATACGGTCTGTCCTAGAGAATGTTTCAAGCACTCTGAAAAAAATTGCATAATTTCCTTTCCAGAATGAAATGTTCTGTAAATGTCTATTATGTCCATTTGGTCTGTCTAGTGTGTCATTTAAAGCCAAATATTTCTACATTGATTTTGTTTGGATGATCTACCTAAAGCCATCAATGCAGTGTTGAAATCTCCCAATATGATTGTGTTTTTATCTGTTTTTTATTTTTAGATCTGTTAGTAGATGTCCTGTATAATTTGGTGCTTCTTGATTAAGTGCATATATATTAAGAAGTGTTATTTTTTTGATGTAGTGTCCCCTTTATCATTATAAAATGTTTGTCTTTGTCTCATTACTTTTTTTGTCTTGAAGTCAGCATAGTCAGATATTAGTATGGCTACATTTGCTTTTCTTTGGGTATTATTTGCTTGAAAACTCATTATACAACCTTTCACTTTGAGTCTACTTTTGCCCCTGAAACTTAGTTGTGTCTTCTGAAGGCAGCATATGGTTGGGTTTTGCTTTTTAATCCAGTCTGCTACTCTGTACCTCTTTATTGGTGAGCTCATTTCATTTACATTTAGAGTAATTATTGATTCTTGAGGATTTCCTAAGGTCATTTTATGTTTTGTTTTCTGGTAGCTCTGTGTCTCATTTGGTTCTTCTCTTTTGTGTTTCTGTTATTTGTTTTTGTTCAGTGGTATTTCATACTTTTTTCTTCTGTGTCCTATTTTTCTTAAGCTATGTATTTTGGTACTGGTTTTTTCATGGGTGGAAACTTTTAGGTTATTGAGAAAAAAAGTTTCATATCTACAAGAGTCATTTGTCTTATGAATAATTTTGTGCTCCATTCTCCTTTGCTACTTCAGACCTTTGTCTTCTTCCCTTTTATGTTATTGTTGTCACAGATTATCCTTGTTTTTACTATATCCTTGTTGAAGTTTTTACTTGTAGTTTTGTGTTGTTTTGTTCTTTGCATCTGGTAGAATAACCCCCTTGAGTATGTTCTGCAGTGAGGGTTTTCTGGTGATATATTCCCTCAGCTTCTGTATGTCTGAACAAGATTTTATTTATTTTTTTTTTGCACACTAGAAGAATAACTTTGATGGATATAATATTACTGGCTGGTAATTCCTCTCCTTCAGTACTTTGAATGTTTGGGTTTACTCTATTCTGGCTTATAGTTTCTGCTGAGAAGTCTGATGATGACCTTATGAACCTCCTTTTACATGTTATGTTTTTCTTTACCCTAGCTGCCTTGAGGACTCACTCCTTATCATTGATTTCTGACAGTTTTATTACAATGTGCCTTGGAGAAGGCCTGTTGAGGTTGAAGTGATCCAGCATTCTGTTTGCTTCTTAGATTCAAGGCTTGAGCTGCTGCTGACCTTGGTACTCCAGGATGATACTCAATCCATTGTGCCACAATCCAGGGCCCTCCTGATTTTTATTTGCTACACATTTTGTGTCTCTGCTCTTCCTACCAGTCTCTGTGGCTTCTTTGTCATATCCTAAGTTTCAGGACTTCTGTTCAGCTAGTGTTCAGGCAATACTGAATGATGGTTGTTCTATAATTTAATTGTAACTTTGATGTGATTGTGCTCCCACAATAAATAAATCCTAGTACTGCATTTCCCTATACTGACATCTTGACTAGAAGCCCCATTTCTATACATTCTAGAAGATATTAGTAAAAATTAGAATTATTTTACTGCTCACAAAAATTAGGGGATATTTCAAAATGAACATGAAATAAGAAAGTAGCATTTGATGTTTTTTTTATTAAACAAGAATACCAGAAAAGCAAACAAGTCAAAGAAAGTTGTTCAATTATTCAAATTAGATGCAAAACCAACTTTTATTTTATTGGTGAAAATGCACGATACAAAGTAAGGTTCCACGTTTGGCAGGATAGTCCCAATTTTTAACAATTTGTCCCGCGTCCCGTGGCATTTTTAAAAAGTCCCAATTTAAAAAAATATATTGCAATACTATTTTTGCATTCTATGAAAACTTTTTTGCTCCATATAGACCAAATTTTTAATCAAGAACCCCCCCTCCATCAATGGTGTCCCACTTTACCAATTTTAAAATCTGGTCACCTTATAAGAGGCTGAAAGTACTGGAGTATTTGCACATTTCCTGATCCCCTAATTTTTGTGAGTATGATATTTCTTTAAAGTGTGTAGTGGAGAAATTCTAACTTGTGAATCTTTCTGAAATGATTGTTTTAATAGGAGACTGTTTTGGACAAATTTCTCAGTTCCCTTCATTGTTATTCCCATTAGTATGGATTTCTATAGGTATAGATATTGTCAGTTTTTCACCCACATTCACTTTCTCACTATTACTACAGAAGCTAAAAAGGTGATATACAGTGTGTCCGTAAAGTCATGGTGCACTTTTGACCATGTGACCAGTCAAAAGTGCATCATGACTTTACGGACACACTGTATTTGCTTTGCAGCCTCCCTTGCACTTCAATGGGCCACTCTGTCCCAGTTAGGTTTAATGCATAACTGAAACAAAGATGCAGAGTTTGTGGTTGAAGGTAGCTGTAGAAATACCTCCTCCTGCACCTACCTTATCAATCTTCTTTGCCACTAGCCCATTACAGTACATCCAGGCTTACATTCCCTCTTCTATTGCCAAAGGTTCAAAGTAAACAACCTTCTACCCCCCCTCCAAGGAGATAAGCTTTGAAGTCCCCAAAGTCTTTGGTTTGCTGTCTGCTTTCCCAACTCCATGTCCTCAGCCTTTGCTGTTCTGAATTTAGTGGTCCACTGCACTCTGTTGTGGAAGGAAAGCCCACTTATTATATATACCCTGTTTTTCTTTCACCTCAGTTGAATCTGTTAAAAAACAAAATTCAACCAATTAAATTCAACCAATTAAATTTAACCAATTAATTTTGTTAGGTTATTCATGAATAGGGCAACAGTTTATCTAGCAACTAGAAGGACACTCCCAAGGTTGTACAAATAAAAGGTTTTTACAGGAATAAGGGTGGGACAATGGAGCTATTAGCAACAGAATAAAAGAATTAGTTTTAAGCCAGGACATCATCTTTTGGAAGGAAGAGAAAAGAAGGGAAAAGCAAGGATTTTATCAAATGGTTTCTTTTTAACAAATTATAGGCTAAATGGTACATCCTTCCTTCCAAGCCTCTCTTAACTGTATTTTTAAACAAGTTACTCAAACATTTACTAAATTTTCCACAAGTTCCTCAAAGTAACCTCTCTGTTACGAAACTGGCAACTTTAAACACATGTGTGTGCATACATACATGCATGCATGTACACACATAAACTTCAGTCATTTAAATAGGATCAGAAGAAAAATAAACAAGTCCAAATATTACTGACACAAAGGTGTCCACTGTATACTTTGGAAGGCAAGTATAATGTAACCCATTTATGATCATAACTAAATGTTATTCTCTCCATTTTAATTTCATTTTTCCAAAATGACTCTTGCTTTGTTGTTCTATTAACATATTTCAAACTGTTGGGCAGATAAATGCATTATGCTCACTTTGTTGGAGATGGTGCTGCCCATGTGCAAGTTTTAAGAGTAAGCTTTTCCCCACACCCTTGACTGATTGGATGATGTAGGGTGGTGCACCCTCATGAGGAATCCTCACAGTATGTCTCAGATAAGTGAGTTTGTATCAGAGACTTCCTTGTTTGTAAATTAGATTAAAGGTTTTGAATCTATGCTATAAAGTGGGGCAGACTGGGAGCTTACTCTCTTGGTTCCTGAGGTTAGTATTAAAAAGGAGAGAAGATTAAGGCCACATGGAGGCCAGGAGAAGCAGCCAAGATGGCGGAATGCTGAGGAAGAAGCCAGTTTGTGCAGAGTTTGTGTAGAGAGAAGGAGATGGGAAACAGAGGTGAATAGGCTGGTGAGCTAGAAACCTTTGATTCTAGGACACTCAGATAAATCAGTAGCTTTGTGAGCACTGAATGAGTGGGTTTTGGAGCCCAGTGTGTGTTTTTACTTGCCAGCCGGGTGCAAGTTAGAATTAAAGCTGATGGCTCACCAGTTCTTGGCTCCATTGTTTCATTGCCATCTGTTCGAATCTAATGCGAACCTGCATTGGCCAGGCGGCTATGATGCTGACCCTGGCTACTGGCTTTACACAAACTATTGAAAAAACTTAATAAAATTTTAAGGCTTCCATATTTTCTATGTTATTCAATGATACATAACCTGAAATTTTTATCAATTATGATATCCAGTTCTATAACATTCAAAAAATAAAAAGTTATAAACAATACAAAGCACTTCTACTAACTATAATGTAAGCTACCTACTTCAACATTATATACATTGTTATTATTATATGGTTTGTGATAGTTGAGCCAATTTGCAACCTAATTTTTGATGTTTGTAGCTGATTTAATTTAATTAATAAATAAAATTGTATGAGACAATATACCAGGTATTTTACTACAGATCAATACCTCCAAATACATTTTCTTTATTCAACAACTTTTGTATTCTGGCATCCAAACAATTTGGTTGAAATGCTGATTTATTTATTTTAACCTAATTTTGTTTAACTCTTCTGACATTGTAAGAGACAATAACCACCAGATTATTTTGAATATGATAATGTCTTATTAAAGAAGAAACCATACAGAGGTGATAAACTTTTTCCTAATTTTTATTTATTGATTTTAGAGAGAGAAAGTTCAGGGAAAGGAAAAAAGAAAGAGACAGAGATCAATTTGTTGATCCACTTATTTATGCTGGCTGGTTCTCATATGTGCCCCAACTAGGATTCAAACCTGAAATCCTGGTGTATCAGGACAACACGCTAACTGAGCTACTCAGCCAGAACCAGAAGTGATAAACTTTAAAAATATAATACATATGAAGAAAAGAAATCAAGAAAAAAGTTAGCAATAAAGTTTAAGGAAAAAAAAAGAGAAGAGTTGTATTAGGAAAATATGTTTTTTTTAAGTCAGTAGTAAAAGATGATCCTATTTTATTAATCTAGAATAATTATATCTGATGAACAACCCAGAAAAAATAGATGATTTTATTCAAAGGCAAAACATATTTATGAATTCTGTGTGCTTCAGCAAGAAAAGAACAGAAAAGAGACAAGGCATTAAAGAATGGCTAGAGCATTCTCAGGTTATACTGCTAAGTCCAACACTGAAACTCTCTACTTGAAATCTCAAAATCAAGTTTTTGCACTTAATAGTGATAGGTTCAAAAGACATCATTCAGCAGACACACACAATATGGTGGTACCTTGATATACGAATTTAATTTGTTCTGTAACTGGGCTCGTACGTCAGTCAACTTGTATATCGAACTGCCAATAATGAACCTGTGCGCCAATGCACCACCTAGCGGCAGCTTCCCGAATCACAACTCATATCTCAGAATTTTGCTCAAATCTCGAACAAAAATACAGACTGAGTCGCAGCTTGTATAAAAAAAAAAAAAAATTGTTGGTCTGTTCGTATCTCAAGGTACCACTGTACTGTATAAATCTTCCCAATGGCAGGCTGGGATTAAAACAGAGGTACTGAAAAAGCAAGAAATCCAATTTTACTAGCCAGAAGGGTGGATTAAAATAAATAAATAAAGATGCCTCCAGAAACAAAGGGGAAAAATCATACCAGTTGCACCAAATGAAAAAAAAACAAAATAAAACTATGTTTTAAATCAGTAACATGGAAAAAAAATTTATGAAAGTAGATAGATACAATTGTGAGGATTTTAAGGTAATAAATCTATAAACAAATAGTGTGCTGAAGATAAAAGATTATCCATCCTTAATTCTATGGGTCTTTGACAAGTACACAGTCATTAGAGGGAAAAAAGTTTTCATTTTAAGTAGGAATGTGCCTAGCACTATGCTATGTATGCACAGGGCCACAATTATGTCCTTTCTGAGCATAAAGTCCAGACAAGAAGACAGTTCAGCAATTGTTTGTTGTGTAAAAATGTTACAGTGGTGTGGAAATACCTATAGATGTGGAAATACCTATACAACAGTGGTTCTTAACCTTTTCTGAGGCACTGAACCCACCAGTTTCATATGTGCATTCACTGAACCCTTCTTTAGTAATAAATAAAATATGATTTTTTTTCCAAATTTAGTTTTGCCGGTGCGAGACTAGAGTTGCTCAACTTGGCATTACATATCATGCAGATAGGATGCTGTCTCCCATCCCGTTTCATGATACATGTGAATCCATGTTGTACATATTTGTCTGACCACTTTCTTTTTTTGTTTGACATATTTAGTATGTATTAAAATATTAAGAAAGAAACCACATGACGTACAACTACGACAGCCGTTGACTACTGCGCGCACTAAATTCTCCGCCGTACTGGTTGGCCAAGCAATGTAATGTGATCCTCTGCAGCAAGTGATGGCCAAGAGGGGTGTGTCATCACGACTTTACACAAGTATGTCTTTACCTCCGCGGCAGAGGCTTCTCCGAAACAGAGACCAACTCATCAAACCCCTAGGGTTCGATAGAACCCAGGTTAAGAACCACTGCTATAGAAAGTCTGACTCATCTCTGGACAAGGCTAAAGGTCAGGAAAGGCTTTTTGACTAGGAAGCAGAAGCTAAGGTGAGATAATTAGAAGCTAGCCAGGTGGAAATAAAAGGGGAAGTCAAGAAAAAGGACACAGCATGTGAAGGTTCACATGTAAGAGAGCACAGAGTGCTCAAAGGACTGAAAGGCATTCAGTATTTATAGGAACTAGATATTGTTTGAAAGTAACAAGAAAAGGCCTCTGGAAAATAAAAAATCTACCAAAAAAACAGAAATGCCAAACTGCCATACTGTCAGAGCTATTATATTTGCATTGATTAAAAATGCAGCCCCCCTTTTGTTAAGGATTGGGCCCTCTTAACATATATCCTAAAAATGGATGTTCAAAACAATCTGAAAACACCTAATCTATATAAAAAGTAATAAAGCATTAGGTGGAAAAATAATGAGCAAAATAGATATGCGGGCTATAAGCCCATTTAATGAAAGAGAATCAAAAAATTATATATATATATATATATATATATATATATATATATATATATATATATAAAATCATCCACATAAATTTTATCAGAGAACCAGAGGGTAAGGAAAGTCAATAAATTGATATTATTTTGAAAATAAAATTCAATTGTGAAGAACAATTTTATAATTTAAATATGACCTGAATGCCATATATATGAAATTTGAAATTTCAGGGGTTTTTTTTCAATTTTTAAATAATTCCCAGTACATTTAGTTCAGGATGAATTATCACTTCTGCAGCACATTGAGAGTCTTTACATAAAAATATTCATCACCTATGTAATACCATTGTGACATCACTTTTCTGAGCCTCCACAATACCGGGTGGGGGTGGGGGTTGTTTTCACGAACACATTCAAATAGTTTAAGAGGATATGTTATTTCTGGTTTTCCAGTTTAGGCATTTCTCTCCCTACCACAGCCATATTAAATTAACTTTTTATGATGGAAGTTTCAAGGTGAGACAGTCATCTTACATTGATGAAAACATGGAGTGACTCTCATTGCAGTAATGAGTTTAGTGCCATGTTAGTATGTATGTTCCGGTTGAGACTAAGTGACCACCTTGACACTGCAGAGGACATTTAAACTTAACTTGGGTTGATGGAGCATATTACCTATAATATCGCTTCCAATCAGTTTGTTCTAAAATATTAACTATAGATAATTATAGAGTATCTTCTACTGTTTATTTGTAACTGACTTTTCACACCTTATGCTGGAGGTAGTTGAAAGGGATAGAGGAAAGACAATGTACAATTTGGACTAAATATTATTTTAATTTTACATGAGAATTGGGTGTGGAAAACTCTGGCTTGTGAACTTTTTTGTATTTTACCCAATTTTTAATATATATATAAATTCATCCATCAGTAATTAAAGGGGTGAGATTATTTTTTGTTGAATATGAAGAATTTTTTAATTCCTAGGGCAAAGTTTACATATTTTTCATGAATTTTCTTCCCTAAGAAGTCTAATTATAATTGCATTAATAATATCATACATTACATTTATTTGACCTGTTACTTTTGTTCGTATACTTTCACATGCATTATCTTATTTAAAAGTACTCCTAGCTGTCCTTTTAGGAAGATAATGTAAATGAGACTCAGAGAGTTTAAATGATGAAGTTTCATGGCTTGCAAAGGGCAGAGCCAGGGCCAAACCCTCATTCTTCTCACCCTGACTTTAATTCTTTTCCTTTTCTGAGTTAATGGTTTTTGATGTCAGCAATTTTATCAGTGAGAAAAGACTTTTCCCTTTTGGCTGGAGAAAATTGCCTTTCCCTTTCACAGTGTCCTTTTACTTTATTGTGATGTATATTTGTAGCACAATGCCAGCTTCTAAATGTCATGTACATCAGATTCGGAAATTGTGCTGTATTCACAGTGACATGTTTGCTCAAGGAAGGAAACACCAGGGCTTGGGCTCTGCAGTTTGTGAGTTGAGCCAGACAAGGTAAACTGCGTAAGGAGGCTGGTCAGACATGTGAGGCACACCAGACTCTCTAGGCTTGAGGCTCTGATTAACCTCTACTACCTAAAACACCTTTCAGATATAAGGTGTAACCGGTAGATTAAGGAGTCTCAGCAGTGGTTATGGAGCCTGGAGTGAAGCTGTGTGGTCTAATCACAGAGAGTATGATTCAGAAGCATATCCTGAGCTATTATCATGATCATGGCCAGTGAATTCAGGCAGCACAGGGGGAGTCAGAAATTGAAGAGAGAAGGTCAGAGAGGGACCAGGATCAAAATGAACCATCGTTGAATCCCTCAGCTTGAAAGTGATTCCCAAAGGATGTGAAGAGGTTTGGTGTGACAAGTGAGAGCGCGTGACATCAGTGGTAGGATTGGAAGATTGCAAGATCAGGGCATTCGATGGTTACTACAGCTGAAAAATAACAAATCAATTGATAAATTTAGAGTTCTAAATTTTTATCTTGTTCCTAGGTTTTCATATGTGTTTAAAATATTAATACTTTTAAATATGAATTAATATTTGGTCATTTTTTACCCAAAAAATATCTAAGTTAAAGTTTAAGTGAAAAAATATCAGGACAAATATAGATAACAGATTGAAGCATATACCTTTTTATAATATCATGTTTTCAATTTTGAAAGTAATGAAGGAAAATGGTAATGTGTTAAAAAAAAAAAAGGTTTTTCCTGGTTCTAGTTGAGATGAAAAGCATACAAAGGTCCTTCAAATTATGGCCAAGAAATAATAGTAAATAATTTGTTATTATATAAAAAATAAAATACTCTAAAATATTTTAAAACTCATAGCTGAGCAAATAAAAATGAAAGAGAAATTTCTAACTGCCAGAATGAAGAGAGAACTGAAAACCACAGCAGAAGGTTTGAGCCAGGGCTGCCTCTGCCCCAGTAGGGAGGCCTGGAGAGCTACATGGGCAGGACACAGGACCTCGGGTTTGAGCGAATCAGAGTGGAAGTGAGATCCTAGCAGTAAAATGTACTTGGGAAAATTACTGGGGATGTTACCTCTGCCTGGGTTATGAGTGGAAAAAAGATTCTTGCCTGAAAAATCAAGCCTTATGACTATGTTTTGAATAATTTTCTTCTTCTATAAATTGATTCAACCAACCTACAGGGACATCATAAAGGTAAATTTAATAAAGTATAAAATCATCTTAACCTTTTGGCATCACTTTTCTATAAAAATGTTCTTTGACCAATTTCAGTGTTCAAAGGGAACATTTGAAGATCTGTTAAATACACGGTTCTTAAGGTCTGAACTCTCAGGGCTCCTTGAGAACGTGTGTGTGCATGTGTGTATGTGTGCATGCGTGCGTGTATGTGTGTGTGCGTGTAATGTTTGAGCTATTTTTTAGTACTTCAACAATGGTTCTGTATCTAAAATGATTTATTTACCAGAGGTAAAGTAGCATGGGCTATTAAATAAATTTTTTTTAAAAATTTTAATGTTTATTTTATTTTTTAAATTATTTAATTCTTTAAAAATTTTTTATTCATTTTAGAAAAAAGAGTGAGAGAGAGAAAGGGGGGAGAGGAGCAGGAAGCATCAACTCCCATATATGCCTTGACCAGGCAAGTCCAGGGTTTTGAACCAGTGACCTCAGTATTCCAGGTCAACGCTTTATCTACTGTGCAACTACAGGTCAGGTGAATTTTTTAATTTAGAATAGAATACATCAAAACATTGGTTTCATAGAAAAAATACTTATTAAAAATTATATTTGAATGTCAAAATCTTTATTTTTTTGTATTTTTCTGAAGTGAGAAGCAGAGAGGCAGTGAAACAGATTCCAATATATGCCTGACCAGGATCCACCTGGCATGCCCACCAGGGGGAAATGCTCTGCCCATCTGAGGCGTTGCTCAGTTACAACCGGAGCCATTCTAGTGCCTAAGGCTAAGGCCATGGAGCCATCCTCAGCACCCAGGCCAACTTTGCTCCAATGGAACCTTGGCTGCGGGAGGGGAAGAGAGAGACAGAGAGCAAGGAGAGGGGGAAGAGCGGTGAGGCAGATGGGTGCTTCTCCTTTGTGCCCTGACTGGGAATTGAACCCGGGACATCCACACATAAATGTCAAAATCTTTTAAGTCATAAATTTGTTAATATCAAGAATCTTTGAAGGTAAACACAGGACAAAAATTATTGTTTTTCTATCATCAAAGCTAACAGCACACATAGTCTCTGTTCAGTATAAAGGAAGCCACTAGTGATCCTTACTGTGAAGATTTGAAAATATATAGAACTCTATAAAATGAGTAGTGAGTTGATAATAGAACTATACTGTTCATCCCTGGGAGCTCTAATATTGTACTATTCTTGCCCTGAAAGCTCCCCCAATGAGCTGTCAGTCAGTGATTGAGTCTATACAACTCCTGGGAGCATCACATGACAATGAAATCTAACTAGTATCAGGCATGCCTAAAGATCTCTTTACCTAGCTTATCCTCTTCTCCTTTTTTGACATCTTCAGAATGGAGTTTATTTCCTGCATTTAATGAATTTGTCATAAACCTTAACTGAATTTTCCAGATAAAAGAAATTTAGGACAACTTCAATAGTCTAGCTTGTAGCTTTACTAGATTCCTCAGGACCTGCATATCAATCCGGCACTCAGGAGATGGGCTAGGATAATTGCAAATCATCCTTCTCAGGCCCAATGTATTAATTCTTTTTGGTCTCTTTAAAGGATCAGATTTATGATTTTAGAAAAGAGAAGAATTGAAGTAAAAGATCTGATAGCTGGCAGATCAAATTCTCTAATCATTTTTTTTGCTGAAAGAATATTAGATAACATTTAATAATCAAATATTATTAGAACACATATTCCTTAGGCAAAAAGTGTTTTTTCAAATGCCACATAATTACTTTTGAAATGACAACAAAAGTTTGTTATTCTGTAAAGTATTTTTCTAAGTTAGAATAATTCAATACATGCCTAATTAAGACACTATTTTTTTTAGTCATGTCAAACTTTAAAATTGGGCGGGACATTTGAGATATTACCTGCTATTAAACACACATAGGCCATTTTACTATTTAGGTTCAAGTGTCTGAGCAAATATTTTCATGAACTGGCAAAGAGAATTTTGAATATATATTAGTATTTATAGACGATTTTTGCATATGTATTTGGATATACATATATATTAGGATTTAAAATTGTATCAAAGAACATGTGCATATACAGACCAAGTACAGTCTATTATTTCTTTTCCATGGTTGATATTTTTCCTATTTTGAGTAAGAAGAAAAATAGAAGAAAACATTGGAGCTTTATAAAATGAACGATCTCTATAAAGCGCTTGTTTAGTTAATCTTAGAAATCTTGGGTATAATCAAATCAGTTGTATTTTTGACAGTTGTTGCTGAAGTCAACTTACGCTAAACCAAGATTTACAGGGAATGAGAAAACCATTATAGAGCAGTGCAAGTTTTCCAGCAAGACAGACATGATTGGTATGGAAAATTAATACCTAAAGATATAGGGGTATTTTTATCTTATTTATGACTTTCTAAATAGGAAATTTCATTAGTACTTTTCTGCTACAAATAAGAGTTGAGAAAAATGTTCAGTTCTCAGAACAACTTCCCCTAATGTATTTTTAAGTCCATCTATTCAGTACTTTTATACATTTTTTGAAATTAGAGACTTTACAATTGAAGTATCCTGTTTCTTTCCTTTATTCGTCTTAGTTCCTGAGATTTCATATTTTATGTTTTTTTATTTTCTTAGGAGCAACTGAATTTGTTTATAAGAGAGATATTTGGAGATTTAATAAAAGTATGAATTAATAAGATTCATATTTCTGCTTGCAAACCTGCCTTGGCTTATTAGTCTCCCCTGATAAATTAACCACATGGAATTGTAATTACCTGTTTATATGTCTGTTTTTTCCACTAAACAGCAGCCTTTTCAAGAGCAGGTAACATGTTTTAAAATCTATTCCAGCAGAAGCATGGGTAGGTCCATAGAAAATGCTTAGAAAATGTTTTGTTGACTTACTATCTAAACAAATAATAAGAAGGAAGATTACTTTTTAGTAGGGTCTTGTAAATACATGTAGTTATTATAGTTTTAGAAATTGGGTTAGGTTTGGTGAACCTAGTGGAATAAACTCAAAAAAAAATTAACTTATCTCTAATTTTTAGGGTCATAGTAGTAAGAAAATTTCTGGATAGAATAAATTCTGACACATTTTTAAACTTGAATAGTCTGAAAAGTGTCGGTAACAATGACATAATTAATTGTGAGCAATGATATTGAAAACAGATAAATTTTTGATGAACTTCCAGGATTATTTTGTCACATGAATATGAGGTATGATTAGTATCATATGCTAGATTAGTAGAGATGATTTTGGATACAATTAACAGGTAACGCTCTGACTTCCATATGGTTAAGCATTAAGCAAATCTATCATTTCTCATAAATGGCAGTTCAGAGACTAAGTGGATCCCACACATCAATCATGTCATCAAGGCCTTGTTTCCTTTAGTTTTTTTCATTCTCTTGTCCTCCGTATTACCTTTATCTTACAACTGATTTTTCTTAGAATGATAAGATGCTTGCTGGAGCTCCATGTATCAATTCCAGACATGATAATATCCAAAAAAATAAATAAATAAACTACATCTTTCCTTGGTTTCTTTTTTTAAGAACTAGGAAATTTTTCCCAGAGTTGCTCTAAAATATTTTCTCTCATGCTTCCTCACCAGTGTTGGGTCTGGTGCCCATTCCTAAAGCAGTCACCTGTAATGTCAATGGGATTATCTTTATTGGCTTGGTTCAGTGGTTCTCAACCCTAGAGGCACTTAAACATCATGAAGAGATTAAAAAATTAGCAGTGCTTGTGCCACACCAAGATTAAATGAATCAAAATCTTAGAGAGGGGTGTCTTAGGCATCAGTATTTTTAAAAATCCCCCAGGTAATTATAATATAAAGTAAGATTTGAGACCTAGGAACTTAAATGCATAATATGAGCTGGACTGGTGACCATTATCACCAGTTATTTCTATACACAGAAACAAACTTTTAACCTGCTTTAGAGGACTTTGAACTGAGATAAGAAAACTGCTTATAGCATTCATTCTCACCCAATTTATCTTGTGAATATCAGTATATAGGTGCAAGACAGCTGCCGAGGATTAGAATTTCTGAAGTGTGAAAATAATTGGATTGATCAAGAATTATATCCAGAAGGGATCAGGTATGTTCAGTGTGGTATGGCTGTAGGCAATTATTAATAACATTGGGGGGAAATTTTTTGTTGCATCCACAAAAACACTTGTTCTTACCTAACTTGAGTGTGCTGATCTCAAATCTGACATTAGTTTTTCTCTGTAAGCGACAGTTTTTTTGCAATTCAAGATTTTAGGTTTTCATCTTATTGTAAAATTTTCAACATTTAGTTTAATATAATGAAGTAGAATGTCTTCTTGGGCATCATCTTTGTGAAAATATAATAATTTATATAATGCAGTAAATACACTAATACACTAAAAGTTATGACTGCATCAGAATTTGTCTACAATTTCGAAATAGAACATATTAAAACTT
Organism: Rhynchonycteris naso; assembly: GCA_037038555.1. Classification (NCBI taxonomy): domain Eukaryota; kingdom Metazoa; phylum Chordata; class Mammalia; order Chiroptera; family Emballonuridae; genus Rhynchonycteris; species Rhynchonycteris naso. The sequence continues at coordinate 109,772,002 of CM072999.1, read as the reverse complement.
ATTTTAATCATAAAATTTGCACAAAACTTATTTAAATTCTATTCAGGCAAAAATTTGTGTTTGTAGGCCTGATCTGTGGTGGCGCAATGGATAAAGCATCCACCTGGAATGCTGAGGTTGCTGGTTCGAAACCCTGCACTTGTCTGGTCAAGCCATGTATGGGAGTAGATGCTTTCTGCTCCTCCCCAACCCTCTCTCTCTCCTCACTAAAATGAATAACTTAAAAAAAATTGTGTTTGTAGCTCTTGCATTTGTGTACTTGTTGAGGACAATCTCGTTTGATGCTCCAGCAGTAGTCTGCTCATCACTAACAGCTCCAAGATTTTCGGGAAACTTATCAAGGTGACTATTCAGGAAGTGAATCCTAATGCTCATGTTACATCCAATGTCGTGGAAAGCCAAAAGCATGCTTTGAACCAGAAGTTCATAGTTTTCTGTTTTTTTGTTGCCAAGGGAGTTCTTTGTAACTGCCACAAAAGACTGCTATGCTGCTTTCTCCTCCTTATTCATCTTCCTGGCAAATTCTTTGTCACCTATGAGGGCTTGAATTTGAGGTGCATTGAATACACCTGCTTTTATCTTCTCAAAAGACAAGGCAGGAAAAGCAGAAATAATATGTTGAAAGCATTCACTTTCTTTATTCAAAGTCTTAACAAACTGCTTCATTAAGCCAAGTTTAATGTGGTGGGGGGAAAATGATCCTGTCTCAATTAACTACCGGTCCATTCACAATATTTTGCATCTGTACTTCCAGAGCTTCACGTTTCGGCCACTCCTTCAGTGTCCAGTGTTTCTCGAGCTCGGCTGTCCCACAAACACAGAAAGCAAGGATACTTTGTAAAACCTCTCTGTTGTCCTAGCAGGAAATTTACCATTTTAAAATCTACACAAATTACCCAGTTATGCTCCTCATACTTCAGAAAGTCAAGCACAATTTTTATGTCATTATAATCTTCTCGCAGATGAGTTGAATAACCAATTGGAACCTCTACATAAACATTACCGTTGTGTAGGAGAACACATTTCAGACTTTGTTTAGAACTGTCAAGAAATAGCCACCATTCTGTTGGACTGTAAGTGGTAACACCTAGCTGGCTGAGAAGACTACTGATATCATGACAGTAAACAAAATGTTTGTCTTCAGAAAAAAATTCCACAAAAATTTGTTCATGCTTCCTGAAATGGGATACTTTAGCTGACCGGTGAAGTACATTCTTTTCTTGAAGCCTGGAGGCTAATAACTCAGCTTCTTTCTTTGATAGGTCCAAATCTCTTACTAAGTCATTCAATTCAGGTTGCCTAAATTGCTGGGAGGTTAATGACTGCTTGGCATCAGAAGAAGATCCTTCAGATTCTATAGCCATTTCCTCACGCATCTTATCAAAATACACTTGATCACCATGTTCATTTTCTTTGTCCTTAGAAGAAATCAAACCATTGAAAACTGGAACCAGGAGTGTGTCTCAGAGTGTGGGATAGATAGGTTGTATTGCTGAAGGAATATTAGGATATGCAATCATATGCCCTTTTCTCTTGCCGATGCCCTTTGTATGAATCAGACAGAAATAACAGTCACTGTTGTGGTCCTTAGGTTCACGCGAAACCATGGTAATAGCAAAAGGCATACCTTTTTGTTTTCCTTTTGTCCAGTCATGAAGCATTTCCTCACAATTATGACACACAATATGAGAAGCCCAATTCTTATCTTGATCACCAAAGGGGACTTGAAAATAGGCAATATATGCACGTGTCACAAATGATGAAATATTGTACCTTTGACATTGAAGTGTGTAACAGACACATATATAACAGAAGGTGTCAGGACTATTCTTACATTTACACCTACTCAAAAAAGCCATGATTCAATCTTAAAACAAAATAAGAGGGTGTTTTTATCAGATAATAATTTTTTTACATTTAAAAACAACTACAATTATGAAAAAGTGATGTTTGTAAAACATTAATTGCCTTGTGGTTATGTTCAATCCAAGAGTCATTGCCCTTTAACTCCAATTTAAAAACAAATGCATGTCATTAACTGTAACAAAAAGAAATTAAAATTGCATAAAAACTAGAGCATACACAGAAAAACAGATTTCAGATTTGAAATCAGTGATACACACATATATAGAAACAATTCTAAAACTTCATGCAGCAGAAAATGAAAAAATATTCTTCCCCAGTATAATAGTTTAAGAAAAGAAAACAATGAAGTAATTGCTAAAGAATGAAAAAAGAGAAATTAAACATAGGTCTTTGTCTTAGCAAAGAATGCTATACTGAACCAATCAGTCAAAAGTGTCCCCAAAAGATTTCATAAAAATATATACTATCTTTCCTACTTGGTGTATTTTAGAAAAGTATTTAGTCCAGATTTTCAGATAATATCTTGAGTGGCTCTTCACAGTCATTTAAGTATTCCCTTTCAGCAGGGGTGAGTACCTTCCACAGGTTAAATCTCAGAAACACCTGTACAAGCTGGGGCTAATAATTCTCTAAGCCTCATTTTACTTACTTATAAAACTTGAATAGTAATTCCTGTATTAGAGGGTATTTCAAAGATTAAATTGGTTTATGAAGAAAAAGGCATGTGGGCACAATAAAAGCACAAAAAATGAGCTGATAATTGTTTGATCTCCATTTGGAAGATGATGACTAACCTTTGCTAATACTAAACCAAAGAATATACATACATTTTACTACCTTGCATCTGTCAGTCATTTAAAATGAATATAACAATGTCAAGAACAGAGTCCTAAGATATGCCTTTATAAAAAATACCTGAACACCCTGATGTATAAATAATAACTTCTGGAGATAGTCTTTCAAGCACTTACCCATTATCATTAATACTCAGCTAAATCTTCTAGCATCTTCACTCAAGGTATTCTGAAAAACCTGGTCAATGCCTTGCTTTAACACAAATATAATGTTTTGTACACTCTTCTGACCAACTGATTTAATAACCACAAGGAAGGAAATTGAATTAGTTTGATAAATTTTTTTCTTAATAAATACATACCAGCCTATATGAATGGCTGCTTCATTGCTGGCTATTCATCAACCATTTCTTTAATCATTAATATCAAAATCTTACCTAGAATCATTTGCCCAGACCATAGTTTATGGGAGACCTTTTATCCCTTAAGAAAAGCTGAAGAATATATATTTGTCTTCATTCTTTTGATACTACTTCCATTTTTCACAGTGAAGAATTTTGAAGAAAGGATTAGAAAACCTTTCAAATCTGTTCCAAATTTATTGGGCTTTAGAGCACTGGAAATGTAGACAATTTTGTGCCAACAGCACATAAAATGTGTGTTTTGAAGTGATAAACAGATGGCAATGAACACTGTAAAGTTCATATTTTTAAAATAAAGTAATAAAAAAATAAATTGTTCCTGCATCAGAAGTAAATCCATCTAGTTCATTTCTATAAAATCAGTGCTTGAAAGTAAGTGTTATGGCACACTCCAGCTATTGATTCCTGCAAGTTAATAATTTCGACTATCTGGTTTTCCCTGTACCCCTCCCCTTCTCCCTATTCCACCCTCCCTTCCCTCCCCCCATCCCGTAACCACCACACTCTTGTCCATGTCTCATAGTCTCAAGATAGGAGGTGACAGAGGACAATTTGACTTTGGGTAATGGGTATGCAGCACAATTGAATGATAAGATAATCTGGAGATGTTTTCATTGTACATATGTACCCTGATTTATTGGTGTCACCCCATTAAAGTTAATAAAAAAAATTAAACATTTTATTAAAACATTTAAATTTAAAATAATAATAATAATAATAATTTCGACTAGTAATATACCATTCCTGTATGGCTGGAAAAACATCTGTCAACCTGTGTCATGTTTCAAAATGTCAGTCAGTAAGTCAATAAAATTTGTGAGTGACTTTGATGTGGGGATCATTCTAGAAGGAAAATGTAAAGTATAGAAAAGTATAAATTGATTCAGGGACCAATGAATCTCAATGACAACTCTCTAGGTAAGAAAATAGAAAGTAAAATTTAGGGCAATTTAATGTTCCTGTTAAAACAGAAACAAAATTTTCCTGAAATGACAAATTAGTTTAAATGTATACATTCTTACATTTTTTCCTGGTAATGAAAAAAAGATATTTTAAAAGATGTTAGATTTTACTGTAGTGACATACCCATACCTTTTGGGTTTTAAATTCCTTTTCCAGGCATGAGAACGTTTAATAACTAACCCAGGGAGTGGCAAGATAGCCGTGAAGTCTCAGAATAAAGTGGACCTGACCCTTCTTGTTATTCCAGCAGAGAAAACAGTGTGGGAAGTATACCCTGGGGAAAACACCAGGCACTTACCTCAAACAGCAGATTGGAAGAATGAAAAAAGCCACTCTTAAACTAAACATTTGGTAGCAGGATTTTGAGAACCCAATGGATCATGATCATCTTCAAAGACAACTTTCAGTAACAAAGAACAATAGAAACAAAGAATGACATTAAAATCTCCAGGATCTTATATCCCTGCACAGGCTGGTAACAACAAATGTGAAATTAACAGCATTGGGATAAAGTGAGGAGAGGAATCTAGATCTAACTACAACAGAAAGTTCTGTGAGCCAGATTCAGATAAGTGGTCTGATTGAGATTATTCTGAATGCAACAGCTTATTCTCTAAACAGAGCCTTGAGAAAGAAAAAATGGTGGGAGTCATCAGAACTCTATTTGTAATGTTATTTCAGCATAGCTTTCAGTTGTCTTCATTTTATTAAAAAGTCCCTCAGATATTATATAAAAATACACAAATCAGGTGGCTACAACTGATATTGCTATTAATATTCTGGGTCTTAACAGAATGTTGCTGGCTTAAGATAAACTTTTTCCTCACTGTGGCAAGAACCACAGAACACTGTGGCAAGAATCACCGACCCAAAAACACCAAGAGAGGATCACTTAAATAACCAAGGCTTTTTCTTAAATCTTATTATAAAGTTTTTCTTTATAAAGCTTTTTTTTTAAATTTTATTCATTTTAGAGAGGAGACACAGAGCGAGAGAGAGAGAGAGAAAGAGAGAAAGGGGGGAGGAGCTGGAAGCATCAACTCCCATATGTGCCTTGACCAGACCAGTGCAGGGTTTTGAACTGGCGACCTCGGTGTTCCCAGGTCAACGCTTTATCCACTGCGCCACCACAGGTCAGGCCTAAAGTTTTTTTAATTGATTGATTTTAGAGAGAGGAAGGGGAAAAAAGGAAGGAGCAGGAAGTAGCTGCTTCTCGTGTGTGCATTGACTGGGCAAGCCTGGGTTTCCGAAGCCGCAACCTCAGTGTTCCAGGTTGATGCTTTATGCACTGCACCACAGGTCAGGCCCCAAGACTATTCTTAAGTTCTGTACCCCATATGCTTACTGTATAGGAGAACCTCATTAATATTTTATTAATAAATAAAAGAGCAGATAATTAGACAAATATTTTCAAACTCAAACTCAGTTTTATGTGACCTCCATTTCAAAATTTCTAAGAACTTGTTAAAAATGTCGTAGACACCAGACCTAGAACCAATATAGAATCCCTGGGGGTAGACTTTAGGACTCTCATTTGAAACTCTCTAGAGTCAGTCTAGGCTCTCCTATTTACTTGCCTTGTGCCCATGAGCAAATCTCATTACTTCTGCAACCCTTCATTTTCTCAACCACAAAGTAGTGTGAAGAACCATACCTCTTTCTCTGTTTTCTGTGAGGACCATATGAGATCAAACTCATAAAGTGTGCAGATCCATGCCTGCCATCTACTTAGTGCAAAGGAAGGGAGACTTATAATTAGCAAATGCTACATGGAGTTAATATAGAGGGCGGATGTTTGGGTTCTTCTTTTTTCCTCACCAAAAAATAATAATCACCAATGGCAATCATTAGCAGTTTGAATTTATCATGATTAAATACCAGCCATGTGCTAAACAAAGTCCTGAATAGGCACTTCACACATTTTAGTATATTCACAAACTCAGTATTATATCTACTGCACAGAGACTAACCTCCCAAATCTTCATAGGTAAAGAATTCCAAAGCTGTTCTTTTCACCCAGATGTGAGGCCCAAACCCAATGACCTTCCTCCTCTGAATCCCCAAAGGTATATCTGAATCCTAAATTTTCACTATGTAATAAATGCCCTGTTATACAAATGGAGAACATTTCTCTTCTGAAAAAAAAAAAAAGTGAGTTTTTGTAAGGCCAGGGCCACTGCTGTCATGACCATTCACATGCAGGTTCCCATTGGATTCAGGAAGATAGTAAAGAAATAGTGGAGCCAAAAAAATGGTGGGCCGTTTCTTTATTAAAGTCTGTAAAGCCAGTAGTCGGGGTCAGGATCACAGCCGCCTGGCTCATGCAGGTTTGCGTTAGATTTGGACAGTCGGCAATGAAACAACGGAGCCAAGAACTGGTGAGCCATCAGCTTTAATTCTAGCTTGCACCCAGCGGGCAAACAAAAACACACACTGGGCTCCCAAACCCACACATTCAGTGCTCACAAAGCTACTGACTTATCCAAGTTTCCTAGAATCAAAGGTTTCTAACTCACCAGACTTATTCACCTCGGTTTCCCATCTTCTTCTCTCTACACAAACTCTGCACAAACTGGCTTCTTCCTCAGCATTCCACCATATTGGCTGCTTCTCCTGTCCTCCTCCATGTGGCTTTTCTCTGGTCTCCTCTCTAATACTAACCTCAGGAACCAAGAGAGCAAGCTCCCAGTCTGCCCCACTTTATAGTGTAGAAATCCAAACCTTTAATCCAATCTACAAAGAAGAAAGTCTCTGATATCAAGTCACTTATCTGAGGAATAATGGGAGGATTCCTCATGAGAGCGCACCACCCTACATCATCCAATCAGTCAAGGGTGTGGGGAAAAGCTTACTCTTAAAACTTGCACGTGGGCAGCACCATCTTTAACAAAGTGAGCATAATATATTTTATCTGCCCAACAAAGTCTTATACCAGCCCACGAACAAAAGGGCAGGGAAAACACTCCCTTCTCGCTCAGGGCTCCCATAGCCCTGAAACATTCACTGGTTCCACAACCAGGAGAATCTTCTCCAGTTTTTCCTAGAATCAAAGGCCCCACCAATCTCAGCGGAGCTCGCAAAGCCCCTCATCTCTGGTTCCCCATCTGCACACCTTCTCTCTCTCTGCACAAACTGGCTTTTTCTTTAGCACTCTGCAATCTCTCTGTTCTCCCTTCAAAACATTCCTTTCTTTTTGCCTCTTCTCCTTCTCTCTTTTCAAAACTTTCTGTTGTGAAAAATCTCTCCTCCAGCTAACATTAACTTAACAATGGCCCTTCCCAAGCAGAAAGGTAATTTACAATTTCACAGACCACATATACCTGGTGCTGCCCAGCCCCCAATGATATAGGTGAGCAAACATAAAAATCATATTTGACCAACAGTTTTCCTTTAAAACTTTCAAGAGTGACAACACAATTGAATGATAAGATAACCTGGAGATGTTTTCATTGTACATATGTACCCTGATTTATTGGTGTTACCCCATTAGAATTAATAATAATAAAATATATATATATATATAAAAAAAAACTTTCAAGAGTGAGATTTTTATGTGTGAGACAACCAATATCAAAGTATGGATTTATTATATTTTCACAGTCTTATTTATAGTCTATAAGAACAACCTAAACTGGAAATTTACTACCAAAGCTATCTTGATTAAGATTTCATAAAATTATTCCAGATAAAAACATTTGCTAAAAATTGAAATTTATTATGTATAAGTTTCCTTTTCAGGCTATTTTTACAAACAAGACAACTGGTCCAATAATTCAGTTAATAATATTTATTAAGCACCTGTAAATGGACGTGTCTGGAAGGGTATATTTATTCAGTATTTTGTAGTTAGACTTTGCACATCTGGTGATCCAACAAAAAGCTTTTCTCATTCTATAATTTAACATTTGTTGATAAAACAATCCTTATATTGAGTCCTGTAGTCTACACTTTATTTTGTGAGTCCTGTTTCATCTATTTTTATTCATGATGTAGTGAGTGACTCCTACTTCATAATCTTCCAGTTTTCTGTAGCATTAGAGTTCAATACTTTATTACTATTATTACTTTCAATAAGTTTGTAAAATCTGTTTCTGCTGTTTTGATTTAAGATTCAGGATATCTAAAGAAAATAAAATGCAATGCCCTCGCTGGGCAAACAAAGGTTGCCAATCTGAGAAAGTGACTTCTTCACACATCAGTTCTCTCCAGAATAAAGCAAATTACTCTATGCAATTCAGATTTGAATCATTTCTACATACATTTTTAGAGTCAATATTAGAGCCAATTATTAGTCCCTTCTTTGTCATAAAAATTCTGGTTGAATGACTCTTGTGTAAAATGGATTTCTATTTTGTTTCTCCCATTAGCTTAATTGATTCTAAGAAAGATACTAAATATTTAATATGGTTGGAATTAGCTGGAATGTGTGAGTTAGCATCAAGAACATCACTTGATAATGGGGGACCCAGGTGGGAATAGTATTAGTAGGCAGCATGAATTCCCCATGACAGAACTTGGCTGAAGATGGCACAGAAAAAGTTCACAATGAACTCGGCTGCTTCCCTTTGTGACATGTTCTTTACACAGCTTTCCTCACTGTGCACAACGCAACAGTCAGAATTCTTCTCATTGAAGACACAGTGTAATAACGAGGCTGAGAGTGCTGCCTGATGGACCTGCTGTTTTGGAGCTCTGAGGTTTCCTTTTAGCTCTCAATTTCTTTTACATTAGATGTGAATGCTAGAGCAACAACTCAGGAGCTATGGCTCTCATTAGAATGTGCCAAAGAGCAGTGGTGAAAAGAGCTTTCATTTGAACTTTTAACCTGACAAATCTCATTTGCAAAACAAGTGAACCTAAGGGAATACAGAGCATTTCTGTTCAGAGTGAGCTTTCCACCCCTGTCATTATTCCAGTTTACAACCTTAGGGCCCCTGAAAGGCTTAAACAAGGCAAACTAACATTTAGTAATCAGCTGATATTCTGAAAGGACTCTACTGAAGAGGTTTATACTAAAAAAACAACATGATTTTATGTTTTACTAACTCAAATTTTCATTCATGCTGCAAATGTTTACTGAGAACACTACTTTGGGAGAAAGCAAAGCAGAAGTTGGGGGAGGGCATCTCATTGTAAATAATAGTCATGAACTTGACTTCTCAGAACTTACAAATTTATGGGGATGAAAAAATCATTATTACTACAAGTTATAACAATAAAATGTGATGTGTTTTATGATAGAACAGTTAAGTATAGGAGACCATGAGAACTTATTGAAAGGGTCTAAGTTTGTTTAGGATCCGGGAAAACTTACCCCAGTAAGTAACATGTGAGCTGATCCCTTCAAGATACCCAATGTGTCGGACCCTCTCATATACAAATTCAGATGCTCTCAACCTCACCCATATCTTGCTCTAGCTGATACCAAGGTGACCAGCTCTTGGCAGGCTCTGACCTGCTTTATTCAGGCAGTTGCAACCTCAAACCACCTCACCTCAGCCCTGCCTGTCTCTCAACTCATGCTGGGGCTTCTTTGCTGATAGTACAGAATTTGGTGACTTCATATAAGCAGTCTCTCCTGTGGGGAATTTAATAGCACATAAGGTAAAATATGATCAGTAAAAAAAGAAAGGTAGTAGATCAAACTTTGCTCCTCCCCAACCCTATGGACTCTCCTGGGAGGAATTAGCAGAACACTGATTCAGTTTCATGTCTTTGTTTGGTTCTCCCCCTTCCTTCTCTGCTTCACCCTTCTTGTCCCTCATGTCTGCTCCCTGAGGTCAGGCTCTCTAGCAAAGGAATAACTCATTAGCCTTGCTTCAGACTCATTTTTGGGGGAACTTCAGCTAAAATACCCTGATAAAGTGGAAGAGTTTTATTTCAGACAGGGAACCACAAGTAAAAAACTCTAATTTCCAGAGCCTGTAATTTAATATGAAAATAGAAATGGTGAGTAAGCAACCATTTGAGGAGCTAGATAAGGGAAAAGTTGGTACATTGCCTTAAAGAGCATGGACGTGCACTATCCATTATGGTAGCTGTTAGCCACTTGAGGCTATTGAAACTTAAAATGTGGTGATTCCAAACTGATATGAATTGTATGTGTAAAGTGTACACTGAATTTCAAAGACATAGCATAGAAAATAAGTAAAATATCAAATTTTTTTATATTGATTATATACCAAGAGTAATATTTTAGACATATTAAGTTAAATAAAATATCTTAAAACTGATTTTGCCTGTTTCTTTTTAATTTTTTAATGTTGCCAATAGAAAATTTAAATGATATACATATTTTTATTGAACAGAGCTGGTTTAGAATTTATTGTCTACAGGAAGCCACAGATCATTTTAAGCTGGATAATAACACGATTAGATTGGTCATTTGGAATATCACTTTTGCTATAGTACAGAGAATAAATTTGAGAAAAATTTAAAAGCAAGGACCAGTGAAAAGGCTGCAAAACTAATTCAGAAAAAAAATAAGAAATTTTGTCCCAGATTAGAAGTGGTGGCAGTGGGATTAAATAGATTCAGAAATACAGTGTGTCTGTAAAGTCATGGTGCATGTAACAGGTCAAAAGTGCACCATGACTTTATGGACACACTGTAGAACCAGCAAGGATTGATGTAAGACTAGATGTAGAGGTAAAAGAGATACCAAGGATTTTGCAGTGAATTCAGGTATGAGCAACTATATTGATGATATAACACTTAAATAGTTACAGAATAGTGAAGGAGAGAAATGCCAGGAATAAGTTCAGCTTTGGAAACATTGAGTTTTAGATGGTAGAACACAAAATCAAGATGTTCAGTAAGCAATAGGTTTATACACGCCAGAAGAAAGTTCAAAACCAAAGCCACCCCCACCCCCATAAGGGTATTTCACATTGTACAAAATCCGTAAGTCCATCCAGCAAGAGAGCCAGTGCTCACTCCGGTCATAGTCCAGGAAATCAGTCTACACACATGAGGTGTTAGCCTCCCCCCTCATTCCTGATGTCATCGCAGGTCTCACACTGTCCTAAAGAGAAGCAAGAGGCAATGGCAGTCAGCATTTCTATCTCTGCTCTGGGGAGCATGATGGCATCAACCTCTATGTCCCCAAATCGCAGACCTACCAGGAGTGTAGCTACTCCTTGCTGCTGGGCTCTCACCTTCTGGAAGCTGTGTATTGCAACTCCAGACCAATTTTTCTCATTCTCCAAAGAGGAACTAAAAACATCAGCTCCTGCTGCTGGGCTCGAGCCCCAGGCTGCCATCGCCTTCTTCTCAGCAGGTCTTGCAGCTCCAGCCCCAGCCTCAACGCCGGCCCCGATCTCAGGCCCAGCCTAATGCCACTGGTGGCTCTCCACAACATCCAGAGCAATCTCCAACTCACGAACCTGTAATTCCTTCTCCAGCATCTGCTCCATTTCCAGGAGAATCTCATGAACCTGGTCAGCCTCCTGTGGTGCTTCCTCCAACTCTGGGGTCGGCATCTCTTTCTCCCAGGTTTCCTCCAGCTCCTTCCACTGCTCGGTTTGCAGGTTCTGGGCAGCCTCTTTCATAGAGCTCTCAGTTTCCTCACACATGGCTGTAAAAGTCAGCCAGCCTACAGTCCCCCAAAAAATAGCTATGGGAAACCAAAACAGCAACCAGTCCTCTACTCCTCCACTCAAAGGTGGTGGTGGCTCCATGCCGATCTGTATCGAATCCTGCCACAGACTACGCCAAATGTAAAGCCAGTAATCAGGGTCAGGATCACAGCAGCCTGACCCATGCAGGTTCGCAATAGATTCAAACAGTCGGTAATAAAACACAGGAGCCACGAAATGGTGAGTCATCAGCTTTAATTCTAGCTTGCACCCAGCAGGCAAGCAAAAACACACACTGGGCTCCAAAACCGACACATTCAGTGCTCACAAAGCTACTGACTTATCAGAGTTTCCTAGAATCAAAGGTTTCTGGCTCACCAGACTTATTCACTTTTGTTTCCCATATCCTCCTGCACAAACTCTTAACAAACTGGCTTCTTCCTCAGCACTCTGCCATCTTGGCTGCTTCTCCTCTCCACGTGGCCTTAATCTGCTCTCCTCTCTAATACCTCAGGAACTCAGGAACCAAGAGAGAGCAAGCTCCCGGACTGCCCCAGTTTATAGCATAGAAAATCCAAACCTTTAATCCAATTATACATACAAGAAAGTCTCTGATACAAAGCCACCCATCTGAGGCATAATGGGATTCCTCAGGAGAGTGCACCACCATATATCCAATCAGTCAAGGGTGTGGGGAAAAGCTTACTCTTTAAACCAAGGCTTAGGCCATAACGACCTGGCCTACTTACATTAGTCTTTCCCCCACACCCATCCCAAGCATAAGGGCAAATAATATCATCTGGGTGATGGACTTCCTTGTGGGCAGCACCATCTTTAACAAAGTGAGCATAATATATTTTATCTGCCCAACACCAGTGTATGTTTTTGCTTGCCTGCTGGGTGCAAGCTAGAATTAAAATTGATGGCTTACCAGTTCTTGGCTCCGTTGTTTCAGTACCGACTGTTCGAATCTAATGTGAACCTGCACGGGTCAGGCAGCTGTGATGGTGGCCTTGACTACTGGCTTTACACACCGTCTCTGCTATTTCTTAGCATCCTATATAGCAAAAATTAAAATATTGTTACTAACAAGCATAGTAAATACTTCTTAGTGCCAACTGTTTAAAATGTGTGTAATTAAATACTATTAAATTCAATAGCTTAGGAGAAAAAATAATCAAGTATGTTGTTGGCACTTTATTCCAAATTAGTTATACATTTTATTTCTTTGTAAATAGGCCCAAGAATTTAATCTATTTCTTTGTTTAAGTGAGTAGTTTACTTCTTATAAGTATTTGATAAGCATCTAATCTCATTGATTTCTCCAGGATTTAGTTGAAACATTAGTGTTACTGAGGTTAGAGAGAAATGGAGGTGTAAGTATTCAGCAGAGAGTATGCAGTGCTGACAATGAAATCCCAAAGAGTGATTACTCTGCTCTAATCATCTAAATGATGTAATGTAGCCTTATGCTTTCTTGAATCTACACGACATATTGATAACTATAACCATCTGCTTTATCATTAAAGGGCAGCTGCTTTGCAAAGAAAAAAGTAAAAATCACTCAAAAAATTTCTGTTGCAAAATTTTAAAGCCTAGTTATACCAAGTTCTATAGAAAAAAACAACATCCTCATTATATTATGAAACTCCTTCCTTACATTTGCCAAAGCGTTTAAGAAAACAGACAAGTTTTACCTTATCTGTAATGACACAGTGGATAAAGTATGGACCTGGAATGTTGAGTCACTAGTTCAAAACTTTGGGCTTGCCTTGTCAAGGCATATATGGGAATTGATGCTTCCAGCTCCTCTTCTGTTCTCTCTCTCTCTTCTTTCTAAAATGAATAGATAATTTTTTTTAAAAAAAAGAAAAACAGAAAACTTGTAATGCCATTTACTATTTTGACACCTGTAAAAATTGTCTGCTTTAAAAGTTTAAATAATTCTTTATAAATTTGAGTTTTCTACTCAAAGCTAAACATAATTACTACATTGGAACATTATAATTAAGACAACACTCCAATTTAAACATTCTGTATAGAATAATGATGAATGGATGAGCATATTCTTGTTGTGAAAACACTAAAATTCTTTTAGTGAATCATACATACTGTTTTACTTCCGGACTTGCCTTGGCGACCAGGTTTTGCCTGCAGCTCTAAATACCTGACCTTGCCTTCATTGTCTCTAGTCCCACTTGGAGGAATTTTCATGTCAGTCTTCCCACTGATAAGTCTGACATGCCTCTTAGCTTTTCAGTTGCTTTCTGCTTTGTTAGTTTGTAAACACCAAAGTCAAGTCTAAGTTCAAATGATATAAAATCTGCTATCTCTGTAACTCTATTCTGACTACATGTCAGGGGACTAGGAAGATAGGGACGATGGAGAGTGGAGGTGAATAGCTTTTTACCTTTCTCAGATTAAAATTCTATAAAACTGCACTTCTTCCAGTACTCTGCCTTGACCCCCTATTGGGCAGATAAAATATAATATGCTCACTTTGTTAAAGATGGCGCTGCCCACATGAAAGCCCATCACCCAGGTGATATTATTTGCCCTTATGCTTGGGATGAGTGTGGGGGAAAGGCTGTAATGTAAGCAGGCCAGGTCCTTATGGCCTAAGGCTTGGTTTTAAGCGTAAGCTTTTCCCCACACCCTTGACTGATTGGATTTTGTGGGGTGGTGCACTCTCCTGAGGAATCCCATTGTGCCTCGGATGGGTGGCTTTGTATTGGAGACTTCCTTGTTTGTGTAGATTGGATTAAGGGTTGGATTTCTACAGTATAAAGTGGGGCAGGCCGGGAGCTTGCACTTGAGGTTCCTGAAGTATTAGAAAGGAGAGCAGATTAAGACCACATGGAGGCCAGGAGAAGCAGCCAAGATGGTGGAGTGCTGAGTGAGAAGCCAGTTTGTGTAGAGTTTGTGGAGGAAGAGATGGGGAACAGAGATGAATAAGTCTGATAACCTAGAAACCTTTAATTCTAGGAAACTTGGATAAGTCAGTAGCTTTGTGAGCACTGAATGTGTGGGTTTTGGAGCCCAGTGTGTGTTTTTGCTTGCCCGCCTGATGCAAGCCAGAATTAAAGCTGATTGCTCACTAATTCTTGGCTTCATTGTTTCATTACCGACTGTTCGAATCTAATGGGAACTTGCATTAGTCAGTGTAAAGCCAGTAGTCAAGGCCGCCATCACAGCCGCCTGACCCGTCAGGCAAGCAAAAACACACACTGGGCTCCAAAACCCACAAATTCAGTGCTCACAAAGCTACTGACTTATCCGAGTTTCCTAAAATCAAAAGTTTCTAGCTCACCAGACTTATTTACCTCTGTTCCCCATCTCCTCCTGCACAAACTCTTAACAAACTGGCTTCTTCCTCAGCACTCTGCCATCTTGGCTACTTCTCCTCCACATGGCCTTAATCTGCTCTCCTCTCTAATATCAACCTCAGGAACTCAGGAACCAAGAGAGAGAGATCAAGCTACTGTTCTCTCCCACTTTATAGCAGACTCAAAACCTTTAATCCAATTATACAAAGAAGGAAGTCTCTGATACAAAGTCACCCATCTGAGGCATAATGGGATTCCTCCCTACATCACCACCCTACATCATCCAATCAGTCAAGGGTGTGGGGAAGAGCTTACTCTTAAACTAAGCCTTAGGCTATAACGACCCGGCCTGCCCACAGCCTGTTCCAGAACACACATTAATATCAACGAACTTCCATGTGGGCAGCGCCATCTTTAACAAAGTGAGCATATTATATTTTTATCTGCCGAACAGTCAGGCTGCTGTGATTGTAGCTGTGACTACTGGCTTTACACCCCCGCTCCTTATTTCCTTCTAGTGCCTGGTAAATTCTACATCTCCCGCCAGCAGATAATGCTACTTTCTTTGTCTTTCTCTGGTTTCTACTGGAGATGTGAGATGTATATAAGAAAAAATAAAAGCTTTATATGTAGTGGTTGATAGCAGGTGGTGGGTCAGGTTGTGATAAGGTGTTTTATTCCAACCTATTTCTGTTTATCCAACAAGTATTTTAAATTAAATGCACCCCGTCTTTTAAGTAATAACTTATTTTATAAAATTTTATTTCTTAAGAGAGTTTTAATTTTAACTACTAATATTATTGATACTATTTCTTCAGAATAAAAAAAAAATGAAACTGATAAATGTGTATTTACTCTTTCTTTCCCTAATTTGTGTTACTATTGGCAGATAAAATATATTATGCTCACTTTGTTAAAGATGGCGCTGCCCACATGGAATTTCATTGATATTAATGTGTGTTCTGGAACAGGCTGTGGGCAGGCCGGGTCGTTGTAGCCTAAGGCTTAGTTTTAAGAGTAAGCTCTTCTCCACACCCTTGACTGATTGGATGATGTAGGGTGGTGCACTCTCCTGAGAAATCTCATTATACAGAGACTTCCTTGCTTGTATAATTGGATTAAAGGTTTTGATTCTACAGTATAAAGTGGGAGAGACCAGTAGCTTGATCTCTCTCTCAGTTCCTGGGTTCCTGAGATTAGTTTCAGAGAGGAGAGCCAACTAAGGCCACGTGAGGGCCAGGAGAAGCAGCCAAGATGGCAGAATGGTGAGGGAGAAGCCAGTTTGTTAAGAGTTTGTGCTGGAGGAGATGGGGAACAGAGGCGGGTAAGTCTGGTGAGCTAGAAACCTTTGATGCTAGGAAACTCAGATAAGTCAGTAGCTTTGTGAGCACTGAATGTGTGGGTTTTGGAGCCCAGTGTGTGTTTTTGTTTGCCCACCGGGTGCAAGCTAGAATTAAAGCTGATGGCTCACCAGTTCTTGGCTCCATTCTTTCATTACTGACTGTTCGAATCTAATACGAACCTGCATGGGCCAGGCAGCTGTGATTGTGGCCGCAACTACTGGCTTTACATTTGGCGTAGTCTGTGGCAGGATTCGATGCAGATTGGCATGGAACCACCACCACCTTTGAGTAGTGGAGTAGAGGACTGGCTGCTGTTATGGTTTCCCATAGCTGTTTTTTGGGGGACTGTTGGATGGCTGACTTTTACAGCCATGTGTGAGGAAACTGAGAGCTCCATGGAAGAGGCTGCCCAGGACCTGCAGGCTGAGCAGTGGAAGGAGCTGGAGGAAACGTGGGAGAAACAGATGCTGCCCCTGGAGCTGAAGGAAGCGCAGGAGGAGGAGGCTGACCAGGTTTGCGAGATTCACCTGGAAATGGAGCAGACACTGGAGAAGAAATCACAGGTTAGTGATTTGGAGATTGCTCTGGATGCTGTGGAGAGCCAGCAGCGGCCTGAGGCCGGGGCCGGAGCTGAGGCTGTGGCAGGGGCTGAGGCCAGGGCTGGAGCTGCAAGGCCTGCTGAGCAGAAGGCAGTGGTGGCCTGGGGCTCAAGACCATCATCAGAAGATGGTGTTTCCAGCTCCTCTTCAAAGAATGAGGAGAATCTGTCTGGAGTTGCAATTCAAAGCCTCCAGAAGGTGAGAGCCCAGCAGCAAGGAATAGCTACGCTGGTGGTAGGTCTATGATTTTGGGACATAGAGGTGGATACCATCATGCTTCCCAGTGCAGAGATGGAAATGATGACTGCCATTGCCACAAGCTTTTCTTTAGGACAGTGTGAGACTTGCCATGATGGCAGGAATGTGGGGGGAGGCTAAAGCCCTATGTGTGTGGGCTGATTTCCTGGACTATGACCGAATGGGCACAAGCTCCTTTGTTGAATGAACTTACGGATTTTGGACAATGTGAAATACCCTGATGGGGGTCGGGCGGCTTTGATGGAAGCCCTCACCCTGCCCCGGGAAGCTTTTCCCA
Source organism: Rhynchonycteris naso (assembly GCA_037038555.1). Classification (NCBI taxonomy): domain Eukaryota; kingdom Metazoa; phylum Chordata; class Mammalia; order Chiroptera; family Emballonuridae; genus Rhynchonycteris; species Rhynchonycteris naso. The sequence goes on along the minus strand of CM072999.1, from coordinate 109,754,577 downwards.
TGGCTAGAAAGAAGGCTGAGGACATTTTGCGCTATTGGCAAAGTGCTCAGAGACTGGTGAAATGTGTGTACCTTTGCAATTGTTGAAACTGTATGATTTGTGCTAATGCTGTAATATGTATAATGTACTTAATTTCCTTGTACAGGGATACCGGTGGTGTAGATTGGGGGTAGTAAAGTGAGCATAAGGATGGATTGTTGGGCAGATAAAATATTACGCTCACTTTGTTAAAGATGGCGCTGCCCACATGGAAGTTCGTTGATATTAATGTGTGTTCTGGAACAGGCTGTGGGCAGGCCGGGTTGTTGTAGCCTAAGGCTTAGTTTTAAGAGTAAACTCTTCTCCACACCCTTGACTGATTGGATGATGTAGGGTGGTGCACTCTCCTGAGGAATCCCATTATGCCTTAGATGGGTGGCTTTGTATCAGAGACTTTCTTGTATGTATAATTGGATTAAAGGTTTAAATTTTCTATGCTATAAACTGGGGCACTCCGGGAGCTCTCTCTCTTGGTTCCTGGGTTCCTGAGATTAGTATTAGAGAGGAGAGCAGAGTAAGGCCACATGGAGGAGAGGAAGCAGCCAAGATGGCAGAGTGCTGAGGAAGAGTTTGTGCAGGAGGAGATGAAAAACAGAGATGAATAAATCTGGTGAGCTGGAAAGCTTTGATGCTAGGAAACTCGGAAAAGTCAGTAGCTTTGTGAGCACTGAATGTGTGGGTTTTGGAGCCCAGTGTGTTTTTTTGCTTGCCTGCTGGGTGCAAGCTAGAATTAAAGCTGATGGCTCACCAGTTTTTGGCTCCTGTGTTTCATTATCAACTGTTCGAATCTAATGCGAATCTGCATGGGCTAGGCGGCTGTGCTAGTAGCCTTGACTACTGGCTTTACATTTGGCATAGTCGGGAAGCTTTTCCCATGACTAGAGAAAAGGCCGAGGACATTTTGCGCTTTTGGCAAAGTGCTCAGATACCAGTGAAATGTATCTTTGTAATTGTTGAAACTGTATAATTTGTGCTATTGCTGTAATTTGTGTAATGTGCCTAATTTCCTTGTACAGGGATGCTGGTGGTATAAATTGTGGGTAGTAAAGTGAGCATAGGGGTGGATTGTTGGGCAGATAAAATATAATATGCTCACTTTGTTAAAGATAGCGCTGCCCACATGGAAGCCCATCACCCAGGTGATATTATTTGCCCTTATGCTTGGGATGGGTGTGGGGGAAAGGCTGTAATGTAAGCATGCCAGGTCGTTATGGCCTAAGGCTTGGTTTGAAGAGTAAGTTCTTCTCCACACCTTTGACTGATTGGATGATTTAGGGTGGTGCACTTTCCCGAGGAATCCCATTATACAAAGACTTCCTTGTTTGTATAATTGGATTAAACGTTTTGAGTCTATGCTATAAAGTGGGAGAGATCAGTAGCTTGATCTCTCTCTTGGTTCTTGGTTCCTGAAGTATTAGAGAGGAGAGCATATTAAGGCCATGTGGAGGAGAAGTAGCCAAGATGGCAGAGTGCTAAGGAAGAAGCCAGTTTGTTAAGAGTTTGTGCAGGAGGAGATGGGAAACAGAGGTGAATAAGTCTGGTGAGCTAGAAACCTTTGATTCTAGAAAACTCGGATAAGTCAGTAGCTTTGTGAGCACTGAATGTGTGGGTCTTGGAGCCCAGTGTGTGTTTTTGCTTGCCCATCGGGTGCAAGCTAGAATTAAAGCTGATGGCTCACCAGTTCTTGGCTCCGTTGTTTCACTACTGACTGTTCGAATCTAATGCGAACCTGCATTGGCCAGGCAGCTGTGATAGTGGCCGCGACTACTGGCTGTACAGGTGTGGAGAAGAACTTACTCTTAAAACTAAGCCTTAGGCTATAATGACCCGGCCTGCCCACAGTCATTTTCAGAACACACATTAATATCAACGAACTTCCATGTGGGCAGTGCCATCTTTAACAAAGTGAGCATAATATATTTTATCTGCCCAACAATCCACCCTTATGCTCACTTTACTACCCACAATCTACACCACTGGCATTCCTGTACAAGGAAATTAGGCACATTACACAAATTACAACAGTATGACAAATCATACAATTTCAACAATTACAAAGGTACATATATTTTACCAGTCTCTGAGCAGTTTGCCAAAAGCACAAAATGTCTTCGGCCTTCTCTCTTGCCATTTGAAAGGCTTCCCGGGGCAGTGGGTGGGCCTCGAGCAAAGCCACCCCCCACCCCCATCAGGGTATTTCACATTGTCCAAAATCCATAAGTCCATTCAACAAAGGAGCCTGTGCCCATCCGGTCATAGTCCAGGAAATCAGTCCACACACATGGGGTGTTAGCCTCCCCCCTCATTCCTGCCATCATTTCAGGTTTTACACTGTCCTAAAGAAAAGCATGTGGCAATGGCAGTCAGCATTTTCATCTCTGCTCTGGAGAGCATGATGGCATCCACCCCTATGTCCCAAAATCGCAGACCTACCGGCAGCGTAGCTACTTCTTGCTGCTGGGCTCTCACCTTCTGGAGGCTGTGGATCACAATTCCAGACCAATTCTCCTCATCCTCCAAAGAGGAACTGAAAACATCAGCTCCTGCTGCTGGGCTCGAGTCCCGGGCTGCCATTACCTTCTGCTCAGCAGGTCTTGCAGCTCCAGCCCCGGCCTCAACCCTGGCCCCGGCCTCAGTCCCGGCCTCATGCCACTGGTGGCTCTCCACAACATTCAGGGCAATCTCCAACTCACGTACCTGTGATTCCTTCTCCGGCAGCTGCCGCATTTCCAGGTAAATCTCGCAAACCTGGTCAGCCTCCTACTCCAGTGCTTCCTTCAGCTCCAGGGTCAGCATCTGTTTCTTCCACGTTTCCTCCAGCTCCATCCGATGCTCGGTTTGCAGGTCCTGGGCAGCCTCTTTCATAGAGCTCTCAGTTTCCTCACACATGGCTGTAAAAGTCAGCCAGCCTATAGTCCCCCAAAAAACAGCTATGGGAAACCAAAACAGCAACCACTCCTCTACTCCACCACTCAAAGGTGGGGATGGCTCCATGCCGATCTGTATCGAATCCTGCCACAGACTATGCCAAAAAAAAGCCAGTAGTCAGGGCCACTATCAAAGCTGCCTGACTCACGCAGGTTCACATTAGATTTGAACAGTCAGTAATGAAACACAGGAGCCAATAACTAACTGGTGAGCCATCAGCTTTAATTCTAGCTTGCACCCGGCGGGCAAGCAAAAACACACACTGGGCTCCAAAACCCACTCATTCAGTGTTCACAAAGCTACTGACTTATCCGAGTTTTCTAGAATCAAAGGTTTCTATCTCACTAGACTTATTCACGTCTGTTTCCCATCTCCTTCTTTCTACACAGACTCTGCACAAACTGGCTTCTTCCTCAGCTCTTCGCCATCTGGGCTGCTTCTCCTGGCCTCCATGTGGTCTTACTCTGCTCTCCTCTCTATACTAATCCCAGGAACCGAGAGAGCAAGGTCCTGGTCTGCCCCACTTTATAGCATAGATTCAAAACCTCTAATCCAATTTTACAAACAAGAAAGTCTCGATACAAAGTGACCCACTGAGGCATAATGGACTCCTCAGGAGAGCGCACCACCCCACATCATCCGATCAGTCAAGGTGTGGGGAAAAGCTTACTCTTAAAACTAAGTTTTAGGCTATAACGATCCGGCCTGCCCACAGCCTGTCCCAGAACACACATTAATATCAACAAACTTTTATGTGGGCAGAGCCATCTTTAACAAAGTGAGCATAATATATTTTATCTGCCCAACATCACCTCTCTCCGTACCTGTCTGTCTGTCCCTATCTATTCCTCTCTCTGACTCTCTCTCTCTCTCTGACTCTTTCTCTGTCACTGTAAAAAAAAAAAAAAAAAACAACAACAACAAAAAAAAAACACAGCTGAGTAACTCACAAGAACCAAAAAACCAAGTCACCTTTCACAGAGTAGTAGCAATCAGCCTAGCTCAAGGACAACTCAAGCCTTTATTATCTCCGATTTCAACAGCTCTTTCTGAGGACAAATGTCTTTACCATTCAGGGTTTTTTTTTAAATTTATTTTTTAGTTGTATTTGACAAACAATACTATATTTGTTTCAGGTATACAACATAATAATTAGAGGTTTATATTTACCAAACATTTAACATTTACCCATTATGTAAGAAAAAGAAACAGTAGGAAATTTCACATAGGAAGAAGGCCCCTGATAAAATACTGCAGGTCAAATAGCTCTCCAACTCCCAGTGTCAGATGAGTTATAATAGTCACTTATTCTCAATTCCCTTTGTCACCAGCCCTCTACAATACATAAAAGGTCATATTTAATAAGGTCGTTTATTCTAAGGCACTACCCCAACAGAAATACTCTTCTGTTTTAGTAAAAATGCTACAATCAGTCCCTCTTTGTTGATTCTTAACCAGGAATATACTGAGAATCTCCTGAGGAAGCTTGTTTGTTTGTTTGTTTTTGTTTTTAAATTGATAACTACGTCCCACGTCTAAATATTTTATTTCAGTAACTCTAGGGTGAAACTCAAGTTATATGCATTCTGCAAAGCTTTCCAAAGAATTTTATGTTAAGTATTGAAAGCTTTAATTTGACTGCTTCAGGTACACCAGGGTACAGTGCAAAGAGCTTTACACGCTTTGTCTTATTTATTCACCACAGAAACTTTATTTATGGCTAACAATGTTGATTTGTTACACAACATTTATTTTCCCTTCTTTGGAAGCAAAGCTCTGATTTTATGCAGGTTGTCACCCTCCTCCACCGAGCCAGGCAGTGGTATTCTCGCTGCTCTAATGTAATCATGGTGATCTGCCTTGTGACTGGTGATTGGTGTTATGTACTGGCACCAGATGCTATTCGAGTCAGTGCAGGGTGAGAAAAATCTATTAAGAGACTTGAGGTGAAGGCCCTCCCCTCCACCTCCTAAGAGAGAAACATAACAATGTAGGTGGTTTTCTTCTCCCTCTGGGATTACCATGTCTGCCTCCAGTTCCTACAACAACTACAGCTGCCATGAGGTTGAGAGGAAAGCTCGCCTCAGGTCAAAGCTGACTCAGTAAGGATGGCAGAATGAGAAAGTGTATGTTAACCAGGTTCAGTTTCAAGCAACATGAACCAATAAAAAAACTGTGGCTGAATGAAGGATAAATAATTTGTCAAAATTATTCAGAATCTGGAAATCAGGCTTGAAGAGATACAACTAACAGTGAAGCCTCACATTAAGTTGCAGAACTGGTGTAACAGGTAGACTTTTGCTGCTGTCACCAAGAAACTGCGTCTTGCCTGACCTGTGGTGGCGCAGTGGATAAAGCATCCACCTAGGAACACTGAGGTCGCCAGTTCAAAACCCTGCACTGGTCTGGTCAAGACATATATGGGAGTTGATGCTTCCAGCTCTTCTCCCTTTCTCTCTTTCTCTCTCTCTCTCTCTCTCTCTCTCTCTCTCTCTCTCTCTCTCTCTCTCTGTGTGTGTGTGTGTGTGTGTGTGTGTGTCTCCTCTCTAAAATGAATAAAATTTAAAAAATTAAAATTTTTTTTAAAAAAAGAGAGAAACTGCGTCTTGCAGCACAGACTTCCAGCTGCCACTGCTGGGCTGCAGGCTTCACTTGCTGTGGCCCTGGCTTTTGTCACTGATTCTAACGAATGGCATAGTGCATCCATTTGGTGGTCTAGGTAGTAGGCCTATAGCCCATCAGCAGGAGTTGTTTGAAAGGCAAATAATGGACTTTCAGCTTTGATACTAGGAGATAGGTTTTGCCTCCACCAAGATTATATAAGGTGACAATTTTTTTTTAAAACAGGGTAAGGAGATTCAGAGGCTGGGAAGCCAAAACCATGAATGCCCACTACAAGTGAAAAGAAGTTTAAAAACATCTTACAATAGTATAGGTCATTATACTATCCTATTTTTGTATATGGTCAAAAGATTTTTTTAAATGCAAATTAATAAATCCATGGAAAGTAACCAATTGTTGATGCTATGCTCTGGTGTATTTGTTTCCTATTACTGATCTAAAAAATGATCACATAGCTGCTTAAAACAACACAAACTTATCATCTTACAATTCTGGAGGTCAGAGTTCTAAAATTAAGGTGTCATTATTCCTTCTGTAGAGGAGAATCCATTTCCAGCTTGTAGAGATTGCCCTGTGTTCCTTGGCTATGCCCGCCTCTATGTGATGACATCATTCTGTCTTCTCCCTCTACTGTCATGTCTCCTTCTGAAGTTCTGACTTTCCTGCTTCCTTCTTATAGGCAGTCATGTGATCACATTAGGCCCACCTGGATAATACAAGATAATACACGATGATTGACTTAATCACATTTGCAAAGTTTCACTTACCATGTAAGATAATATATTCACAGATTCTGGGGTTTAGTAGCAGATATCTTTGGAGTTTATTATTTAGCCCACTACACCTGGTCATACCACTAACTCACTCCCACACTGCAATTCTTACTCAGATAAATGTCTCATTTGAGCATTTGGACCCACTGAGTTACCCTTTTCAATCTCACTTCCTCCAATAACAGTATCAGCAGGAACAGATACACTCAAGCAGGGACATTTAAGGAACGTTTAATAAGAGGACAATTTATGGAGGCATGGGGTAGGCTATAGGGAACTGCAAGAGAGAATGCAGTGCCCACAAACTTGTAAAACAGGTTGCTGTTGATGCCCTAGGCCTGAAAGTGACCAGTTATCAGAACAAAAGCAAAGACAAACTGGTGGGAAAGATATTGACAGCAGGCATCCTAATGATGAATGATGATGCAGCAGATGTCTTTGATCTAATGACCAAGGGAAAGAACTTTAATCCCACTCTGCCCCAGGAAGCCTGTATACTAGAAAATGTCAAAACTTTAGGTTCTCTTCTCCACTGGCAATTTGCATCATTTACTGTTGACTTTTGGACTCTCCTCTCTCTCTCTTAGGTGATCTGAGGGAGGCATCTAAAGGTCAGCAGTGCACAATATACCCTTTCACCTTCCATTTCACCAAGTCATTCCAGCTGATTTGGTGTACTACCATGCTCCTTAACACTCCGTCCTTCCATTATACCAAAACACATCAGCCTCATCTAACCCCTATGAGAATCTTTTTATTTTATCACTGGGTTACATTAAAGGCTGAGAAAGGCCATGAGAAAAATCATCAACAAAATACCACAGCTCTTGAGGTCAATAGGTAACAAGCAGAAGGCCACACTTTACTCACCGCAATATCCATGACTCACTGGAAGTGAAGAGTAAACTTCCGGGCTCAGTACTGTCTTCCCTTCATTGCCATTTGCCACTTTACTTTGCACCTTACAAAGCTATTCTTGGGAGACAGGTAGAATGTAGTTCAGCCCTCTTGGATAGTCTTTTAAAATCTTGAATATTTTATGTTCAAGAGTCCTGTTGACTAAATACCAGCACACTTATAGAATACTTTAAACCCTTTTCTCCCTAGAAAACTTTATTCAAATAAAATATTAAACCAATCAACAGAAAGAGGTCCAGATAAAAGTGAGAGAGCCCCCATCTAAACAGTAGTGTTCAGGGCTAGAGAGGGGCTGTGTTTAGATGGGGCCTCATGGCATCTTAGAATTTAAAAGCAAGTTATTATCACATGGCTTCATTTTGACAATGTTGCCACTTGCTTATTGTTACTTTTCTAATTTTTTTATTGAATCAACATTAGCTAGGATTAGATGGACTCTTTATTAAGTACAAATAAACTGCTTTTGCTGTATAATTTAAAAGCTAATCATTACTTGCTTTCTCAATGCATAGCCTATTATTTGATTGCTCAGATTAATGTAGAAAGCACTTTTAAATTGATTATAAAAACTAAAGTTGATTAGCAAAATGTGAACATGAACATTAATTAATTTATAATATATATTAATATAATCTTCTAAACAACCAAGTAATCTGAATACTTTATATTCTGGAACATAAATGTTTAATAAATACAGATAATTTCTCCAAAGCAATAAAATGAACAGAAAATACCACAATTACATATAAGATGTGTAATGCTGGTGGCTGAGGCCAGGCAGGTTTACACTGAATTCGAGCAGAGAGTGGAGAAACTGCGAAACTGGTAAGTGTCAAGTCATACCCATTTATTGGAAGCTCACAGACAGGCAAGCAAATAACAACAAAATGGAAAGAGCTAATAAACAACGGAAAATCTGCTATTCACAGTAAAGGCAAGGGAACAAGGAAAACCACACCTCACAGTGGTGGGAGAGTGGTCTGGGAGAATCCCTACCCAGGAGAAGCACCCATAACCTTACATAGGCTATGCACACATGCCTCTGCCACGTGCTCACACACTAATCAACCAAAGTGCTTGCAGCTGATAAACCCACGAGTAAGCCTAACACAACTGCCTACAAGATGTATAAGTATTATATAACTAAAATAGTTTTCCAATTTATCCATTAATCTCCTGAATTTGTGATAGATGTATCAAATAGTAACATTTTTTTCTTCATTTATATATTTGGGGGCTGACATCAACCACCCTTTACTCCTCTTTCCTTTCATATGTATATATGCACACCCCTATATACACGCTATGATTATGGAAATACAAATTATTTTTTGCAAATAAAGAAGAGCATTCATTTAACAAATATTTACTTAGTAAAATAACATTAGCCAGTCATTAATGGTACTGAAAGTTTTTTAAAAAGTAATAAGACATGATTCCTTTTTTATTATTACAAAACCTCATTCAAAGATGTAGCTAAAAAAAAACCAGGTTATGAAGACTGCTGAGGAAACAGCTGTTAGGTTTCTTTGCTAGTTCATGGGTTGCAAGCACTTTGCCTGACTAGTGTGTGAGCACGTGGCAGCATAACATGTGTATGGCCTATACAAGGCTATGGGTGCTTGTGCTCAGGGGGATTTTGAATGGCAGATTGTGGATTGCCTGCCCACCATGGTGAAGCGCTATTCTTGCTGTTTGTGTGCAGAAGGAGAGGTTTTCCTTTGCCTGTGTGCTTGTTCACTCTTGTGAGACTTTATTAAACAGAATGGCCCAACACTTAACAGCTACGCAGTTTTTCTACCATCTGCCTGAATCCAATGTGAACCTGCCTGGCCTTGGCCACCAGCATTACAAAGGCATTTCAGGATCAGTTTTGGGTAAAGGTGTCTTACCCCATGTCTTGAACTGGATATTTTCAAAAGATTCTGCCTATTTTCCCACAGCTTTCCTATCAGATTTACTTCCTAAAAGATATACACTATCCATAGAGATTTTACTAATGTTAAGATTTTTTTTTTTTTTTTGCAAGAGAGAGAGACAAAAAACAAACAGCAAGGGAGAGAAATGATAAGCATCAACTTGTAGTTGCAGCACTTTAGTTGTTCATTGATTGCTTCTCATACATGCCTTGACTGGTGGCCTCCAGCTGAGCCAGTGACCCCTTGCTCAAGCTAGCGACCTTTAAGTTCAAGCCAGCAACCATGGGGTCATGACTATGATTCCACACTCAAGCCAGCAACCTCAGCATTTTGAACCTGGGTCCTCAGTATCCCAGGGTGGTACTCTATTCACTGAGCCACCACTTAGTCAGGCAATAATGTTAAGAATTTTTATTCCTCTAGAGAATATATAAAATTTACCTCATTAATTCTCAGAATACATATGTGAATTAGGTTCACATTGGGAAATAGAGAATCAAAAAAAAAAAAAAAAAACCAAATCCTAAGTGATCTCAAGTAACATAGCTTAAAAGCAGCATATCTGCATATGGTATAGATCTCATGATGCTTGTGCCAGCATCTCATAAGGTCACCTGGGAAAGGCACTCCTGAGAATGGACATGCAGAAGAACTGAAAACCAACTAGGAAGTCTTAAATTAAATTAAAACAGTGGTGGGATTCAGCTGGTTCATACTGGCTCGGCAGAACCGATACCTAATTATAGGAAAATGGCCAGGAATTAGACTGTTGTCCTGAAACAAGTCTTTGGTGTGGACTTTGGAACACCAAGTCCTGCAAGGGCAGAATGCTGCTCCAGCAAGTACTACTATGATTATCTATAGGAAGCAAATGATCCCAGTAGCCATTTTCCTACATGCCTGGGGGACACTGGTTGGTCATCTTTCCCTGCACCTGAATCCATTGTAGACTAATTTGACCCCGGCTCTGCTAATTTGCTTGATGAGCAAAGAGACCAATAAATGCAATGAGGTTGCAGAGATCTGGGTTCTCAGTCCTAGAGTCTGGGAGTCCCTTGTACCCATCTTTTCTCTATGTTGTGTTTTGTGTGTTTTTTCTTAAGTCCTTTAGTGCCTTCCTTTCATGCATACCCATTGCTGAGCTGGTCACGGCAAGTGGCGCCCAAACAGGGACCTGCCGAACAGGGATGCAACTGGAGAAGGGACCCAATTGGAACAGTGACATGATTGGAAGAAGGATCGCCAGAGCAATAAAGTAAGAAAATAACTGCTGGACCCTGAGGGGAAAATAGAGGCCTCAGTTCATTCCATCAGAGGAAAGTGGTAAGGACATTCTTGGGAAAATACAGGGTAATAATGTGGAACGGGGAGAATGTTATGAAATGCCTTCCCTATATCTGTCTCTAAAACAATTGTTGAAAGCTGGCGGGGCTAAAGCCAGTTAAGCGAAACTTTTATAATTATTATAAGTAATTGAGAAGCATTGTACTTGGTTCCCTACTTTAGGAAGTCTAGGTTTACATGACTGGGAAAAGGTAGAAAAATAATTGAAAAAATTATGTACTCTACGTGTTCCATTGCCAGTTACTATCTGACAAACTTGGACCTTAGTAAAATCAGTTTTAGAACATTTACAAACTGATGATGATGATGAAGATGATGGAGATGAAGAATTTGAGCAGATTAAATACGCTGAGCCTAAAAGTGTTCCAGAGGTTGACAAACCTTCTTCACCATCTGCTCCTTTCATCAATTTTGCAGAACTTTTGCCAACCCCTCCACTGCCTGTTTTTGTATCTAGGGAGTTTCTGTCACAGTTATCAGCTCTTCAGAAAAGAATAATACAGGCCCATAGAGGGAAACATTTGGATGCATTACAGATGGCTTTTCCAGTAAAAGGTACAGAGAGAGTGGTTCCTGGAATGAATCCCCCAAATCCTAATGGTGTTAATGAATTCAACTATGAGCCAATTCCTTTTAAAACATGGAAGGAATTAAAATTAGACATACAATAATATGAAACTAATTCTCCTTTCACTTATGGCCTGATTCAGGGCTTTGCTGAAGGTTCTCACTTAATTCCTGTTGATTGGAACACTTTGGCTTGAACTGTATTAAGTTGTGAAAAATTTCTGCAACTTAAGACTTGGTGGCATAACCATGCCAAAACTCAAGCCACACATAGTACAGCCCATAACATTCCTATTTCACTAGAACAATTAGTGGGCTCTGGAGTATGGGCAAGTGTCCCACCCAAATCAACTTCCTATGAATGATCAGGCCATTGCCCAAATTAGTAATGTTGTTTGCAAGCTTGGGAGAAAATTGAATCTAAGGGACAAGCGGTTGTCTCTTTTCAAAAGGTTGCAAGGACCAAAGGAGCCCTATACTGAATTTATTGCCTGGCTCCAAGAGGCTATTATGTTGAAGCTGCTGATACTTTACTCCATTTATTAGCATTTGAAAATGCTAGCCAAGTTTGCCAAAAGGCTATCTGCCCAATGAAAGGAAAATTAGACTTAACTGGATACATTAAAATTTGCCAAGGAGTTGGTACTGAGAATTACAGAGCTATTATGATGGCTCAAGCTATGGCAGGCTTAAAGTTACACTCAAAATTTCCAGAAAAATGCTATAATTGTGGCAAGTTAGGACATACTAAAAAGGATTGTAATAAAAAAGGCAATAGAGGCTGACCTGTGGTGGCGCAGTGGATAAAGCGTCAACCTGGAACACTGAGGTCACGGGTTCAAAACCCTCGGCTTGCCTGGTCAAGGCATATATGGGAGTTGATGCTTCCTCCTCCTCCCCCCTTCTCTCTCTCCTCTCTAAAAAATGAATAAAGACTTAAAAACACTTTTAAAGAAAAAGGCAATAGAATAACTCCTCAGCAAAAATGAGAAAATGAGAAAGAAAAGCTGCCCAGAATATACTCACTTTGTAGGAAAGGTAAGCATTGGCATAGCCAATGCCGTTCTTGATATCATAAAAACAGAACACTGCTTCAGGAAAACTACCAATGGGGCGTGTTCCCAGCCCCATTCCCAAAAGGGAGCCTAGTTCCCAAAAGGGAGCTTACCCCGTGCAGCAGGAAGCTTTGGAGCTTCCTCAGGAGTAATACTTTACAGTGTCCTGGAGTTATCCCCAGCCACAGCAAAGAGTGCAGCAGTAGACGTTACAGCCAGAAAGGGTATTCTTTTAACCCCTGGACAAGACCCTGTAAAGGTTAAGAATGGTTTATGTGAACCACTACCTTCTAATATGGTGGAACTTTTGCTAGAATGTTCCAATTTAACATCAAAAGAAGTCTGAGTTCATCCTAGAGTTATTGACAGTGACTATACTGAGGAAATTTTAGTCCTGATGTCTTCCTCAATCCCATGGAAGGCAGATCCTGGAGAATGGATTGCTCAATAATTGCCCTATATTCCAATTGGGTCAAGTCAGAAGGTTCATGGCTCCCAAGGATTTGGGAGCTCTGGACAAGCAGGGGTCTTTTTAAAAGAAAAAACTTTAGATGAATGTCCTACCTGTGCTAGTACTATACAAAATTAAAAATTTAAGGGTCTAATTGATACAGGAGGCAGATATATCCATCATCAGTATTAATTCTTGGCCTTGCAATTGGCTTCTTCAAGAGGCCAATATCTCTGTAATTGGCCTTGGTACTGCAAGAGTTTTAAAGCAAAGTGTTAACGTATATTCTTGCTCTGGACCAGATGGTCAGTCTGCGACATTACAGCCCTATATTGCAGAACTAACTTCCTATCAATCTTTGGGGAAGAGATCTTTTAGAACAATATCAGGCAAAAATTCATATTCCCACTCTCCCACAGCACAGCAAACAAAGCCAGAAAATTATGAAGCAGCAAGAATGTATTCTGGGTAGTGGCATTGGTAAATATCATCAAGGTATTATAGTACCCTTACAGACTAAAATAAGAGGCCATAGGCAAGGAATAGAGTATATGTCATGTTTTCCTCTAGTGGCTGCTGTTCACAAAAGCCTCCTCTCTAAACCCCAAGCAGTGCCTTTAAAATGGACAACAGATTGAACAGTGGTCATTAACTAAAGAAAAATTGGAGGCTCTTCAAGAATTAGTATTAGAGCAATTAAAAAAAGATATACAGAGGAATCATTTAGCCCATGGAATTCTCCAGTGTTTGTGATTAAGAAGAAATCAGGAAAGTGGAGATTTTGACAGATTTACATGCAGTAAATGCTGTAATTCAACCTATAGAAGCTTTATAACCAGGGTTACCAAATCTATCTTTAATACCTAAGGAATGGCCAGTAATAGTGATTTGACTTAAAAGATTATTTTTTCACTGTACCTTTGGCACAGGAAGATCAAGAAACATTTTCCTTTTCTGTACCTTCCCTTAATGCTAAAGAGCCAATGAAAAGATTTCAGTGGAAGGTATTGCCACAAGGCACGCTTAACAGCCCTACTATTAGTCAAAACTTTGTAGCTCAAGCCCTGAAACCTGTTCAGTCACAATTTCCTCGGTGCTACATTATCCATTATATGAATGATATTCTTGTAGCTGCAAGAAACCAAGAAGAATTAACTAAAGTCTAGCCTGCTTTAGAGAAACAGGTGCAAATTGTTGGCTTAAAAATAGCACCTGAAAAGATTCAACAGACTGTCCTGTTCTCCTGTTTAGGCACTATTGTAGACTGCACTACAATACGACCCCAAAAAGTACAAATATGCAGAGATAGCATTAAGACCTTAAATAATTTACAGAAATTATTAGAAGATATTAATTGGCTTTGCCCAAAAGTGGGAATAATGACACATAAACTTTCTTCTTTATTTTCTCTTTTGCTTGGAGACCCTAGTCTGAATAGTCCTAGAATTTTAACCAAAGAAGCAGAAAAAGAACATCAATTAGTGGCAGAAAAAATTCATCAGGCTCAACTGGATTGTGTTTGGGATGGAGAATCACTTCAGTTGTTGATTTTTAATTCACCACATTCTCCTACAGGTATTATTGTTCAGCATGAGAAATTAGTTGAAATGATAGTTTTACCTAATTCCTAATTCTACCATAAAATCTCTCTCTCCCTATCTTCATCTCATGTTTTCACTTATTCTCAAAGGAAGAGAATGTATTCGACAACTTGTGGGATGTGATCCATCTACTATCATCCTTCTCTTAACAAGAGCTGATGTTTCTTCTTGTTTTCAGAATCATTTACACTGGCAGTTAGCTTTTGCTGATTCCATAGGGATTATTGATAATCATTATTCAAAAAATCCTCTTTCCAGTTCCTGAGGCACACTCAATGGATTTTACCTCATTACCCAGCTGGAACCTTTATTTAATGCCCCCACCATCTTTATTTACTGATGGCTCTGTTAATGGACATGCTGGCTATACCGGAGCAATACAGAAACATACTTCCACCCTGGGTTTTTCACAAGCTAAATTATATGCTGTCATTTCTGCTTTGCAGGTTTTTCCCAATCCAGTTAACACTGTTAGTAATTCTGCTTTTATACCACAAGTCACAAAGATGACTAAAAGAGCTTTGTTAAAAACCTTCTTTATCACAACCTCTTACTAATCTTTTTTCTCAATTACAGTAAGCTGTTCATCAATGCTGCTTCCCTTTCTATATCACTCATATTCGTTCCCATACTAATCTACCAGGACCCTTAGCTGCAGGCAGTGCTACAGCTGACAAACTGGTTATGCCCGCTCTTACAGAGGCAGGTCATTTTCATGACTTGACTCGTGTTAATGCTTCAGGACTCCATGCTAGATTCCAACTGTCTTGGAAAGAAGCTAAAGATAGTGTACACATGAGTCCTAAATGTCAAATCATTGACAATCCCAAACAATCGCCTACTGGGATTAATCTCTGAGGCTTGGAACCAAATCGCATTTTGCCAATGGATGTGATGCACATTTCTTCTTTTGGTAAACAATCACATTCCAGGTTTATTAGAATGCTAATCACTGCTGTCATGCTTACTACTGTCGCAGCATTATCAGGAGTAGCCTTATATCCAGGTATCCAAACTACTGAATTTATTCAAAAATGGCATGAAAATGCTAGTTTAGCATGGAGAGGTCAAATTCACATTGATCAAGAAATCAACACACGCCTAGTAGATTTACAAAATGCGGTGTTGCTGCTCAGGGAGAAACTACTAACTGTGAAGATACAGCTTAAACTTCATTGTGGCTGGGATCACACCTCATTTTGTGTAATCCCACACAGTTATAATGAGACTCTTACTTCTTGGAATTGTGTCCGATGTCATAATCTTAGTTTAGATGTTGCACAGCTTCAAGCTGATGTTTTTAACATGCAAAATGCACAGTTACAACTTTTATTAGCTCCTAACACTGTGCGTGGCATTGCTGATGGTCTCCAAATCCCTTAAACAAATGCTACAAAAACAAAAAGAGGTAGATAAGGATCCACCGCAACTCAACTGTATAAAGCATTGTTTACTCTTTAAGTTTTTGAATTATCAACCTTCTTTGCTCTCCACAGCTGCAGATCAACATTACTCTGCTTCTTTCTTCTGTTTCAAAACATTCACTCATCTGATGTCAGGATCCAGTGATCTGTCTTTGGGCAACAGGACAGTTGCTAACCTGGGGGTGGGGTTTTGCTTGTATCTCACCCTCTACAGAAGTAGCTGCACTTTGGGAACCCTCTATGACCTGGAACCCCCAATCATGCAGATGGAGGGACTAACCCTCCAGACCATCCATCTGATGTGACCAATGCAAACAACAAAGAAGGCCGCTCTTCCAACCTGGGGGCAAATAAAACATCTGTGCCAAGAAGCAGAGAAACAATTTGGCACAGATAAAAACTTTGGTGATGGCCCCTATTATGACAGTTGCAGTTTTTGCTCTTCTTGCAGTTGCTTCCTCAGGTGCTCTCAAGAAACCCTCCAACAATTAATACAAAATGAGGCTGCAAAAACTTTTTATGCGGCTATACAAAAACAGAAAGGGGGGATATGTAGAAAAATGGCCAGGAATTAGACTGTTGTCCTGAAACAAGTCTTTGGTGTGGACTTTGGAACACCAAGTCCTGCAAGGGCAGAATGCTGCTCTGGCAAGCGCTACTAAGATTGTTTCTAGGAAGCAGCTGATCCCAATAGCCATTTTCCTACATGCCTGGGGGACATCGGTTAGTCATCTTTCTCTGCACTTGAATCCATTGTAGACTAATTTGACCCAGGCTCTGCAAATTTGCTTGATGAGCAAAGAAGCCAATAAATGTGATGAGGCTGCAGCAATTGGGGCTCTCAGTCATAAAGGCTGGGAGTCCTCTGTACCCATCTTTTATGTATGTTATGTTTTGTGTGTTTTTTCTTAAGTCCTGCAGCACCTTCTTTTCATGCACCCCCATTGCTGAGCTGGTTGTGGCACCTAATATTTTGTTGAGTTTGGCAAACTGGTTATTAAAATGACTCTTGTAACCAGGGTTCTCTGAAGGTGGGCATCTGGGCAGCTGCTCAATGTAGAAATCACAAATTTACATTCCTTACACTTTTTTAACATTCATCTGCACAACAGTGTATTCTAAGTGCCCCAGTTATGTTTATTCTGTCCAAAGGTGAAAAAAATTGTGAGGATGCCAGTCAAGAAGCAAATGAAAATATCTTAAATAAGTTTTATTGTTTTCTGCCAGACATTATTTAATATTTTTTCATTAATATTTTAAAACTCTTTCTTATACCGGTAATCTAGTTTTG
Organism: Rhynchonycteris naso; assembly: GCA_037038555.1. Classification (NCBI taxonomy): domain Eukaryota; kingdom Metazoa; phylum Chordata; class Mammalia; order Chiroptera; family Emballonuridae; genus Rhynchonycteris; species Rhynchonycteris naso. Next base: position 109,737,645 of record CM072999.1, on the reverse strand, counting down.
TGTATCTCTTTTATTCTTATTTAAATATTAAACACATTAAATAATAAACTACTTTTTGGTATATCTTTTTTTGTACTTAAAATGGTCATTAGGTCAGAGAACCAGTAAAATTATTTGAATTCCACCACTGAAAATGCATGATGATTACATTAAGCTTTAGCCTCATTAGCAGGTCCTGTGTCAGCTCTGTAAGATATAAACAAGTGAATTCTTTTCAATGGAGATTTCAGAGACTTTCATAACACTATTAAAACAGCTATAAGATAAGAGCATATATGCACTTTACAGACAGTTTTGCTTTTGGTTTTTAAGAAAGCCATTTATTTTAGTGAGAGCACTATAGAAAGACATTTCTTTGGCCTGTATTTCTGTTATATCCAGTGCCTAGAATATTGGTGCTCATTAAATGACTGGATAAAATTTCGAACAATCATTTAAAATGGAGAAACAAAAGTAATTACAGAAAGGAGAGTAGCAGGCAAGTACAAACTATGAGGTGTTTAATGACACAAGCAGTTATTTAGCAATCTGTAATATTCTGTAAGAATACAGCCAATCAAAAATAATTTTTTTACTAGAGGGAATAAAATCATCTAGTCCAAGATAAGTGACTATTAATAAAAATGTATTCTTCTTGAATGACACCAAGTTTCGATAGTTTTGAAGATAAAAATGTTCTTATAAAGTGGTTGAAACTAGGACTGGGCAGGAAAAAACACTAAATGAGCCCAGAGCATCTTGTGATACCTGAACATAAGGAAAGGCTTAGAAGAAAGAGAAAGGTGGGAGAATGTCAAAGGGTAGAGAAGCTGATCTGAAAGCTCACCATGGCCCTGGTCAGTTGGCTCAGCAGTAGAACATTGAGCTGGCATGTGGATGTCCCAGTTCAGGGTACAGAGGAGGTGGCCATATGCTTCTCCCTCTCCCATTTCTATCTTCCCCTCCCTCATCCATGGCTCAATTCATTCCAGTGCATTGGCCTGGGCATGGAGGATAGCCCTTGGAGCCTCCGCCTCAGGTGCTAAAAATAGCTAGATTGCAAGCATGGCCCCAGATGGAGGTTGTCCAGTAAATCCTGGATTAGGGCACTTGTGGGAGTCTGTCTCTCTGTGTCCCCACCTCTCACTTGGATAAAAAGTGAAAACAAAAAAGGAAAAAAGAAAGTTTACCATGGCCAAAGCTGTAACATTTTGAAAAAAAGCAAAAATAATGATAGTATTGAATTCTAACCCAAAGAAGGAAATAAGTAGCAATGAGTCCAAATTAATATAAATGATTGAACAAATAAAGACAATATTCCTCAGAACAATTTTTATTAATATACAAGAAATAGTTCCAAGACAAATTTTAAAGTCACTATTACAACACCACAGTAAATATTTCTGCAGGCAAGATCCACTGAAAAATGCTAAAATTAGTTATGAAAGATTAAGGAGATTACAAAAGATTAACGATATTTGCAAGCCTTAAAGTATCTTACCCCAAATACCTATTAATTGAAAAATAAAAGACAGTAACTTTACAGTGGAGGAATGCGGCAGACAACACTTTGATCAAGCAATCAAGGTCAACTTCTCCCTCATAATAAACATATATAACATCATGTATTCCCTGAGAAGATGCACTGAGGACATGTCCCTCTGTGTCATCTCACTTTTGTGTCATTCTTCCCCAATATTTGTAACCTCAATCTAATTATGAGAAAAAAGAGAAATCTAATTCAGGTACATTCTATGAAGCACCTGACCAGTACTCTTGCAAAGTGTTAAGACTGTGAAAGATGAGAAAAAATAGGAACTGTCACAGATCAAAGGCAACTAAAGAGTTATGACAACTAAATGCAGTATGAGGTTCTGGATTGGATACTGGGACAGAATAAAAACACTAGTGGGAAAAGTGATGAAATCCAAACACAGTTTATTTAATAGGTAGCATAGCTCTATTATTTTAATTAATGTACCATGGTTAATGAGCCATGTACCATAACATGTTATTATTTGGAGAATCTTAGTAAATGGGAAGTATAAAAAAACAATCTGTTCTATCTCTAAAATTCTTGGTAAGTTTAGAATTAGTTCCAAATAAAAAGTTTTTTAAAACAGTGCCATGAAGGAGCTAATTCCAACAGGACTCCAAGGGGAGGAGAGACCTCCACAAGTAAACGGTGTTGAAACAGAGACATGAGGCCTGAGAAAACATTGCCTTCTCTAATGCAAAATATCCATAATGTGATACTTATTTTATAATCCAAAAAAATAATTTGGATTAAAAAATATTTTATATTAACATTTTTAGTTCCACAGAATTATTCTAATAATTGTATGAAGACTTGTAGTGACAGTTTTACAGATTAGAAGTAGTATATTTAGAAGGCTGTAAATGAGTATGTGGATGAGATGAAAAATGCTTGAGAAATATAAAAACTTGGGGAATTATTTTTCTTAGCTATATATTCGATATTCATATAGTCAAAAACCATACATTGTCTTAAAGTCTACAAGTAGCAGGCACATCACAGTAATTTCAGAACTTATGAAAATCAAGAGAAGATGTTAGACTCTGTCTTACTGCTCTTACCACATTCTATTCCAGGTCATTTTCTCATCATTCTTTTGTACCTTTCCAGGAAGTTGTCTTTTCCCACTAAAGTAGGACAAATAAATTTAGATATCTCTTGATTAGAAAGCAATGTGCTATAGTCAGATTATTTAGGGACACAAAGTGACTGCAACAATGGAAGCAATTTTGAATATCAACAAATTCAATGGTTCTCAACCCCAAAAGAAACACCTTTTTTATACCTAATATTTAATAATAGACCCTTTGTGACCTGAAATGGATATTTAAAAATAATACAACCAACCTGTACGCCCTTTCAAATCTGTGTGTATAATGCCATACTGTAATAAAAGGGAGAATGACAGGAAATTAATCTAAAATAAAATAATATGCATTCCAAAGTGTAGATGCAGGATACAACTACACTAAGAAAACAACAAAGTAGTCAGACCCTTAAGCGCAGCATCAATCACGGTGTCGCCTCTGCTACAAATGCAGACTGATGTAAGAGGATGTGCCGCCGGAACATCATTTTCTGGGTGGTAAACAGCTCTGAAAAATCCCAAGGAAAGTAATTAAAATTCTCTCCCAATATACACACACTGATTCTTGTAAACTATAACATCTGTTAAATTTTTGTGCCTATATTTCTTAAAGCCATAAAGAGAATGCTTTGTTATAGAAGCAAAATTGGTTAGTTTCAGCTCAGAAAATTACAAACAGGTTTTGTGTGACTATATGAATGTTCAGTGCAACATTCTAAAGTCACACGAAATAAATGGCAATTTTTGTTGGGTAGGACCCTTTTCACATATCAGGACATTAGGCACTTCTGACTTTTACCCAAGAAATGTGAGTTGAGTTCTCCTATCATTTTGACAATTAAAAACATCTCCACAATTTTCCAGAATACCCCAGGACATTAAAAAACACTGATACAGATGAGCACTCATTTAATAGGCAGGGAAGTTTAGGCTTAGTGGTTGTACTTTTCTATGGCTACAAATCTAAAGATCAAACTAACACTAGAATGACATAAGTCTCTTCTCACTATGTGGTGCAGCATCTCTTTCATTCCCTTAGTACTTGGTATTCAATATGTAAGTTAGAACTTTCCCATATTCTGTCAATACTAAATAACAGAAACTGCTGTCTCTCTTGAAAACTGTATCTTCTCCCTTGAGATCCATTAGCTGCGCGAGCTAGAGGTGTTCTTTCCAGCATTCCCTCTGAATCAGCTTTTGGGCCCACGCTCCTATACTGTACTTCTATGTTAGCACCAAACCAAGCCTGCTAAAATACTCAGGGATTCTCATCTCAGACAAGGGAGAAAGTATAGAATTGCTTTACACCAAATATTTCTAAGCACTGTATATGACCTTTCTTCTACTAGGAAAAAAAAAAAACAGGTCAGCACCCTGGGGTTTTTTTGTAGCATTCTCTCAGCCCTATGGTTTCATCCAACACAATGCAATATTAGTTCTAAACCTGGTAGGAATTGAAAAGAGAAAGGGAATGTATGAAGACCTAAGAAAAATGCATCACAGCTGACAATAAACACAAGCTGAAATGTCCCTTTGGCTAGAGACATGAATGTGGTTTCAATACACAGCCATCTGAGTCACTCTGGGTACATACAGCATTTTCGATAATTAGTTAGACCACGCTTTTGTTACTATATTAGGCCTTTAGTTCCCCAACTAACTTCATATTAATAAAAATGTTTCCCAAAAAAGAACAGGCCTTTGCTAAACCAAACACCTATTATGTTCTATTGTCAGACAAAAACTATTGTGCGTATCAATTTCTCTCTGCCAGTTTTTAGTATTAAATACTTTGCTCACAAGCAAATAGATATTCGGAAATTGTTTTTAATATTAGCATTCTTTTTATTGACAAAATCCCTAAACAACCTGTCAAAATGAAAAAGAGTTTCTAATATATCATTCCTGCCCTATAAAATTCAGAGGTAGCCAAAATGATGATACATAATGATGAATGAAGATATACTCTTAAGTTAGGTCCCTGATTGACATTTATTTTTATCTAACCCACAGCCATCTCCACCAAGATTCCTGACAAGCACACATAAATTTGAGCTCCACCTTCAGTAAGACGTAGGCTTTCTTGTGTGCCCCTATCTAGACACACCACAGAAGTAGTTCCCTAGTCACTACCTGAATTTATTTTAGTGTCTATGCATGCAAGCTCCCTCTCCCTCCTCCTCCTTTCCTCTTTCTCCCCTCCCTCCTTTCTACTTTCCTTGTCCAGGGACTGGAAAGGCAAATGAGACAAAGCCCTGCCCACATGATATCTTAATACCATAGTGAGTTCAGGGGAGTATATTATTTAATTACTAGTGGGATTTGTAGAAAAAATACACAGGTTTAGCATCAAAAACAACCCTAAACTAGTATAAGCTTTAAACCCTGTTTATGACTAGCTTTTATTCTTTAACATAGTTTTAAAACTGACATGTAAATTTACTAACTTTTCATTATGATCATCTGAAATTATTATTTTTTCTATATGGCTAACAATAAACACATATGGTGCTACTGTTGGTATCCTAACCAAACTCTACTTTGGGTAAAGGCCCAGAGTTCAATATATTGAATGTCTACCATTCCCTACTGGAAAAAATCTTCCTGTCCCAATGTAACTGCCTATGTCTTTCCATCAATGGTGAAATTCAGGAGGCATTATAACATGGTGCTTTGATCCAAAGATTAATCAGTTAGGTATTACTTAAGTCTTTAATGCACATTTGGCAGGTGTCCTTGTGTACCTTCTTGAAAATATTCTGCTAATGAAATGCACCCTCTTGTCAAATATTAGAATTTGGGAGCCAAACCACTAATTTTGTAGCTATACCCACATAATTATGGTGAGGTATGTACAAACTATGAAATTCAAAATTCAGCTGTTAAGGATAAAAGTACCCTTTAAAACAAGAAGAGAGAAAAAATAGGCAAAAACCAGCAGTTAGAAAAGCACAACTTGCTCAACTGGAAAATAGATGTCACTTGTAATCATAAAAATACATTTATTTTGTTTAAAAACAATAAAGTACAACATGTATCCTGAAAAGTGGTTTTTAAAAGCATAATGCTAGACTGCATTTTGATGTTAAACAAGCATTTGTACACTACCTCTGTATAAAGTAACTATAACAGTGTAAAATCAGTTAATGAAGCCTCAGGAAAAAAATTGACCTGGGAATACTACAAGAAACAAAGAAAACAAGCTGTTTTTCATCTACATAAGCAATTCAGTGATTGCATCTTGATTACTAAGCCAAAGTTATTATAGCATTTCTCTAAAATCTGATTAACTTAGAGCTCTTTTGGTAAACACATGGAATTTCTTTTCATTGTTGCTATCAAAATGTTATGGGACAGCTAATAATATAAATTCCACTCTGCATTTTAATAAAAAGGATGACCTTGGTTTATAAAAATAAAATTAAAATTACAAGAGAGAGATAGCAATCTGATCTCTTTTAGTGAAAGCCAGCAGATTATAATGACAATACTTCAGGTATTGACATACCTATCCACAGCTCTAGAATGAGAAATCTACTTATAGCAACATTTATCATCTAAGGTTTGTGTGGTTGTTCTTGTTGTTGTTGTTGTTGTTATTCAATGAGAGGGAGGGAGGCAGAGATAGACTCCTGCATGCTCCCTGACTGGGATCCACCCAGCAAGCCCATTAGGGTGCAATGTTTTGCCCATCTAGGATGTTGCTTCACTGCTCAGCAACCAAGCTCTTCTTAGCACCTGAGGCAGAGGCCTTGGAGCCATCCTCAGCACCCGAGGCCAACTCGCTCCAATCAAGCCATGGCTGCAGGAGGGGAAGAGAAAAGAGAAAAGCAAGAGGAAGGGGTGAAGAGAGAGAAGAAAGGGGAGGGGTGGGGAAGCAGATGGGCACTTCTCCTGTGTGCCCTGACCAGGTATTGAACACGGGACATCTACACACCAGGCCAATGTTCTGCAACTGAGCTAACTGGCCAGAGCCTATCGTTTGTGTGTTTATTTGGTTGTTTGTTTGGCTACCTCATTAGTGTAAGGTGAGAAATCATCTACACATAGCATCTTTTTTATTTATTTAGAAAATTAAATTTAATGGTGTGACATTTATCAATGAGAGTATACAGGTTTCAGGTAAACATTTCTATAGCATTTCAACTGTTGATTATGTTGCATAACCATCACCCAAAGTCAAATCATTTTTTCATCATCATATATTTGCCCTTCTATACTGCCCTCCTCCCACCCCCTCCCTGAAAATCCCCTCCCCTGGTAATCACTTTGCTTTTATATATGCCCATGAATCTCAGTTTTATATCCCACCTATGTGTGAAATCATATAGTTCTTTGCCTGTTTCATAATTTTCCCATCTCATTTCCTAACTGCTTTACCTTTTTGGTTATCTAAACAAATTCTGCCGCTCTTCTACCATTTTCTTCCTAGAAGTTGAGGAATTAAGGATATTACATTAGCCAGTAATATGCCTGAGCAGTATTTCATAAGAAGACACCAAAAAAAATATGTTTCATAGATTAATAAAACCTCAGGAATAGGAGAAACTTTGAAATTATTTAATTTAACTACTTGGTAAGCATCTTAATAATGCCCATCAAGTGTCCAATCTTGAAACACCAGCAGTGATATTACCTCACTACTTCTAAATCACAGCTCAACCAAGACAAAATGTGATTCCCAAGTCTTCCACCTAATGATTTTAGCTTCATACCTTGGAGGCCTCCCTTGAAGGAAAACAAAGAAAAAGAATTAACTTATTATTTCTCATTTTACATTTAAATATTTGTAGACATCCATCTTATCTACATTTAGTCTTCTCTCCATTATGCTAACTATGTCCATGTCCTTCTAATTTTATATTGATAGGATTTCAAGTGCCCACATCTGAACACCTACTTCTTTTCGGACCAGCTAGGATTAGGAACTGAACTGAGCAAGGGAGAGTAACCTACCCTAAGTACCTATATATAAGGAAATTCTGAGCGACCAATCTTTGAAAAAGAATTAAGAATCTAAGCCCATGGCCACAAATACCAATAACTCTAAAATCATACAAACAATATTAATAACAAAAATTAGAGCCTAGAGTGTATAACCAGACTGACACAGGAGCAGATTAGAGACACCCAGGAAGATTATCTGGAATGCACTACAGTATTCATGATTCATTTTTACAATTAGCTGTTGTGTGGACATGTGGAAAGCTGGATAAAACTCTCTATATTAAGATAGAAGGATACAGATCCTAGGGGATTCCTGCAAGATGAAAAAGATTCCATTCACAACTAACAACCTACCGTTCCAAAGGTGACAAGTATATTTTATAGCCCATTGCAATGCAATGTAATATGAAACATGATATGCATGAGTAAACAAGAGAAGCCATTTAATGATGAACATTAGATGGCAACAGAGTAGGCGGACATTACAACTGCCACTTTCTAGGACCAAATTGGAAATATAACTAAATTTAAGAACAATCATCTTGAAAAAACAACGTCAGACTAAATGAAGAGGAGTCCATCACCAAGAACCACAGAAAAAGCCACACTGAGACTGGTAAGAAAGGTAGAGATGCAGAAAGGGCTGCCTGGTCCTAAGAGTAAGTGGGGCAGAGGGTTCGGAGGAACTCTCACTTCAAGGACGTTCACCTCAGCCCCAGACCAGACACCACAGCCTAGAGCTCCAGAGCCTAGGAGAGGCATCCACACAGCATGTGGTGGTGAAAAGAGCCAAAGTTTCTGTCTCTGAGAAAGAGATGGTGCTTTCAGAGATGCAGGCTCCATCTTAAGGGCCAGTGCAGAAAATCTTGTTCACAGCCAGTTATCTGGGGCTCTGGCAAAGGAGAGCTGCAAGGACTAGAGGTGTATGAGGAGAGTGTGAAGTTGATGGCCCAGGGAGAGACACTGTGAGGGACAGCCACCTGAACCCCTGTGTTGAGTTATTCTCCAATACTGCAGTTGCCATCTTTATTGGATGCATCTGTCCCCTGCATGCAGCATCAGCCTGAGGAAAAGCAACTGCCCCATCCTTGGGAGTCTCTCCTGCCCCACTTTATGCAGACTGGGCCATTCTAAAAATTAAGCCAGGAAGCAGGGTTGACATCAGTGACTCAGTTGTCTGGTGTTGAGGCTGGAACTTCCCACCACCCCTTCTCACCCCACTCTCTCGAGACTATCACTGGTGCTTCTGCCTCACTAGAGACTCAGTAGAAACTGTTCGGACTGTGGACAGACCACATCTTTGGGTCTCAGAGGCCACACACCCCTAATTTCTGGGGACCACGCCCTACTGAGGTCTGTGAAAAAAGTCAAGACAAACTAACACCTGGGACCCTGGGGTGGGAGCTACATTCACAATCTTTTCTAATCCCTGAACTACCCCAGCCTCTATACTCTACCAGTGGTTTTTTCAGTGGCTGAGCACAACAAGCAGCCAGCAGACAGAGGCAGCAAAAGATAGATCTCAAGGAATCTTGGCACTTTTGCTGACTTGCCCCAGGTCCAATGTGGGTAAAAGCAAACCTAGTAGGGTGCTTGGTATTTCCATGTGCACCTGGGTCAAGCAGAAATAACCACCAACTCTGGTTTGCATGTAGCTCCAAGAAGATTGCTGAGGACCAGTTACGGGCAGTCTCCTTCACTGGCCTGCACTGGGTTCCCTCCTGGGAGGCCTAGGGCTGGTCTATCCAATGGCCAGGTACAGAGAGCATTGGAGCAGGACCCAATGACCCTTGATGGTGGTGTGTCTGAAAAGAGGGTTTGTCTGACACCGGGCCCATAGAAGTTGAATTCTTCTTTCTGTGGTCAGCACCTGTACAGCAACTCATGCACACATTGCACAGGTTGGAGCTTCACATTTGCTGACCTGGGTTCCTAATATCCTTTCCAAATGGGGAAGGGAGAGAGGCTTGGACCACAGACATTTAATATGTAGGTTCCCAGAATCCTATTGTTGGGATGGGTTAAGGGGCTTAGCCACTTTCAGAGGAGGGGGGGTAGCACCTATAAGCCCCAGTGGAGGACATTCTTGGTCTTCCTCCCTAAGAACAGGAACTCCCCAGCTAGAAGAATTTCTGCAGAGGGGACTGTCAGCGCCACCCAATCTGAACCTGCTGCTCACCTCACTGGGGAAAAATAGAATTGGAATATCGAATTCAATTTGACAGATTAAGATCTGTAGTAGGGAACACTTTCCCCATACTAAGCTTCTGACCCAGAGAACCCTAAAGTAGGGGGTCCCACTAACATTATAATCACAAAGACAGCTTCCCTAAACCATCAAGCTTGCAACCTTAGAAAGATCAATGGAGGGAGGCCAGTCTGAGCCCACACTACAGTCTTTCTACAGAAGACTCTGTTGGAAGACCAGGTAGCTGCAATAGGAGGAGGAGCACCTGGAAAGAGGAACAATCTGTAGACTCAGTGCAATTCACATTAAAATACCAATGGCATTCTTCACAGATTTAGAACAAATACTCCAAAATTTTCTATGAAACTAGAAAAGTTGAATAGCCTCAGCAATCTTGAAAATAAAGAACAAAGTAGGAGGTATCACACTTCCTGATATCAAGTTATACTACAAGGCCATTGCAGTCAAAACAGCTTGGTATTGGCATGAGGACAGGCATACAGATCAATGGAACAGAACAGCAAACCCAGAATTAAGTCCACGCCTTTATGATCATTTAATATTTAACAAAAGAGGTAAGAGCATACAATGGAGTAAAGACAGTCTCTTTAATAAATGGTATTGGGGAAATAGGACAGGTACATGCAAAAAGTGAAACTAGACCATCAACTTATACCATTCACAAAAACAAACTCAAAATGGATAAAAGATTTAAAAATCATAAAAATATAGAAAAAAACAACAGCAGTAGACTCTTCAATATTTTTTGTAGCAATATTTTTACTGATATATCTCTGTGGGCAAGTAAAATAAAGGAGAAAATAAACAAATGAGACTATATCAAACTAAAATATTTTTGTGCAGCAAAAAACATCATTAACAAAATAAAAAGATAATTCACTCTATAGGAGAACATATTCACAATATGTCTAATAAAGGGTTAATAACCAAAATTCTTAAAGAACTTCTAAAATTCAACACCTAGAAGTAAACAATACAATTAAAAAATGGGCCAAGGACCTGAATAGATATTTCTCTAAAGAGGACATACAGATGGCTAATAGGTATATGAAAAAGTGCTCAAGGTCACTAATCATCAGAGAAATGCACATTAAACCACCATGAGATACCACTTCACACATGTCAGAATGGCAATCATTAACAAATCAACAAAAAAGTGCTGGCAAGAGTGTGGAGAAAAGGAAACCCTCCTGCACTGCTGGTGGGAATGCAGACTTGTGCAGCCACTGTAGAATGCAGTATGGCATTTCCTCATAAACTTAAAAATGGAACTGCCTTTTGACCCCACTTTTAGGAATATATCCCAAGAATTCCAAAACACTAATTTTAGCCAAGATCTGTTAGCAGCCCAAGGGTCCATCAGTGGCCAAGTGTATAAAAAAGCTGTGGTACATTTATGCAATGGAATACTACAGGGCGTGAAAAAGAATAAAATCTAACCTTTTGCAATGTCATGGATGGACCTGGATATTATTATGCTAAGTGAAATAAACCAGGCAGAGAAAGACAAATATCATATGATCTCACTTATATGTAGAATCTAATGAACACAATAAACTAAGGAACAAAATAGAAACAGAAGCAGGGTCACAGGGAGCAGATGGACAGCTGTCAGAAGGAAGGGGAATAATGGTTAGGATCAAAAAGGTAAAGGGATTAGCCAAATTATATATACACATAGATACAGAGAACAGGGTAGCAAATCCCAGAAAAGGGGGGGGGGGATGGAGGTTGTGGGAGTGGACAAAAGGAAGAAAATAGATTTTGCATGGGGGACATGATGCAGGTGGTTGAGGTCATTATATTGAGTGGGACACTTGAAACTATGTTGACAGTAAATTAAAAAAGATTAGAAAATTAAAAATTATGAACGTTAAGTCACATTTTATCTTCTGTGACTATGAACGAACTATGATATTTAAACAAAATAAAATCTTAAAACATTGATAAACTAGAATGCATCCCATAGAGAAAATCTGCTATACCTCATCAGACTTTGCAATAACAACTTTACTTGTGACAAAATATAGAAATGATCTCTGATAGTATAGTCTTGCTACTTTACTTGTAATAGCCAAAAACTGTAAATGAAAAAACAAAGTGAAATATAACCAAACAACATAATACTATTCAGAAAAAGGGAAAAAATTAACTAACATTTTAAGTTCAGCCAGAAAGAAAATAAAAACACAAGATCTAAAAGAGTTCATACTGCATGATTCCAATTACAGAAAATTATAGAAAAGGCTAATGGTGACAGAAAATATATCGCTGGCTGGCTAAGGACATTTTATCATATAAAGAATACCTCATTGGAGTAGTTTTTTATTTTAAGATGTATTATAAAATTAGTGAGATGGTTCTTAAACCTTTACTCAAAGTGTGGGTAAAAAAAAAAATTAAGAGTAAACAGCTCTATGAAAAAAAAAAGGCTTAAAAAAAACTTTTGAATGCTGTATACCCCCTCCTTCCTAAAAACTGAGAGAAGAAATATCTTTCCTTGCTTTAAACCTAGTGAAAAAGCTTCAATAGGAATACTCACAAAAACCTAAAAACTGTTCTTTTGGAGTAAGAGAGAGACTAAATTTTTCCTGCCTCACAATTGAGAACTAAAGCCAGAAACTTTGATGGCAGACAAAAAGTGACATGGTAATTTGGCAGTTTATTCTGCCCACCTAGAAGGCATCAGACAAGAGATCCTAAAGAATTTTGGGGAGTCCTGTGCAAGAGAACACTAAAGTAGGATCATGTAGGTTTTGTCTGAGAGGGTGGAGTGGGCTGAAAAGATGATGGGTCCTCAGCAGAAAGCAGTTAGATGTGAATGATTGAATTCTCAAGGACTGAAGAAGAAGCTGGCAGAGACAAGGTACAATTAAGAGGCAACTTCTCTTGTAAAGGTATCTCTATAAGAGGTCTCCAGAGTCTTACAAAGATTATTTAAAGAAGCCACAAATAAGTTTCACAACAGAGAGAGTCATACTTAAGCATCCACCAGGCTCAGAAAACACCTGGGCAGTTTGTGTAATGCCAAGTGAAGGAAAACCTCCCTTGCCCTATTCTACATCTTCACTCTTCCCTGAAATCCCAGAGCAGTAAGAAATCATGGTTAGCAGGTATAGAGAGAAAAGTAAACACACAGGCATAGAAGGAGAGAAGCAGCTATTGTTATATTCCTTTTCTAACTACATGCAGCCAGCCCATAGAAAGTTCGAGCTCAGGCACAGAAATTTTCACTTTCAGTCAAGTTCAGAGTTTGACAACCATATAGGATTAGGCAATTTAATTTCTGGAACAGTGCAATTTGTATTACATATGAGTAAGCAAAAAAGTTGAGCATCTTCCTGACTTTGGACAGTTGCAGGAAAATATGTATATATATATTTTCACTGAATGAATTTCAAAGGAGTAAGGAAGACAAAAAAAAGTTGCTGCTATGGACTGAATGTGTCCCCTCCTAAATTTATATGTTAAAAACTAACACCCAATTTGATGATATTAGAAAGTGGAGTCTTGTGATGACATCAGAGTAATGGCAATGTGAGAGATACCCCTGATCTCTCCCTTTGAAATTTCAACAAATGAAATAGCTATAACACAAGGAAAAAACTCCAACTCAGCTTGTAGACTAGCCTTAAAAGATTCATTTGTGAAATCAACTAAAGGAGGGAAAGGTTGAGAAACAGAGGCAGAAGATAAAACCCACTCACAATGGGGCTCCAGAAAGAAAAGAAACCTGAAGTGACTGGGACTTCTTTTCCTGTGAGGAGCAGAGAAATTGGGGGCAGTTGGAGAGATACTAACCAAAGTGGCAGCAGAACAAGGGTTCACGTCCAGTGTTCCCACAATCTGCCAGCAGCCACACTCAGCATGGAGACAGAGAAAAATAAAATGCAACCCCCCCCCACATGCTCCCAGATACTGTTTTCCTCCCCTTTCCAGGTATAGAGAGTGGCAGACACATAACACACAGGTAGTTCTACAGAGTCATTCTTTCTGCTGAATAACAGAGATGTTCTGTATCTGATCCCCTGGTCTGTTGAGATGTGGAGAGGAGCACAAGGAGGCCTAAAATGCAATTGCTAAAGCCATAAAGCCTTCACAAAATGCCCCACCCAACATTGCAACTACAGCCCTGATTCTGTCATTGTGACAGCAACATCTTAGCAAATGTCAACCCAGGAATGTCACAGAGTTAAAACTTGTAATCCAGTATCACCAACTAAAAAAAAAAAAAAAAAAAAGCTTTCAAAAGTTCAATGTTTTTTGGTATTTTTCTTTCAAATTTTATTTCTTTTTATTTTTTTGTGGGTGTTTTTTCTTTTATTGATTATTGGGTTTTGATTTTGTTCTGTTTTCAGTGGTTTTACTCTTTACCTTTTATTATTTTTAAAATTTTTATTTTATTGCAATTTTATTTTTAATTTTGTTATTATTATTTTGTAGTTATTTTTTGTTTGATTTCTTAAAATATTCTCAAATGGCATCAAGCCAGAAGAAAAGTAATACCATGGCTACCCAAGAAAAAGACACAGTTCAAAAAGAAAAATTAAAATTCTCTGGAAATAAATTTCAATCACATAGAAATCTTGGAGAATTTAAGTGACAGAGAATTTAAAATTAAGTTCTAAAAATACTCAATGAGATGCAGTAAATGACTACTAGGCAATTTAATGAGCTCAGAAAGCAAATTAATGAGCAAAATAAGTACTTCACCAAGTGTATTGAAACTTTAAAAACAGAGATGAAGATTCAATACACAAATTGAAAAATGAGCTAGCAAGTTTAGCTAATAGAATGGTCCATATAGAGTAGACAATTGGTGACATCTAAGACACACAACTAGAGATGCAACAGAAAGAACAGAGAGACTAACAATTTTTTTAAAAAATGAGAGAGCTTTATGAGAATTATATGACTCCATCAGAAAAAATATATATAAGAATAATGGGTATATCAAAAGAAGAAGAGAAGAAGAAGGAAATAGAGAGCTATTCAAACAAATAATTAATTAGAACTTTTCAAGCCTTTAAAAAGAGTTAGATCCATGAACCAAGAAGCAAACAGAATGCCTAGCCACCTCACCCCAAACAGGCCTTCTCCAAGGCATGTTGTAATAAAATTGTCAAAAATCAATGACAGGGAAACAATTCTCAAGGCAGCTAGGGAAAAGAAGAACATAACATATAAAGGAAGACCCATTAGGTTATCAGCAGACTTCTCAGCAAAAACTCTACAAGCCAGAAGAGTAGAGCCGAACATTCAATATACTAAAAGAGAATTACCAGCCTAGAATATTATATCCATTAAAGTTATCCTTTAAATGTGCAGGAAAAATAAAAACATTTCCAGACATACAAGAAAAACAATATCTCTAATGAAGACAGATTCAAAAACCCTAATCAAAATACTAACGAATACTACAACACCTCACTAAAAAAAATAATACATCATGATCAAGAGGGATTCACTCCAGGAACACAAGGATGGTTCAACATACATAAATTGATCAATATAATACACCACATCAACAAAACAAAGGACAAAAATTATATGATTCTATCAATAAATGCAGAAAAGACATTCAATAAGATACAACATCCATTTATGTTTAAAACACTCAATAAAATGAGCATAAAAGAAAAGTACCTCAACATAATAAAGGCCATACCTGACAAATCATTAGCCAATATCATATTAAATGATGAAAAGCTGAAGGCTTTCCTCTAAAATCAGGATAAAGAAAAGGATGTTTTTTCTCTCCACTCCTTTTCAACATAGTTCTGGAAGTTTTAGCCAGAGCAATCAGGCAAGAGAAAGAAAAAAAAAGCATCTATATCAGAAAAAAAGTAAAGATATCACTTTTTGTAGATGGTGTGATCCTGTATATAGAAAACCACCAAAAATAATTAGAAACAATAAACAAGTACAGTAAAGTCACAGGATATAAAATTAATATACAAAAGTCTACAGCTTTCCTATATACCAACAATGAAACTTCAGAAAATGAACTAAAAGAAATTTCCTCTTACAATTGCAACTAATAATAAATAAGTAAATAAAACATCAAGAAATAAACTTAGCAAAGGACCTATATACTGAAAACTAAAAGGAATTATTGAAAGGAATTGAAAAAGACACAATAACATTTTTAAAAAGTATTTCATGTTCATAGATCAGAAGAAGCAACATAGTTAAAATGGTTATTATTATCCAAACATAGTTAAAATGGCCATATTATCCAAAGCAATATAAAATTTAATACAATCCTCATTAAAATACCATTGTCATTTTTTAAAAAACAAAAGAAAACATCAGCAGATTAGTATACAACCATAAAAAAATTGAATATCCAAAGCAATCCTTAGAAAAAAGAATAAAGCCAGAGGTATCACACAACTTTTCATTATACTACAGAGCCATGATAATGAAAACAGCATGGTATCAGCAGAAAAACATACAGACTAGTGTAACACAATCAAGAGCTCAGAAATAAAACCACATATATATGGACAAATAATCTTCAACAAAAGAGCCAAAAACACCCACATGGTGCTGGGAACATTGAAAAGCCACATGCAAAAGAATGAAACTTGACTACACCTTGTACCTGTGCACAAAAATTAATTCAAAATGGATCAAAGACCTAAATATAAGATCTAAAAGAATAAATTACACAGAATAAAACATAGGTAGTAAACTATGGACCTTGGCCATGGAGAAAATTTTATGAATTAGACCCCAAAGGCAAGGGAAGTAAAGACAAAAGTAAATAAATGGGACTATGTTAAAGTAAAAAGCTTCTGGAAAAAAAAACTTACAGCAAAACAAAAAAGCTGCCAACCAAATGGGAGGTAAGATTTATAAACAACAGCTCTGTCAAGAACTCACAAAATTAATCAACAATTTAATTTAAAAATGGGGAGAGAAACTGAACAGACATTTTTTTCAAGAAGACATACAAAAAACAAATAAATATATGAAAAGATACTCATCTTTGCTAGCTATTAGAGAAATGCAAATCAAAACTACAATGAGATTCCACCTCACACCAACATAGGTAATATACTGTAAGTGTTAGAGAGACTGTGGAGAAAAAGAAACCCTCATCCACTGCTGGTGGGAATGTAAACTGATACAGCAATTATTAAAGAAAGTATTGTGGTTCCTCAAAAAATTAAGAATAGAACTATACCATATAACCCAGCAGTCCCTTTACTGGGTATTCAACAAAAAAACTTGACAACATTGGTACACAAAGATACATGTACCCCCATGTTCATCACAGCATTATTCATGATGACCAAGACATGAAAACAACTACTGTCCCTCGATAAAGAAGATGTGGTACATATGTATAATGGAATGCTACTCAGCCATATGAAATAATGACACATTGACACTTATGACAACATGGATGGACCTTAAGGACATTATATTCAGTGAAATAATTAAATAAGAAATAACTATTTCACACATAAGTGGGATATAAAAATGAAAATCAAGAACATAAATAAAAGTGAAGTGAATACCAGTGGGAGGGGCATGTGGGGAAGGGAAGTAAATACAGACAAATATATTGTGACAGAGAATGATTTTGACTTTGGATGATGGGCACACAATATAATCAACAGTTCAAATGTTATAAAAATAGTTACCTGAAACCTATGTACTCTTATTGATTAATGTCAGCCCATTAAATTTAATTTCTAAATAAATTTTAAAAAGAAGAAAAAAGTGGGGCCTTTGGGATATGATTAGTAATGAGAGTACAGGCCTTATGAATGGAATTAGTGCCCTTATAAGGAATACTCCAGAGAGATACCTAGTCCATTTCACCCTGTGAGGACACAATAAAAAGACAGCCTTCTGAAAAGTCAGTCTTACCAGATCCCAAATCTTCTGGCTTTTTGACTTTCCTGTCTCCAGAACCATGAGAAATAAATTTATGTTACTTTTAAGCTACTCGGTTTATGATATTCTATTATAGCCACCTGAGCAGATTAAGACAATTGCTATCTTATGATTTCTGCTTATTCAAAATAACAGTTATACTAATTAGCAGATACTATAGGTGAACAGGGGCTGTGCTAGGTAGAGTCACCACACAATAGAGTTCCATGAGGGACTATGCACAGAGACATGTCTGAAAGCTGCCCCTGAGGTTATGCAGCACAGCAGCCCTGATGCCAGGAGCTTTGCTGGTAGAATGTCTCAACAATCTGTGATGGGTTAAAGACCACACAGCTCAGCGCTTATTGAATCTTTTACAAAATCAAGGCTAAGCACTGGGTCTCCCTCTTCTTAGATGAGTGTTCTGTTGAATTAGTTTAACCTGATCATTTCTACATACTTTCTAAATGTCAAGAGGCTTTTATCTTCTGCAAATATTATTCAGTAACTAATTGTTGAAGAAAGCAATGAGTGAATCAATCTGATCATTCAAATGGTACCCAGCTCTAATGCCAACATTCAGCTGAGATTTTCTAGCTCTTGTGATTTTCATTCAGCTTTCATTGAGTTTTACTGGTAATTCTGATTATATGAATAGATAAAGCAAAATTATATTTGCCACTCACTGAGCATCAATGTTTGTACAGATGTCTTTTATATTTGTTAAAATAAAATCTGGGCCCTGGCTGGTTGGCTAGTGGATTGAGCATCGGCCTGGCATGCAGATATCCTGGGTTTGATCCCAGTCATGGCACACATGAGAAGTGACCATCTACTTCTCTTCTGCTCTGTTGGGAAAACAGCTGTGTTAGGATTGTTCACTTACACTTGGCATGATTAGTGCATGAGTACGTGGCAGAGCCATGTGTGTGTAGCCTACATAAGGCTACAGGTACTTTCCCTTGGCGTGGATTGCTTGCCTGCCACCAAGATAGGCCGTTTTCCTGTTCAATCACCTGCTGCCATGAGGAGTGATTTTTCTCTATGCACACTTGCTGTTGTGAGAAGTGGTTTCCCTGTCTGTTTGCCTGTCTACTATTGAGAAAATCAGGCAAACAGGAATGGCCCAATGCTTTCCACCTCCACAGTTCCTCTACCATTTGACCGAATCTAATGTGAACCTGCCTGGCCTCAGCCACTGGCATTACATCTTCCCTCTCCCTCTTCTCTCTCTTTCTCTCTCACAGCCAGTGGCTCAGTTGGTCTGAGCATCAGCCCCAGATCGGGGTTGCCGAGTGGATCCTGGTTGGGCACATGTGGGAGTCTGTCTCTCTCTCTCCCCTCCTCTCACTTAAAAAAATAAATTTGTCCTCATTTTGCCAATTAAAAAATAATAATAAAATGGTCAGTGATGTAGATTTATTCATTTAATAAGCATATATTGAATATCCATTCAAATCTATTTGCTCAACACACCCGGCTTAAGCCAAAAATGAATTGTTCACTTAAATGACTAGAAAAGACTGAAGTAGAAGAGCTGCATTCCTGGCTCTTTGTAACCACCAGGACCAGGCTGTTCTTCCCCACCCACTAATTATTTTTGTTCTGAATTAGGTCCCTTCTCAGGCAGCCTCTTCTCTGGCAGACATAATGTGCCTTTGGGGTTGCCTATGATATATCCTTTCAAGTCAAAATCTAGAGGCAAAGTCTGAACCTGCTTTCCTGACAATTTTTTTTTTAATTCAAGAATTTAGTGTCTATGAATAAAGGGTTAACAAAAGCATTTACCCTGCTAAATGACCACCTGATCTTTGGTCAACAGTCTGGCTCTCTTCCCCTAGAAATCTGATAAGAGTCAAGGGTCAACTATATTGTTAAACAATATATCTTAGAATAAAAATGACCCTTGATTAGTGAATTGCACCAGGACTTGGAGGAACTGTAAATCAACTAAATAGTTAATGGACTTGCAATGCTTTGGGTTCCCCTGAGTTCAGTGACTCTTATCCCTGATATTTCCCTTGCAGAGACACTGGAAGCTAAGCCTATGGATTTTTTACAAAAGAAATGAGCTTTTATAGGACATGTCTTCTTCACCTGTGCAATATAGACCTTGTTTTCTCATACCTGAGCTGTTTTGCTATGCTGGACTGCTGCAGATGCTCTTGCAGATAAAAAATGTTTAATGCCATAGGCAAGCTATATTTTCTCTCCTACAACCATCTTAGTAGACTAGTATCAGGGGTGATGTATGGAAAGAGTTCAAATGACTAGCATAGCTGTGAAGACCCCTTGGCAGATGTTGCAGTGCCCATCTCTGAACCATTAACTGCAATGAGGGGAACAGAAATGACCATTAACTGCAATGAGGGGAACAGAAATGACTGATCAAAATAACCTGAAGTTACACATTCTTTCTCTGGAACAAGGGGATGTTGAACTGCTTCACTGAGAGTGCAGGGTAAAAGTAATTTCCCTGAAGTTCTTTGTCAAAAAGAATCAAGTGCCCAGTAGCCAAAACAGTAAATGTTTATTGTGCAAGTGACTCCTTCCCACACACCATATCAAAGCACATAGGAATCCAAATTCTTGCCTCAGCCAAATGACAAATAATTATTTATCAGGAACCAGTAAGCATGCCTATAATTACACATATTAAAATTTCAAATGCTAAAATTCTATAATAGATAACTGGTAGTATTTCTTAAGAAATGGTAATGTACAACTAAACTTTGGTCTACTTATTAGGAGGATCCCATCAAAGAATTCAGCAATCACCCAAATCCCCTGATATCTTGGTTAAAATGTTGATTGATTTTTTTACAAAATGTTTAAAGAAAAAAGTAAGATTAATTTACATTCGAAAGACAGTTCAACACTGTTTAAAAATAAAATACTTTGAAGAATATGTAAGTTTGAAGACTATTGACTCAAAGTAATTGGTGATTTTGTGCAAAGTTAAGTTAAATCTGTTTCTCAGTTTGTTCCTATGGAAAACAAAGATAACACCTACCTCACTAGGTTATTTTGAGAAGTAAATGAGTAAAAATATGAGTAAACACAACAGTGCCTGGCACAAAGAAATAAGCAGCTATCATATGATAATATCATCATCATCATTGTTATCCCAGGAATTCACAAATCTTACATATACAATCCATCTCAACCTGACATTTTTTTCTTAGTTGTAATCATCCTCATAAAGTAATAAAATTTTGTGAATTTTGGAAAAAAGGCATCTAGTAAGAGAAAAAGCTTTATGTAATTAAATTTGAAGAGAATGATTAAGTTGTAACACAGAAACACAAAAATGTGATTCTAAAGAATGTCAATTACTTGTGCAAATATTCCTATGCTCTGAAATGTAGGGGGTTGACAGGGGTCTCATGGGTCAATCCCTGGTAAATATATCAAGGATCAGGCAAAACTGTGTCTAAAATATGAACTAATAATGACCCTAGGTTACACAGGAAAATTCCATATAATTTCAGGAAACTGCATTGCAGGACTCTTGATGTGTCAGACAGTGTTCTTAAAAAGTTCACAGCTTAGTGCATGAAAAAGACCCACAAATAAGCAAAAAAAGTGCAATGTGCTAAATGCTAGGGGGGCATGCACTAGGTGTTCGCTTCTCACAGAGGAGTGGGTTAAACCTGAGATGCCTTTTAACAGATTAAATGCACTCTATTCCACTTCAGTAGCTCCTGTGTGCCTGTCTGTAAGAACTCATAATATAAAATACCAGCCCTTCCCACTGCTCAGATAAGACCCTATGAGCATCTCTGAGTTAATGTCCATTAAATCACTGAGCTTTTCTGAAATAAGGTACTGTAGAAAAACACTAGAGTATGTCACTGAGATTATTACAGCTTTTTGAAATTTACTTTTATCTTTATCAAAGTAAACTGTTAGAGCACAAACATGGCATTGTCATTATGTCAGAAGCCTAAAGAAGGTGAATGCCACCCAAATACATAGCAGCCCACAAAATGAGAACCTATCATCTATTTTGATGGGGGGCCTGGTGGGGGAGATAGAAAGAAAGAGAGATTGACTTTCTAATTTTTTTTTCTGTAACCAGCATGAAGACAAAAGAATTGCTTCTGAAGAATTCTGTAAGGTCTTCATATTTCTAAAAAGAAAAAAATAGGTATAGGTATACAAATAAAAAAGAATTTCAGAACAGCTAATAAATTGAAAGATGATCAAACCTATCTTTATTTAAAGAATACCTATAGAGATTAAGCAGCATTCCTAAATTAATGGAGGAGCAGGCATAGAAATCAGGTCTAAAACTCTCCTTACTATGGGAAGCAATGCCCACAATTATTTTAAGGCCTCTCATTGTATTAATAATAGTATTGTGATTTACATGGATCAGATTCACAAGTTAAATAGAGTTTTGGTAGACATCAGAGAAATGACACTGTGAGCGGTGCTCCCAATATCTCGCCCTGAAATTTCAACAAATTCAACAACTAAAGACAGAGAAAAAAAATTCAGGAGCATCTGAAATATACACACACCAGAGAAAGGTAGGATTGGACGAGTAGGTGGCTAAATATATAATCCACTCTGAAGGAAATAAGACGAAGCACGGAGTATTCCGCTTTCCTCGTTGATCTGAGGAAGGGCCACATTCATTTGGAAAAGAGAAAAACAGAGGAGCTGGGGCAGAGGGAAGAAGCTGGGATAGGGTGGAAGATCAAGCAGAGAAGAGAAAGCGCTGACTCCGCCTAAGATTGCGAATGCAGGGCTAGCACTGGCGGCAGGCTTCAACCCTACAGAAGCTGGCACCAGAGCAGCTTTGTGCGCTCCCTGTCTGTGATCTCTGGCGGTGTGCGAGTGGCTCCACCTGGCACCTCTGGCGAGGGCACACTCACTCATGGGCAGAAGGGCTAGGCCTGAGATTGTCAGTGGTAGACTTCTGAATGGGGCTGTAGTGAACGTTTCTGTGTGGTCACGGCTCCCCGACCAACAGCACAGGAAGTACACAAGGATCGGGATTTCTAGGCCTCAACCTATCTGGCCGAGGTGTCTCCACCAGCCAATATAGGTCTCAAAGCGCTTTCCTGCATTTCAAGCACTGACTGAGATCACAGGTGTTATGCGCCTAAGTGGGCAGGAGCTGATCTCCATGTGAACTGTTGAAGTTGACGGGGCTGGGCACGCATGCAGCTTGCTGTGGGCTACCAAACAGGGCACAAGGGAGAAAAGCCTGTGGGGAGATTAGACCCACAGAGAGCTGAGGCATACAAGAAGACATGCTGGGGGCCCTGAGAAAGCAGCCTGATCTGCAATCGGCTACCAGCCCACAGCACTCTGAGACATGCTAGGCCTGTCCACTGGTCCTTACAAGGTGCCAGACCTGGAATCAGCTCCCAGCCCTGCCTGCTTTCGCTGGCAGCTCTACCTTACCCAGAACTTGTGCTTTGAGCAGTGCTGGATGAAGGACCTGGCTAAATTAGAGCCTCTTGCTTTGCAAGCAGTGGCTGGGGCAACCTCACAGCTAAATCCCAGGCTGTAGGCTCAGGGGTGAGAGATTTGGGGAAAGGCACCTGGAAAACTAGCTGAGTCTTGCATTGTGGAAGCCTGCAAACCCAAACAAGCCCCGCCTACCAATGGGACTGAGGTCTAGCCTACATCATTGCCATAGCGACACAACAGTAAATATCTGCTCAAGAGCGCCACAGGGCAAACCCTGTAATACAGCGCCACCTGCCGAAAAAAGAAAAGAAGCAGCTATCTCTTAAAACCTGGAAAAAATTACATTTTTTATAACTTCTTTTCCTTTTCTTTTTTTTTTTTTTTCCACTTTGGTCATTTTACTTCTTTCCATTTTATTCTTTCCTTTTTCTTTTGAACTTCATTGTCCATAGTTGTTACATTTTTTATACTTGTTTTATAACATTTTTTTCTTTTCTCTTTTTTTTCTTTTTTCTCTCTATTCAATTGTCATTTATCAACAATTTATTTTATTTTGGATTCATATTTTTCTTTGAGGAATTTTGCATGTTTTTTTACTTCATTTTTTATCTCTTTATCATTTTCCCTCAGTTCTGGCTCCCCATTCTCTAGATGTGTTCCAGTTATCATAATATAATTTTCATTTTTTCACTGTATCTTTTCAACTTCTAATTTATTATTTTCTAAATTATCTCATTAGTGTTATTAACAATACCACTCTCAAATGTCATTAAGACATTTGAAAAAGGAAAAATAAATTAAATATTATGGATACAAAAGACAGAGATGTAGCTCAGATAGATGATGAAAAATCTCTAGAAAAATAATCTTAATAGTTTGAAAATCTTGGAGTTAAATGACAAAGAATTAAAAATTAAAGTCCTAAAAATACTCAGGGAAATACAAGAAAGCACAAAAAGGCAATTTAGAAAGCTCAAAAAACAATTCAATGAACAAAAAGAATACACCACCAAGGAAATTTAAACAAAATAAATCAGAGATGAAAAACTCAATTCATGAACTGAAAAATGACATAACAAGTTTAGCTAATAGAACAGGCCAGAAAGAGGACAGAATTAGTGAAGTAGAAGACAGGCAAGTAGAGACACTACAGAGAGAAGAGGAGACAGACTCACAAATTTAAAAAAATGAGCAAGTTTTACAGGAATTGTTTGACTCCATCAGAAAGAGCAACATACGAATAATGGGTATATCAGAACAAGAAAATAGAAAAAATGGAATGGAGAACATATTCAAACAAATAATAGATGAGAACTTACCAAGCCTATGAAAAGAATTAGAGCCTCAAATCCAAGAACCAAACAGAACACCAAGTTACCTAAACCCAAACAGACCTACTCCAAGGGACATGGTAATGAAATGATCACAAACCAATGACAAAGAAAAAATCCTCAAAGCAGTCAGGGAAAAGAAGAATACAACATATAAAGGAAGGCCCATTAGGCTATCATCAGATTTCTCAGCAGAAACTCCACAAGCCAGAAGAGAGTGGACCCCAATATTTAAAGTACTGAAAGAGAGAAACTTCCAGCCAAGAATACTATATCCATCAAAGTTATCCTTTAAATATGAAGGGGAAATAAAACATTCACAGATATAGAAAAGATGAGGGAATTTATCACCAGAAAACCCCACTTCAGGAAATACTAAAGAGGGTAATCAGACCAGACACAAAGAACAAAACAAAACAAAATGACAAGTAAAAGCTCCAACAAGGTCACAATAAAAATAAGATTAATCTGTGATAAAAAAGGGGGGAGAGGACAAATATTAACAGTAGAAAAGGAGGACAGAGTGCAGAGGCACTCATGAGTACTACAATGAATATGATATACACCCTTTTTCTTAACTAATGGTAACCAACCCTGAAAAAAAAAACACTACAGAAACACATGGTTTAAAAAAAGAAGAAACAGAGGAAAGAAGTATGAAATACAACCAAACAAAAAAAATGACAGAAAAACAAAAGAGAAGAACCAAACAAGATACAGAGCTATCAGAAAGTAATATAGAAAATGGCAATAGAAAACCCTCAAATGTCAATAATTACACTAAATGTAAATTGAATTCACCAATAAACAGACACAGAGTAGCAGAATGAATTAAAAAAGAAAATCCAACTGTATGCTGCCTTCAAGAAATACATCTAAGCTACAAGGATAAAAACAAATTCAAAGTGAAAGGCTAGAAAACAATTATCTAAGCAAATAACATCCAAAGGAAAGCAGGTGTAGCAAGACTCATATCTAACAATGCTGACTACAAGACAGCAAAGGTAATCAGAGACAAAGATGGTCATTTCATAATGATAAAGGGGACATTGAATCAAGAAGACATAACACTTCTTAATATATATGCACCAAACCAAGGAGCACGAAAGTATATAACATCTACTTACTGATCTAAAAATAAAAACCGACAAAAATACAATCATACTTGGAGACTTCAATACACCAAAATAGACCTCAACACTCTAGATCATTCATCCAAACAGAAAATCAATAAAGAAATATGGACCTCAAATGAAACTCTAGAACAATTGGATATGATAAACATCTACAGGACATTTTATTCCAAAATGCCAGAGTATACATTTTTGTCCAGTGTACATGGAACATTCTCAAGAATTAACCATATGTTGAGCCCCAAAACTAACATCAACAAATTCAGAAAGATTGAAATTAGACCAAACATATTCTCTGATCATAAAGCTTTGAAACTAGAATTTAACTGCAAATAATAAGTAAACAAACCCACAAAAATGTAAAAATTAAACAACATACTTCTAAAAAATGAGTGGGCCAAAGAAGAAATTAAAGCAAAGATTAAAAGATACATAAAGACAAATGAAAATGACAATATGACATATTAGAATCATATTAGACATATAGGAATACACAAAAAGCAGTAATAAGAGGAAAGTTTATATTACTACAAGCCTATATGAACAAAGAAGAGAGAGCCCAAGTATACAACTTAACATCACATCTTAAGAAACTAGAAAAAAAAGAACTAAGGCAACCCAAAATCAGTAGAAGAAAGAAAATAATAAAGATCAGAGCAGAAATAAATGAAATAGAGAACAGAAAAATATGGAAAAATCAATAAAACAAGGAGCTGGTTCTTTGAGAAGATCAACAAAATTGACAAACCCTTGGCAAGACTCACTAAGAAAAACAAGAAAAGAGTCATATAAACAAAATCCAAAATGAAAGAGGAGAAATCACCACAGATATCATAGATATACAAAGAATTATTGTAGAATATTATGAAAAACTATATGCCACCAAATTTAACAATCTAGAAGAAATGGATAAATTCTTAGAACAATACAATCTTCCTAGACTGAATCATGAAGAAGCAGAAAGCCTAAACAGACCCATTAGCAGGGAGGAAATAGAAACAACTATAAATAGCCTCTCCAAAAATAAAAGTCCAGGGCCAGACGGCTATACTAGTGAATTCTATCATTCAAAGAAGACTTGGTTCCTAGTCTACTCAAAGTCTTCCAAAAAATTGAAGAAGAAGCAATACTTTCAAACCCATTTTATGAAGCCACCTAATACCAAACCTGGCTAGTACAACATACACGCATACAAAAACAACAGACCAATAACTCTAATGAATACAGATGCTAAAATCCTAAACAAAATACTAGCAAATTGAATACATCAACACATTAAAAAAATAATTCATTATGACCAAGTGGGATTCCTCTCGAATTCACAAGGATGGTTCAACATACGTAAAACCATTAATGTAATATACCATATCAAAATAACAAAGAAAAAAACAATATGATTCTATCAATAGATGCTGAAAAACATTTGATAAAATACAATATTATTTTATGTTTAAAACACTCAACAAAATGGGTATAGAAGGAAAATACCTCAACATAATAAAAGACATTTATGACAACCCATCAGCTAATGTCATATTAAATGGCAAAAAACTGAAGACTTTTCCTCTAAAATCTGGAACAAGATAAGATTGCCCATTCTCTCCATTCTTATTCAATGTAGTGCTGGAAGTTCTAGCCAGAGTAATCAGATAAGAGAAAGAAATAAAAAATATTTATATTGAGAAAGAAGAAGTAAAGGTTTCACTTTTTGTAGATGATATGATTCTGCACATTGAAAATCCCAAAGTCTCCACAAAGAGATTATTAGAAACAGTAAACCAATACGGTAAGGTCACAGGATACAAAATTAATATACAGAAGTCTATAGCCTTCCTATATGCCAACAATTACACATTAGAAAATGAACTCAAAAATATAATCCCTTTTATGGTTGCAACAAAAAATAAATAAAATGCCTAGGAATAAACATAATAAAGAATGTAAAGAACCTATATAATGAAAACTACAAAGCAGTGGTAAGGGAAATCCAAAAAGATACAATGATATGAAAAAATATTCCTTGTTCTTGGATAGAAAGAATAAATATAGTCAAAATGACCATATTACCCAAAGCAATATACAAATTTAATACAATTCCCATCAAAATTCCAATGACATTTTTTAAAGAAATGAAACAAAAATCATCAGATTTATATGGAACTATAAAAAACCCAAATAGCCAAAGTAATCCTAAAGAAAAACAACAAAGCTGGGGGCATTGAAATACCTGACTTCAAATTATATTACAGAGCCACCATAATCAAATAGCATGATACTGGAATAAAAATAGACACTCAGACCAATGGAACAGAGAATCGATAGCCCAGAAAAAATACCACATATATATGGTCAAATAATCTTTGATAAAAGAGCCAAAAACACACAATGGAGAAAAGAAAGCCTCTTCGATAAATGGTGCTGGGAAAACTGGAGAGCCACATGCAAAAGAATGAAACTTAACTACAGTTTGTCTCCTTGTACCAAAATTAATTCAAAATGGATCAAAGACATAAATTTAAAACCTGAAACAATATATTACATAGAAGAAAACATAGGTACTAAACTCATGGACCTTGTTCATAAAGAGCATTTTATGAACTTGACTCCAAAAGCAAGGTAAGTGAAGGTGAAGATAAATAAATGGGACCATATCAGAATAAGAAGCTTTGCACAGCAAGAGAACCTGACAACAAAACAGACAGCCAACTAAATGGGAGATGATATTTTCAAAGAACAGCTCAGATAAGGGCCTAATATACAAAATATACAAATAACTCACAAAACTCAACAACAAACAAGCAAACAATGCAATAAAAAGATGGGAAGAGGACGTGAACAGACACTTCTCCCAGGAAGAAATACAAATGGCCAATAGATATATGAAAAGATGCTCATCTTCATTAGCTAGAGAAATGCAAATCAAAACTACAATGAGATACCACCTCACACCTGTTAGATTAGCTATTATCAACAAGACAGGTAATAACAAGTGTTGGAGAGGCTGTGGAGAAAAAGGAACCCTCATTCACTGTTGGCGGGAATGTAAAGTGGTACAACCATTATGAAAGAAAGTATGGTGGTGCCTCAAAAAATTAAGAATAGAACTCCCATATGACCCAGCAATTCCTCTACTGGGTATATACCCCCAAAACTCAAACACATTGGAACGTAAAGACACATGCAGGCCCATGTTCATTGCAGCATTGTTTACAGTGGTCAAGACATGGAAACAAACAAAAAGCCCTTCAATAGATGACTGGATAAAGAAGATGTGGTACATATATACTATGGAATACTACTCAGCCATAAGAAATGATGACATCGGATCATTTACAACAACATGCATGGAACTTGATAACATTATACTGAGTGAAATAAGTAAATCAGAAAAAACTAAGAACTGAATGATTCCATACATAGGTGGGACACAAAATTGAGACTCATGTTACCAGGGGGAAGGCAAGGGAGGAGGAGGAGGTGGTGGAGGAGGGGAGGGGCATTAAGGAAACCAAATAAGAGGCGATGGAGGACAATTTGACTTTGGGTGATGGGTATACAACATAATTAAATGTCAAAATGATCTTGAGATGTTTTCACTGAATCTATGTATTCTAATTGATCAATGTCACCCCTTTAAAATTAATTGTCTAAATAATATTTTTTTAAAAAATAGAATTTTGTTTCCAAGACTAGGAACATATCATTTTTAACATTGCTTCTATAGAAAAAGAAAATTCTTTTTAAATTTCAAGAACACTCACTAATAAATCTTTGCTAACACAATTTATTTTTTAATTTTATTCTTGTATGTTGTTCATATGACTGGTGATCCTTACATTCATTCTGGAGGGCAATTCCCTTCCCCTTGTTTTGTCCCAGTTTGACACAATGTCTACTTTATTGCCTTTAATTCTGTGCTCAATAATTATCCTGAATGCAAATATTGGAAGCCTACTAGGTAGTGTCTGTTCAGTTTTGACATGGAGTAAGCACTGTCCTGAGGGAGAAACATCAAAAAACAAGAATGCCAAAATGCTTATACATTGTACAATTTCAGGTTTTCTCCTTAAAACTCATCATACTCTACATTTTCACCAATTGGCATAAAACTTGACTTTTTTTTTGAAACAAAAGTTTTCTAATGGTTTCATGATGGTTAACCCCACTAAAAATTCTGAGGGATTTAACTGTTAGAGACACATAGCTTGAAATGCCTTATAAACTAAAACTTTAATCAGAGCATTTTTTGCATATTTTCTTCACTCACCATAATGGCAAAAGCTTTTGATACTCAGCAACATGCTTAGCTAAGAAAAAATAATGAAATGAAAAACAAGATAATTTGGAAGTTACCTTACAAAATTACTTTCCTGAACTTGAGCTGAAATTCAGTAAAGGTGACCACAATATAGATCCATCAAGTATGTTATTCTGGGTTCTATTTTAGTCTTCCTTCAAGAAAAGATTGTTTTCACTTTAGTAAACTTAAAACACTTTTGGTCCATTACTCAGGTAGACATAAGACAGGAAACTGACTTTTCTATTTACTGCTGGCATTACAATAAGCATTTTATTGTGCCTATTACCTGAGGCCCATTTCAGTTTTCATTGCTGTGGTGCTTACCATCTCTCCAAACTATTTGACATGTAAGAAGTCTGAACTAGGGAGAAGAACTGAAGCTGCTGAAATTGGAAATCATCATTTGTAATGTTCTCATCAACAAGGTCATTCAATTTTCTCCACATTTGTTTGAAAGCTTGGCATCAGAAACAGAGAAAGAAAGTGGTAGATAATCCAGAGTTGTAAAGTATTAAAACAAGTGTAACAGCAGGATTAGAGACAAAGGCAGAGGACACTGGTGAGAGAATAGTCGGGCTTTAGCCTGAGAAGCGAAGGGATTGCAGTTGGAAAGAAAAGAAGAAACTAGGAAAATAAAGAGTGGTTGAAGGGAGGGAAAGCCTCATAAAATTTCAGAATTTTGAGTAGTGAGGAAAGAAGAGAGACAGGAGAGCACTTATATATGAGAGAAAATTCAAGTGGAGACTCGAGAAGGGGGAGGTCAAATAAAATGAAGGTGAAGTAGTTAGAGGTCAACAGGTCACGAAACTGGGAAGCTATGTGTTAGATGATTACTGCTTAAAGATGGTCTTCCATGGGTCTCTCACACTTCTGCATATATTGTGAGCTATGCATTAACACTGTTAAATCTGGAAAATCATTTTCAGGATTTTTATACAATGAACAGCCTCAGAAAGCAGGAACAGTCTCTCTCTCTCTCTCTCTCTCTCTCTCTCTCTCTGGAGGAGAGGGGAAGCACATGAATTGTCCATTATAAAAGATTCAGGCATCTTAAGTTCAGGGATTTTGTTCTAAAATGAAACCTATTGAATGTGCAGGTATCATCTGGCTCTCTTCACTGCAGGAATTCAGAAAAATTCTAATACTCTGCCTGGTGTTATTACTGTGAGTAATAAATTATTTTGACCAAGTTGTTTCATGTCTTTCCACCAGCAGCCATGAAGCTGTGATGTTATCTTGTTACTTGCAAAGAGGATACAATCTCAAATCTTTTATAATCTTGATAGTTTTGACATTGAGGAGGAGTGCTAACAAACACATGGATTTTTTTGAAGAAAGATGAGAAAATTTAACAAAATATGAAAGAAGTTATGGAAATTAGTAGTAAACATGTTGACCAAATGGTATGGTATATGGACAGTATATAGTTTTCCAAAGCATTAACTTTGTAATGGAGAAAAAATAGAAAAGTAGGTTCAAAGACAGCTGTTTAAACAGTGTCCTAACTGTTGTTGACTCTCCTTTGGGTAAAATGACTTGCTCACCAGTCAACTAGCCTGAGTTTTGCCCCACTGTAACAACTACCATCAAAATTTATCCTGATTTCTCAGGGAAAATGAATCTTTTATAATGGGCAAAAAGCATGCTTATCCCTGAAAAGATGATGTAGAAAAAAAAAGCTTGGTGTTTTATTCATAATACAAGCTAAAATATGAGACACATACTGAATTATCCTACAGCAATCTCCATTCACTTCTGTAACACAATGGCTTCTGATGAAATGTCCCATTAGTACACCACTATGTCAATCACTAATTAATGACTGGGACCAAGTCCATTTAATTGGTCTAATACAGCAATTAATTAAGGCTACTACCAACTTAACTTCAAATGGTATTAATCTTTTTCTTTTATATGAATTATATTTTATTCATTTTCGTGAGCATAAAAAATACTTTTTTTTTTTCTTAAGCAAGAAGTGGGGAAGCAGAGAGACAGACTACCACATGTGCCCACACCAGAATCCACCCAGCAAACCCCCTGCAAGGAGATGCTCTGCCCATCTGGGGATGCTGCTCCATTCCTTGGCAACCAAGCTATTTTAGCGCCTGAGGTAAGGAGGCCATGGAGCCATCCTCAGAGACCAGGGCCAACTTGCTCCAATTGAACCAAGGCAGCAAGGGAGGAAGAGAGAGAAGCGGGGGAGAAGCAGATGGTCGATTCTCCTGTGTCCTGATTGAGAATTAAACCTGGGACATCCTCATGCCAGGCCAATGCTCTATAACTAAGCCAACCAGCCAGGGCAAAAAAACTCTTTCCGATTCACAAATTTCTGTTTTACTGCTAAAAATGTTTTACCATATTACTTTCATATTTTCCAATTCTCTATTTTCTTACTTCTTTGTTTTATTTTATTTTTTTAATTTACTGTGTTAACTTAGTTTTTTTATTAATTTTAATGGGGTGACACCAATAAATCAGGGTACATATGTACAACAAAAACATCTCCAGGTTATCTTATCATTCAATTATGTTGCATACCCATCACCCAAAGTCAAATTGTCCTCTGTCACCTTCTGTCTGGTTTTCCCTGTGCCCCTCCCCTCTGTTAATTTAGTTTTAATGTCCCATTCGATATAACAACTTCAACCCCACATTCCCCTTCCTTCTGACAGTTGTCCGTCAGTTCTTTGTGACCCTGTCTCTGTTTCTATTTTGTTCCTCAGTTAATTGTGTTCATCAGATATCACATATAAGTGAGATCATATAATATGTCTCTTTCTCTGCCTGGCTTACTTCACTTAGCATAATAATCTCCAGGTCTATCCAGACCATCACAAAAGGTATGATTTACTTCTTTTAGACAGCCTCATAGTATTCCATTGTGTAAATGTACCACTGCACTGCTTTTTAATCCACTCATCCACTGACAGACACCTGGGCTGTTTGCAGATCTTGGCTATTGTAAACAATGCTGCAATAAACATTAGGGTTCATATCTTCTTTTGAATTAGTATTTTGGGATTCTTAGGATATATTCCTAAAAGTGGGATAGCTGGGTCAAAAGGCAGTTCCATTTTAAATTTTTAAGAAAACACTATACTGTATTCCACAGTGGCTGCACAAGTCTACATTCCTACCAGCAATGCAGGAGGGTTCCCTTTTTCCCACACCCTTGCCAGCACTTGTAGTTTGCTGATTTGTTAATAAGAGCCATTCTGACAGGTATGTGGTGATATCTCATTGTGGATTTAATTTGCATTTCTTTGATGATTAGTTACCTTGAGCATTTTTCATATGCACATTGGCCATTTATCTGTCCTCTTTGGAGAAGAGTCTACTCAGTTCTTTTGCCATTTTTTAATTGGATTGTTTACCTTGCTGGTGTTGAGTTTTAGAAGTTCTTTATAAAATTTGGTTATTAACCACTTATCAGACATACTAGCGAATATGTTCTTTCATTGTGGGCTGTTTGCCCATTTTTTAATTGGATTGTTTACCTTCCAGGTGTTTAGAAGTTTCTTATAAATTTTAGTTATTAACCCCTTAGCAGATGTATCAGTGAATATTTTCTCCCATTGAGTGGGTTGTCTTTATATTTTGATAATGATATATTTTGCTGTGCAAACGCTTTTTAGTTTGATATAGTCCAATTTGTTTATTTTGTCTTTTATTTCACTTACCCATGGAGATACATCAACAAAAATATTGCTATGAGAGGTATTGGAGAGTTCACTGCCTATGTTTTCTTCCAAGATGTTTATGATTTCACGATTTACATTTAAGTCTCTTATCCATTTTTTTTATTTTTGTGAATGTTGGTAGTCTAGTTTCATTTTTTTTCATGTACCTGTTCAATTTTCCTAACACCATTTATTAAAGAGACTGGCTTTACTCTATTGTATGCTCTTGCTTCTTTTGTCAAATGTTAATTGACAAGGTTTATTGTCAAAGGTGTGGGTTTATTTCTGGCTTCTCTGTTCTGTTCCATTGATCTGTATGTCTAGTTTTATGCCAGTACCAAGCTGTTTTTGATTACAAGCAGTGGTGGGACTTAAATAATTTAACAACTGGTTCTCTGCCTTAATGATGGATTTAGGTATAAAAAACTATATATATACCAAAAGGTAGTTTATTATTTTGTGCATTTAATACTTAAATAAGAACAATAAAAAACTACACAAAATTAGATTATGTTATGAATGTTAAAAAATCAACAAAATATATTAAATAACACTTGACAAGAAAAACAATAAAACTTATTTAAAATATTCCCATGTTGCTTCTTGATTGGCATTCTCACTTGCAGTTTTCTTAGCTTTTGTTCTAGCTTCCTATTGGTTTCACTGTTTGGGGAGGGGATAAACTTTACTACGGACACTTAGAATATGCTGTTGTGCAGATGAATGTTAAAAAAGAGAAAGAATGTAAATTTGTAATTTCCACATTGGGCGACAGCCCAGGCACCCATGTTGGAGAGAACCCTGATTATAAGTGCTATTTTTACAACTGGTTTGCTGAACTCAACATAAAATTAGGTATCGGTTCTGCTGAACTAGTGCAAACTGGCTGAATCCCACCACTGATTACAAGAGTCTTTTAGTATAACTTGATATTAGGAAATATAATACCTCCTACTTTGTTCTTCGTTTTCAAGATTGCTAAGGCTATTTGGGTTCTTGTTTGGTTCCAGATAAATTTTTGGAATATTTGTTCTAGATCTTTGAAGTATGACATTGATATTTTAATAGGAAGTGCATTGAATCTATAAATTGCTTTGGGTAGTATGGACATTTTAATGAAGTTAGTTCTTCCTATCCATGAACACAGTATATGTTTCCACTTCTTTATATCTTTCTTGATTTCTTTTTGCAATGTGTTATAATTTTCTGAGTACAAGTCTTTTATCTCATTGGTTAAATTTATTCCTAGGTACCTTATTTTTTGTTGTTGTTGTTGCAATAATAGAGAGGATTGTTTCCTTAATTACTTTTTCTGAAAGTTTGATGTTGGTGTATAAAAATGTCACTGATTTATGAATATTAATTTTATGTCCTGTCAACTTACCAAATTTATTTATCAGGTCCAATAGTATTTTGGCTGAAATATTTGGGTTTTCTATGTACAGTGTCACGTCATCAGCAAATAGAGTTTTACTACTTCTTTTGCAATTTGGATACCTTTTATTTCTTCTTCTTGTCTAATTGCTATGGCTAAGACTTCCAGAAGCATGTTGAATAAGAGTGGTGAAAGGGGGCACTCCTGTTTTGGTCTTGATCTTAAGGGGATTGTTTTTAATTTTTGCCTATTGAGTATGATACTGTCTGTCAGTTTATCATAGATGGCCTTTATTATGTTGACATATTCCACTTTGCTGAGAGTTTTGATTATAAATGAGTGCTGGATTTTATCAAATGCTTTTTCTGCATCTATTGATATGACCATGTGGTTTTTATTTTTCTTTTTATTTATGTGACGAATCATGTTTATTGATATCAGAATATTTTACCAGTCTTACCTCCTCAAAATAAATGCCACTTGATTATGATGTATGACTTATTTAATGTATTGCTGAATACAGTTTGCTCATATTTTATATTGATAATTCTGGCATCTATGTTCATCAGGAATATTGGCCTATATTTTTCTTTCTTTTTAGTATCTTTACCTGGTTTAAGAATTAGAATAAAGTTTTTCATAAAATGAGGTTAAAGTACTGCCATCCCTTGAATGTTTTAGAATAGCTTGAAAAGGATAGGTATTATTTGTTCTTTGAGTGTTTGATAAAATTCACCTGTG
The DNA here is from genome assembly GCA_037038555.1 of Rhynchonycteris naso. Lineage (NCBI taxonomy): Eukaryota > Metazoa > Chordata > Mammalia > Chiroptera > Emballonuridae > Rhynchonycteris > Rhynchonycteris naso. Next base: position 109,702,006 of record CM072999.1, on the reverse strand, counting down.
AAGGCATCCAGTCTAAAACTTCTGTTTGCTGGGAGTTTTTGGTAACTTTCAATTTCATTTGTTGTAACTGGTCTGCTCCGGTTTCCTGATTCTTCCAGATTCAGTTTTGGAAGGTTATATTCTAGGAATTTATCTATTTTTCCTGGTTGTTGAATATTTTGGCATATAGATCTTTACAATTTTTTTTTTACATTTCTTTGTATTTCTGTGATGCCAGTTTTATTTCTCCTCTTTCATTTCTAATTTTATTTATTTGGGTCTTCTCTCTTCTTTTATTAATGAATCTGATTAAAGCAGGGGTTGGGAATCCTTTTGGCTGAGAGAGCCATGAACACCACATATTTTAAAATGTAATTTCATGAAAGCCATACAATATATGTTTAACACTAAATACAAGTAAATGTATGCATTTTATGTAACACCAACACTTTATTTACTTATTTTTTTATAGAGATAGAGAGAGAGTCAGAGAGAGGGATAGATAGGGACAGACAGACAGGAACAAAGAGGGATGAGAAGCATCAATCATCATTTTTTTGTTTTGACACCTTAGTTGTTCATTGATTGCTTTCTCATATGTGCCTTGACCGTGCGCCTTCAGCAGACTGAGTAACCGCTTGCTCGTGGCAGCGACCTTGGACTCAAGCTGGTGAGCTTCTGCTCAAACCAAATGAGCCCATGCTCAAGCTGGCGACCTCAGGGTCTCGAACCTGGGCTCCTCCACATCCCAGTCCGATGCTCTTTCCACTGCGCCACCGCCTGGTCAGGCTGTAACACCAACACTTTTAAAGTACAATAAGTCTCTGAATTCTTTTTAATAATGTTATGCTGTTCCTAACCAATGGTGAATAAAGTAATGCCTACCATCAATGTGACTTCTGGTGCTACATGGTTTTGCTAATGGCTTTGTAGTCTGGTTGATACATGGTGAGGTTAAGCTTCATGCAGGCGTTGAGACTTCCATCCCTTAAACTTGATCGTAGGTTGGTCTTAATGTTCTTTAGATGTGAGAAAGACTGCTCACATGCATACGTAGAGTCAAACATTGTCAGTACAGCAATACTCATACACTGCAGTGTGTGGTATGTGATGGAAAGCATGTTCCAAGTTGTGACAATCAGCTGTTCGTGGGTTAAAGTTTTTTTATTTTTCCCCACTTGTGTTTGCTGGCCAACTCTGCTTGCTGTCATGCAAGTCTTTCCAAATCTTCATTCAGTGACTTAAACTTATTCACCCACATGTCTGAGGCCTTCAGGTCAGCAGCTTGTAGCTCAAAATCACTGATGGAGACACCAAAAATGTAACTCAGGTCAGCACTGTCCACTGCACACTCATTAGGATGGGTGATGAACTTAAAAAGACAAAATTCTCCAAACCGCACTTTGAATGACTGCAGGAGATTAGATGTGAAGCCCGCTAGCTGCTGAAGATCAAGATGTTAAGCAGGGTCACTCGCTGTGCATGCATCTTTAAAATCTCCCAGTTTTTCAAAGTGTAGTAAACAACCTGTTTCAATGTTGGAGATGAAGAGTTCCAGCTTGTTTTCAAATGCAAAAACTGCTTGTTGAAGGGATAAGACTGTATTTCCAACACCTTTCATTTTCACATTGAGCTGGTTCAGATGTTCAGTCATGTCCATGAGATAGTAGACTTCAGGAGCCACTCAGTATTAGCTAACTCAGGATGCTCAATGTTTTTCATTTCAAGAAAAGTCCAAATTTCACTCAGACAAATTGCGAAACGACTGAGCACCTTCCCTCTTGACAACCAATGCACATTGCTGTGCAGAAGCAGACCAGAATAATTATTTCCAACTTGATCTAGCAGTGTTTTAAACTGGCAATTATTTAAAGCTCAGGCAACAATAACGTTATCCACCCAAATGACCGGTGATGTCACCTCACCAAACTGCTCGCCACACATCTGAGCACAAAGTGCCTCCTGATGTAGGATGCAGTGAAAACTTAGGATGGGTCTCTTTTCATGTTCACAAAGAAGTGCTACGAATCCTGTTTTTCCTCACCATACACGAAGCACCATCAGTACACACCGAAATAAGTTTATCCATTGGTAGATTTTTTTCTTTAGTGAACTCAATGAAAGACTTGAATAAATCCTCCCCTCTTGTTTCTTTTATAGGCAAAACAGCAAGACTTTCCTCATGTAGTGTGTCACCGACAGCATACCTCACAATAATGCTGAACTTGAATCATAATGGCTTATGTCTGTTGACTCATCCAAAGCAAGAGAAAAGAATGGTGCTGCATTTATGTCCTCTACTTGTGTTGACTCAATTTGATTTGCCATCATGATGGTATGATTGTAAAGAGTTCTTGCTGGCAGAGGCATGTCTTGTATTCGTTTGATTATCTTGTCTTTATCTGAAAAGTCGTCAAAAAGTTCACTGGCAACATCAAGCATGAATGTTTGGCATACTCCCCATCTGTGAATGGCTTTCTGTTTCTCACAATTGCTAAAGCACCAGCAAAGCTAACCGAATTCCAGTCACCTAGTTGGGTCCAAACATGGAGTTGCTGCTGACTAACTTGCACTCTGCACAGTACCTCTTAACATGCTTTCTTCCTGCTGTTCCCCGCTGGATATTTCGATGCAAATGTAGTATGGTGTGTGTTGAAGAACTGCTTTATATTTGACCATTTCATTGATGCGATTTTATCACTGCCTTGGCTGCGGGAGGGGAAGAGAGAGATAGAGAGAAAGGAGGGAGGGGAGGGTGGAAAAGAAGATGGGCACTTCTCCTGTGTGCCCTGGCTGGGCATCAAACCCGTGACTTCCACACGCCAGGTCAATGCTCTACCGCTGAGCCAACCAGCCAGGGCCAGATGATTGTTCCTACATTTAGTTGTTATTCTAATTTTTTTTACTGGAGGTAGCTGTTAGAACATCTGCCTACTCCATCGTCATTTTGGAAATCCTCTCCAAGCAGTATTGATCTGGACTATGGCTGCCTCGGTGTTCCAGACATAGTCAACTTAAGAAAGCTGATAAACATCAGAGTCTACCTGGACAAGCTAGGTAGCATTTTCTTTAAGTCTCTCTGTTGACGTTTCTGTTTACCCCAAGTCATTAATTCATGTTACAGCTGGATGTATTAGTTTTAACTGGACTCTGCCTTGGCCCACAAGGAGAGGTCAAGGGAAATTTTATCATCCAAAACAACCCAGACCAGTGAGTTCATGTTGGCTTGAATGTCTTCCAGGGATGAAGTGGTGACCTTGATCCCCTCAGCTAATGCCAGAGATTAATTTCTTATCAGCTTTTCTTATTAAAGAACTCAAGTTGCAAGGCAAATTGCCAATAGGACAGACATAAATCAGTTACTTCTCCACAAATCTCCCTAAAGTAAACCAAGTGTAGTTTCATTTAAGAGAGACCTCCACAGTTGTCTTAGGGCTACACAATCCACAGGTGTTTCCTTAAAATTTTGCAGATTTATTCTGTTTGCACCCTTGAGATTGTCACTGTGTTTGGGGATATCATAATATAATCAAATAGTATGTGCTCATTTGTGTAAAGCTTCTTTCATATAGTATAACTTTTTTATTGACCTTAGCAAGAAAGAAATGGAGAGAGAGAGAGAGAAGAACATTGATCTGTTCCTATATGTGCCCTGACCAGGGATTGAACCTGCAACCTCTGAACTTTGGAATAATGCTCTACCCAACCGAGCTATTTAGCCAGGAGGAACATAATGTTTCTGAGATTCATTCACATTGTCACATAGCAATGTGTTGTTCCTTTTTATATCTAAGTAGTATTCCTTTGTATGGCTATTCTCCAGTTTATTTCACTATGCTTTTTCTATTTTTCAACCATCATGAATACAGCTGTTATGAATATATCTGTAAAGTATTTTTGTAGACAAAATTTTTATTACTACTGGAAAAACACCAAAGGGTAGAATTGGCATATCACAGGCTAGGTATGTTTAGTATTGAAAAAAAGTGTAAGGAAACACAAGATGGCAGCGGAGTAGGCAGACGCACAGACTCCCAGCTCACACCACCAAACTGGATTACAAATTAATTTAGGAACATCCAGCATGAAAAAACCAACTCTGGACTAAAAGAACTGCTCTCAAAATCCAAGGAGCAAACAAGAAGCCACACCGAGCCTGGTGGGGAGCACCAAGGAGCAGTGAGCCTCCCCGGCTTATAGAAACAAAGGGGTGGAGGTGAGGCCGAGAGCTCGTTTAAGGAAAGCAGTAGAAAATATCACTCACAGCCACTTGCCTGGGGACCTGGGAATGAGGTGTGTTGAAAGAGCTGGCTTGTTTTCCAAAAAGAAAGGGGGAGAGAGAGACAGCCAGTAACAAACAGTGGAATGCATGGGAGGACCTGAGTGGCAGGAATAATCCAGTGTGGAAAGCATCCATACCTGGAGGAGGTACTAGAGGCGACCATTCCAAGGGGAGGGATTGATTCTTCCACAGAACACAAGACTAAACTGGTTCCAAGTCAACATTCTCAAGATATCTCTCCAGCTCCGATCAGCACAAAAAAGACATAGCTGAAAACAAGAAGTGGGAATGAGGGGCAGTAACTCAGGTCTCCATGGAGATCTGAGATACACCTCCCCCTACTGAAGTGGAGAAAGCACCCCACCCCCAGAGAGAGTAACTGGCAGATCAGGTCTTCAAAGTCTCAGCATTCCTGGATGCAGTTTAATAAACCCCCTGCTGAGATCAGTAAACAAGACTACCACCTAGTTAAGAAAACTGAGAAGAAAACAAACAAATCAAGACTTCAAAGGGGCTCTATTAGAAAAGCCAAATTCCACATTGAATTACAAACAACAGCTGAAGCCAATCCAAAAGGACCTAGAAATAACACAACTGAAAATTAGAGGCAGACAACACCAAGCCTAGACTTAACCAGCTCTACAAACAACACACCCAAACACACAGACATAAGAAGACAGAAAAGTGCAATCCAAATGAAACCACAAGAGAATCCTCCAGGAAATGAACTTTGCGATATGGAAATAACCAAACTCCCAGATGAAGAGTTTAGAATAATGATTGTTATTAATGATAGGATTGTTAATAATGATAGGATGCTTAGGGATCTTAGGACAACAATGGATGGTCATTATGAACACCTAAATAATGAGATAGCAAGTATAAAAAAAAAAACTTTGAAATATTAAAAAAGAATCAGTCAGAGATGACAAATACAATATCAGAAATGAAAACCACAATGGAAGGAATTAAAAGCAGGATGGATGAAGCTGCGGATCGAATCAGCGTGTTGGAAGACAAGATGAACAAAGGCATAAAAGCAGGGCAGAAAAAAGGAAAGAGACTCAAAAAAGTCTGAGAAAACTCTAAGAGAGCTCTGTGACAACATGAAGAGAAATAATATCCGCATAATAGAGGTTATTGAAGAAGAAGAGAAAGAACAAGGGATAGAAATTTTATTCAATCAAATCATAGCTGAAAACTTCCCTAAATTGATGCAAGGAAGAGTCTCACAAGTTAAAAAAGCACATAGATCTCCATTAAACAGAAACCCAAAGAAACCTACACCAAGACACATCATAATTAAAATACCAAAGCTAAGTGATAAAGAGAAAATATTAAAAGCTTCTAGAGAAAAAAAAGCTATCACATACAAGGGAGCACCCATAAGGATGACATGCAACTTCTCAACAGAAACACTTGAGGCTAGAAGGAAACAGCAAGAAATATTCAAAGTAATGCAGAACAAGAGCCTACAACCAAGACTACTATACCAACAAAGCTATCATTTAAAATTGAAGGAGAAATAAAAAGCTTCCCAGACAAAAGAAAACTTAAGGAATTCATTACAACAAAACCAATGCTGCAGAAAATGTTAAGGGGCCTGTTGTAAACAGATCAAAGTGGGAAAAGGATATAGCAAAAGAGGAATACATCTTTAAAATATAAAATGGCAATAAACAACTACATATCAAAAATAACCTTAAATGTAAATCAATTAAATAATCCAATCAAAAGACATAGGGTAGCTACATGGATAAAAAAACAGGAACCATACATATGCTGTCTACAAGAGACACACCTTAAAACAAAAGATGCACATAGACTGAAGGTAAAAGGATGGGAAAAAAAATTTCATGCAAACAAAAATGAAAAAAAAGCTGGAGTAGCAATGCTTAGACAAAATGAACTTTAAAACCAAGGCTATAGTAAGAGATAAAGAAAGTCACTACATAATGATAAAGAGAGCAATCCAACATAAAGATATAACCATCATAAATATCTACGCACCCAATATAGGAGCTCCTAAATATATAAAGCAGACTTTGATGGATTTAAAGGGCAAGATCAACAGCAATACTATAATAGTAGGAGATTTCAATACTCCACTTACCTCACTAGATAGATCCTCAAGAAAGAAAATTAACAAATAAACAGCAGACTTAAAGGACACACTAGATCAACTGTATTTAATAGATATCTTCAGAACCTTTCACCCTAAAGCAGCAAAATATACATTCTTTTCAAGTGCTCATGGTATATTCTCTAGGATAGATTACATGTTAGTACACAAAAGCAATCTAACAAATTTAAGAAGATTGAAATCTTATCAAGCATTTTCTCTGATCACAATGGCATAAAACTAGAAATCAACCACAATAGAATAACTGAAAAATACTCAAACACATGGAAACTAAATAGCATGTTATTAAGTAATGAATGGGTTAACAATGAAATCAAAGAAGAAATTTTAAAAATCCTAGAAATGAATGATAATGACATACAACAACTAAAAATTTATGGGACACAGCTAAAGCAGTCCTGAGAAGGAAGTTCATAACACTACAGGTATTCCTTAAGAAACTTGAAAAGCTCTAATAAACAACCTAACCCTTCATCTAAAAGAACTTGAAAAAGAACAGCAAGTAAGGCCCAGAAATAGTAAAAGGAAGGAAATAATAAAGATCAGAGCATAAATAAATGACATAGAGGAAAAAAAAAACAATACAGAGGATCTATGAAACCAAGAGCTGGTTCTTTGAAAGCCTAAACAAGATCGAAGAACCTTTATGAGACTCACCAGAAAAAGAAGAGAGAGGACTCAAATAAATAAAATAAGAAATGAGAGTGGAGAAATAACAACCAACACAACAGAAATACAAAATATTGTAAGAAAATACTATGAAGAACTGTATGCCAAAAAATTAAACAACCTAGGTGACATGGACAAATTCCTTGAAACAAACAATCTTCCAAAAATCAACCTGGAAGAATCAGAAAACCTAAAGTGACCAATTACAACAAAAGAGATTGAAACAGTTATCAAAAAGTTCCCAAAAAACAAAACCCCTGGGCCCTATGGATTCTATGGTGAATTCTACCAAATATTCAAAGAAAAACTAACACATATCCTTCTCAAACTATTTAAACAAATTCAAGAGGAAGAAACACTACCAAGTTCCTTTTATGAGGTGAGCATAATTCTGATTCCAAAACCAGGCAAAGACAACATAAAGAAAGAAAATTATAGGCCACTATCCCTGATGAATTTAGATGCTAAAATCCTCAACAAAATAGTAGCAAACTGGATCCAGCAATACATGAAAAAAATCATATATCATGATCAAGTGGAATTTATTCTGGGGAGTCAAGGATGGTACAACATTCATAAATCAATTAATGTGATTCACCACATAAAAAAAAGGAAGGAGAAACACCACATGATAATTTCAAAAGATGCAGAAAAAGCATTTGATAAAATCCAGCACGCATTTATGATCAAAACTCTTAGCAAAGTGGGAATACAGGGAATATACCTCAACATGATAAAGGCCATTTATGACAAACCCATAGCCAACATAGTAATCAATGTACAAAAATTAAAAGCAATTCCCCTAAAATCAGGAACAAGGAGAAGGGGTCCTCTTTCACCACTCTTATTCAACATACTACTGGAAGCCCTAGCTACAGCAATCAGACAAGAAGAAGAAATAAAAGGCATCCATATTGGAAAAGAAGAAGTAAAACTATCATTATTTGCAGATGATATGGTACTGTATATAGAAAACCCTAAAGGCTCAGTCAAAAAACTACTGGACCTAATAAATGAATTCAGCAAGGTGGCAGGATATAAAATTAACATACAGAAATCAAAGGCATTTCTATACACAAACAATGAAATGTCAGAAAAAGAAATTAAAGAAACAATCCCCTTCACTATTGCAACAACAAAAAAGTACCTAGGAGTAAATTTAACCAAGGAGGTTAAAGACTTGTACTCAGAAAATTATAAAACATTGATAAAAGATATCAAGGAAGGCACAAACAAGTGGAAGCATATATACCGTGCTCATGGTTAGGAAGAATAAACATCATTAAAATGTTGATATTACCCAAAGCAATTTATAAATTCAATGCAATACCAATTAAAATATCAATGACATACTTTAAAGATATAGAACAAATATTCCAAAAACTTATATGGAACCAAAAGAGAACATGAATAGCCTGAGCAATCTTGAAAAAGAGGAATAAAGTGGGAGGTATCACACTTCCTGATATCAAGTTATATTATAAGGCCACTGTAATCAAAATAGCTTGGTACTGGCATAATAACAGGTATATAGATCAATGGAACAGAACAGAGAACCCAGAAATAATCCCACATCCTTATGGGCAATTGATATCTGACAAAGGAGGTAAGAGCAGACAGTGGAGTAAAGACAATCTCTTTAACAAATGATGTTGGGAAAACTGGACAGCTAACTGCAAAAAAAATAAAACTAGACCACCAACTTACACCATGCACAAAAATAAACTCAAAATGAATAAAGAACTTAAATGTAAGCCGTGAAACCATAAGCATTCTAGAAGAAAGCATAGGCAGTAAACTCTCCGACATCTATCGAAGCAATATATTTGCTGATTTATCTCCTCAGGCAAATGAAATAAAAGACAGAATAAACAAATGGGACTATATCAAACTAAAAGGAGGGAAGAGAGGGTAGTAGAGGGGGGAGGGGAGGGGCACAAAGAAAACCAGATAGAAGGTGACAGAGGACAATTTAACTTTAGGTGATGGGTATGCAACATAATTGAATGATAAGATAACCTGGAGATGTTTTCTTTGAACATATGTACCCTGATTTATTAATGTCACCCCATTAAAATTAATAAAATAAACAGGAAAAAAAAGCTTATGCACAGCTAAAGACAATATGAACAGAATAAAAAGACAAACCACACAATGGGAGAACATATTCTACAACACGTCTGATAAAGGGTTAATAACCAAAATTTATAATGAACTTGTAAAACTCAACACCAAGAAGACAAACAACCCAATCAAAAAATGGGCACAAGAAATGAATAGACACTTCTCCAAAGAGGACCTACAGATGGCCAATAGGCATATGAAAAAATGCTCAACATCACTAATCTTTAGAGAAATGCAAATTAAAACCACAATGAGATACCACCTCACACCAGTCAGAATGGCACTCATTAACAAAACAACACATTATAGGTGATGGAAAGGGGAACCCTCCTGCACTGCTGGTGGGAATGCAGACTGGTGCAGCCACTGTGGAAAACAGTATGGAGATTCCTCAAAAAATTAGAAATGGAACTGCCCTTTGACCCAGCTATCCCACTTATAGGAATATATCCCAAGGACATCATATCACCAACTGAAAAAAAGAAATGCACCCCTATGTTTATGGCAGCATTGTTCACAATAGTGATGAGCTAGAAACAGCGCAAGTATCCATCAGTGGACGAGTGGATTAAAAAGCAGTGATACATATATACAATGGAATACTATGGCACCATGAAAAAGAAGGAAATATTACCTTTTGCAACAATATGGAGGGGTCTGGAAACTATTATGTTGAGTGAAATAAGCCAGGCAGAAAAAGAGAAATATTATATGACCTCACTCATTTGAGGAATCCAAGGACAACTGAGAACTGAAGAAAGGAATTGAAACAGAGGAGGGATCAAAGGAACCAGAGGAAAAGAGGGCATAGGGAAAGGGTAGGATAGGATGAGATAAACCTGAAGGGAAGCGGGGAGGGCGCTGTAGGGAGGGGAGTAAGGGAGATGTTGAGAGAAATATGAGGGAGGGGGGATGCAGTCGGGGTCACCCTAGAATCTATGTGAACACAATTAATTAAATTAATTAAATAAAAGACACACCATAATGTGACAATCAGTTTACAATTAGTATTAATTCTTAAAAGAAAAAAGAAAGGAAGTGTCAGAAATTTTTCTTTAAAAGCTGTACCAGTTCCACTCTCACCAATGTGTGAAAGCTCTAGTTACTCCACATCCTTTTCAACATTTGGTATTGTCAGTCTTTTTAGTTTATATCTATTCTGGTAATTGTGTCATAAAGTAATTTTTTTAGCCTAATGCAAAAGCATGGTTTACATACATAAACCCTTTCCCCAAACACCATAATCCAATGTGGCATTTGGTTCTAGAAGCTGGGTGATATACAACACCTGGAATCTGGGCAGAACAACATTTGAACCTCAGCTTTGTACCTTAGAAACTTGGGGATATTTTTAACATACAGTGTGTCCGTAAAGTCATGGTGCACTTTTGACCGGTCACACGGTCAAAAGTGCACCATGACTTTACGGGCACACTATATTATAAAACCGTATGATTCACAGATTCCTGATAAAGTTTATAAAGAAATATCTAAAAACTATGTAAAGATTTAGTATAGAATTATAGTTAAGATTAATTATTTGGAATGTGGCAGCCTAAGCCCATTAGCTGTAATGTTGTAAACTTTACTTAATTTCTCAAAGTTTCTGTCTCTTCATCCACAAAATTGGAAAATAAGCTCCGTCATAGAGTGTGTTTGGCATGGCATCAGAAAAATGTAATACTAACCAATATTTTTAGAAAACTTACTATTTACTATGTTTAACAACTTACACGGATCATTTCATCCAATCCTCAACAAATTTCATAAATTTATGAGGCAAGTACATTATTATCTCCAGTAGGCCAGAGCTTTGAAAGGTCTTGTAACTTGCTTCAGCATTCCAACCAAGTAGTCAGACTCAGAAGCCTGTATATATACTGCATCCACAAAAAAATAAATAATAGAAGCAAGTTTTCTTCATTATTTATTATATTGTTAGTTTCTATCTCCTTCCATCACCCATTCTTTTTATTAATATATTTTAAGTTAAAAGAATTTTTAATTCAAAAACTGGCTTGAAAGAAAATCTAATTTAATGTAAATATAATTTATACATGTATATTTGTATATATATGCATGTATGTAAATCATATATAATATACAATATATTAAAATTTTAATATTTTCTGGCAAAAGATAAAAGGTTATAAATTATTTTCCATATATTTTATATAACATAATATAGCACATATTTTTGAGATAATATATTTTATATATAACAATATATTTTATATAACATAATATAGCACATAATTTTGAGATAAGTAACTTAAATTAGGATCACCCTTATGTTAAAAAAATCTTCTAACAGTACCTTAGCCCTAAGAGATCACCAACAAACACAAAGCAAAAAATACTGTCAGTAAGATGAACTGCTGAGACAAAGGGTACAGGCTGCAGAGGACTTATGGTAGCTTGGCTGGTCGGTATTCACAGCAGTTAGGGGAGGGTCACTATATAATTTCATGGAGCAGCAAATGGAACAGTTTAAGGCCAAAGGGACCTGGAGCTTCTTCTTCAACAACTGAGTTCTTCAGCCTTCCTTTTGGAAATATGTACAAACGGACCATCAATAGCTCCTCCCCTGTATCCATCATTACTGGACAAGAATGTCATTCTTAATGGAAGGTACCACTCTCCATGTGCAATCATATGTGGAATTTCTCTTTATATCTAAAATTAACTATCAAACAGCATCTAAGTAAGAATAGTGCAAGAGGCAAAATGCACAATTTATCACAGGGCACAGTCACCTGACCCCTTAAGAAAGAATGCCAGTTCATTATTGTTCTACAATTCATCAGAATGGTCTGCAGACCATTTAAGCTCAGTCATGCACAAGTGATTACAGAAATTATCATACACAAAATAGGTTTTCATATTTTAAAAGCTATTGAGAAGTTATGTCCCAGTTATCTTCATGCTTTTGGGTGAGGAAAATGGTCACATGAAACATCAATCAATAGCTTGAGCCAAATGAAAGGATCTATACTAACCATTTATAAATAAATTAATCCAGATTACTGGAGATGAAGAAGTAACATTTAAAATTCCAAGGTCTTTACCTGTGAGTGTCTGCTTATGCTGTGGCCAATGATAGGAAAGGATTCACAGACTACATATTATCACAGAAATGAAGAAGCCATTCCAAGGTTAACCCTATTTGAATTTATTGATGAGAGTTTTCAGTGTGCAAGGCTAAAGCAGTTGAATTCTTTGAGTTACTCTTATGAGTAATAAATCTGATGAAGCATTGAATGGGAGAAAACTAATCAAATGAGAAAAGGAGAGAAGCTACTAACAAATTGTGGTCCTTGTGTTGTCTTTTGAGAAAAAAACAACATCCTACTATTTAAAGAATATTAGAAACAGCTTTGCTGAACTGAAGCAAGTTTGGAAAAAACTCATCCATAATCTAAGATCCACTCAAAGCACACACGGAAAGCCATTTGGGGAAATATTTTCCACCCTAGCCTCCCTGGGATGAATTACAGGTGATATCCTCTAGGATGCCTTGTTTTCAAAATTTTAATAGATTCATGCCTTAAAGTTGACAGATAAGACCTGTTATATTTTACTTAAAATAATTTTTTTTTGTTTCCTATTGAGATATTAGCACTCTTTCTCCCAGAAGAAAGCATCAGTATCTGGGATTAGGTGTAAAAGTCATTTTTTTTCTTTTTTTAAAAAATATGTTCTATGGTATAGATGTTTGTCTACATCTATGCTGAGTAAATATGCCAGTATTTACTAATAAATTTTCTGAAGAGTTTGGCTATAAGCATTCTTATATTGCTCAGAAGCCCTGGACAACTCTAAATCCTGCCCCCAGTTTATTATGGAAAGATGTTATATTCGATCTGTGCACATTTTCCTTTAGAATGGGAGGATCAGATAAAAAATTAAGTAATTTCAGGAAAAGTAGAATATGTTTCATTGGCTGAGAAAGTTCAGGCTGCAAAAGATGCCACTTTCTTGGCTCTGGACTCAGATTTGGATTTGGATTTGGATTCTGCTAGCTTTATGACTTTGAATGAGTTATATAACCTGTCTACGCTTCAGTTTCCTCCTCTGTAAAATGAGGATAAGTAAAAAGCAACGTTTTGTGGGGTTTTTTGTTGTTTTTTTTTTTTAATTTCTTTTTATTTTATTCATTTTTTAGAGAGGAGACACACACACAGAGAGAGAGAGAGAGAGAAAGGGGGAGGAGCTGAAAGTATCAACTCCCATATGTGCCTTGAACAGACCAGTGCAGGGTTTTGAACTGGCGGCCTCAGTGTTCCCAGGTCAATGCTTTATCCACTGCACCACCACAGGTCAGGCAACGTTTTGTGGTTTTAATTTGCATTTCTCTAATGATTAGTGATGTTGAGCTTTTTTGATTTGCCTATTGGCCATCTGTATGTCCTCTCTGGAGAAATTTCTATTCATTTCGTTTGCCCATTTTTTGATTGGATTAAAACCATAATGAGATATCACCTCACACCAGTCAGAATGGCGCTCATCAGCAAAACAATACAGAACAAGTGCTGGCGAGGATGTGGAGAAAAGGAAACCCTCCTGCACTGCTGGTGGGAATGCAGAGTGGTGCAGCCACTGTGGAAAACAGTATGGAGATTCCTCAAAAAATTAAAAGTTGAACTGCCTTTAGACCCAGCTATCCCACTTATAGGAATATACCCTAAGAACACCATAGCACTGTTCGAAAAAAAGAAATGCGCCCCCATGTTCATGGCAGCATTGTTCACAATAGCGAAGATCTGGAAACAGCCCAAGTGTTCGTCAGAGGACGAGTGGATTAAAAAACTTTGGTACATATATACTATGGAATACTACTCAGCCATAAGAAATGATGACATCGGATCATTTACAACAAAATGGATGTGCCTTGATAACATTATACGGAGTGAAATAAGTAAAACAGAAAAAAACTGAGAACAGCATGATTTCATACATAGGTGGGACATAAAAGTGAGACTATGAGACATGGACAAGAGTGTGGTGGTTACGGGATGGGGGGAGGGAGGACAGGGTGGGAGAGGGGGGAGGTGAGGGGCACAAAGAAAACCAGATAGAGGGTGACAGAGGACAATTTAACTTTGGGTGATGGGTATGCAACATAATTGAATGATAAGATAACCTGGAGATGTTTTCTTTGAACATATGTACCCTGATTTATTAATGTCACCCCATTAAAATTAATAAAAGAGAGGGAAAAAAAGCAACGTTTTGGGTAAGCAGAAAAATGTCTGACACATAGAACATACTCAATAAATCTTAACTACTATTTTTGTTATCATCATCATTACCATTAGTATTATTATTCCTTCAGGAAGGGAAGAACTTTTTCATGAAAATTAACTCTGCTATGCCTGACCTGTGGTGGCGCAGTGGATAAAGCGTAGACCTGGGAACACTGAGGTCGCCAGTTCAAAACCCTGCACTGGTCTGGTCAAGGCACATATGGGAGTTGAGCTTCCAGCTCCTCCCCCCTTTCTCTCTCTTTCACTCTGTGTCTCCTCTCTAAAATAAATAAAATAAAATAAAATAAAGAAAATTAACTCTGCTACTAGACAAAGGTTCTTAAAGAGATATAAGAATTATGCCCCCTAAAAATCTTGAGGTCATTTCTTGTTCTTCAAAAGACAGCAGAAACTTGAAAATTATATACTTCCTGCTACAATGTTTATCAAACTATAATATGCAGTGAAATAACCTTGGAATATTGTAAAATTGCTAATTCTGATTCAGTAGGCCTGGGTGAGACCTGAAATTCTATATTTCTGATTAACTTTTTGACAATGTTGATACTGCTAGACCACACTTGGAGAAACAATGTTCTATAATGTGAGTTCTCTCCTCTCTCCTTTGCATACTATCCTAAGTTTAGTAAGTGACAAGACTTGAATCCAGGTCTTCTGTCTCTAAGCTGGCAGGTCTTTCATGGCAAAATGGATTAAGACATCTGCTGATTTCTCATGTATCTTTTCTAAACATCATGTTCTGATCAAGAACTACTTAAAATTTTTCTTCTCCCTTACACTATTAAAAATGTGTCCTGAAGTTTCCACATATAACCAGACTATATAGTTCCTCTTAAAGAAACTATTTTTCAAAATAATTTATGGCACAAAGAGCAGAAGATACTCTCAGAGCAACAAAATTGAGTTTTTTGGTTTTCAGTTAAATGGCACAACTATTTACCAGTCTCTTTGCTTACTGCTCTAAAATCAAATACAAATAAATAATTCATATGCTAGCTTTTTCTTGAATTTTTAAAATTATTTTTATTTTCAATTACAGTTGACATACATCATTAGTTTCATTTATACACTCCAGTTATTAAACACTACATGACTTAGTAAATAATTGTCCTGATAAATCTTGTACCCATCTGACTCAATACATAGTTATTAAAACATTATTATGTTTCATACACTGTACTTTACATACCTGTAAAAACTAATTTGTACTTCTTCATTCCTTCACCTTCTTCACCCATCCTTTCAATCCCCCCTTAATCTGGGAATTGTCAAAATGTTCTCTGTATCTATGATTTCTGTTCTACTTGTTTGTTTTTAAGATTCAATCATTAGATATTTACTGACATTTTATTGTTCATATTTTTTATCTTTCTTTTTCTTAACAAAGATCTTTTTAACATTTCACATAATACTTGTTTGGTGATGATACACTCCTTTAGTTTTTACTTGTCTGGGAAGCTCTTTATATGTCCTTTGATTCTAAATGATAGCTTTGCTGGGTAGAATAATCTTGGTTATAGGTAGGTTCTTGCTTTTCATCTCTTTGAATACCACTATTTCTTACCAATCTCTTCTGGCCTTCAAAGTTTCCATTGAGAAATGAGCTGACAGTCTTATGGGAATTTCCTGGTAAGTAACTTTTTCTCTTGCTACTTTTAAGTTTCTCTATTTATCTTTAATCTTTGGCATTTTAATTATGATATGTTTTAGTGTGAGTCTCTTTGGTTTCATCTATTTTGAAACTCTCTGGGCTTCCTGAACTTGTATGTATATTTCCTTTACCAGGTTAGGGAAGTTTTCTGTTATAATTTTTTAAAATATGTTATTAATTCTTGTTTTCTCTCTTTTCCTTTCAGCATCCCTATGATGTGAATGTTGGCATGCTTAAAGTTGTCCAAGAGGCCCTTTAAACTATACTCATTTTTTAAGATTCTTTCCTTTTGCTATTCTGACTGGGTGTTTTTTTGCTTTTTATATTCTAAATTGTTGATTTGACTCTCAGCTTAATTTACTCTACTGTTGATTCCATATAAGTTATTCTTCATTTCAGTTAGTGTATCCTTCATATCTGACTTACCTTTATTTATGCTGCTTGGGTCTTCACTAAATTCACTGAGCATTCTTATAACCAGCAGTGTTTTGAACTCTACATCTAGTAGATTGCTTGTCCTTATTTTGTTTGTTTCTTTTTCTGAAGTTTTGTTCTGTTCCTTAATTTGGAACTTTTTTGTCTCATTTTGGCAGCTTTCCTGTGTTTATTTCTATGTATAAGGTAGATCTGCTGTCTTCCATGCTTAGAGTGGCCTAATGTAGGTATCCCTTAGTGCCCAGTGGCACATCCTCCCTAGCCACCCACACTGGGCACTTGAGATATGCCCCCTCTGTGGGCTGTGTATACCCTCTTCTTGTATTCAGGCCTGGATTATTGTTGGCATGTCAATGGGAGAGGTTTATTCTCAGGCTGATGAACTACAAGGACTGGCTCTGACCACTCACCACCAACCTCTGACCATGGTGAAAAATCAGCTTTGCAGAGGTCTACCCCATGGAGAAGGGTTTACATCATCAAAGCTCTGGTAGCTGCTGAGTCCACCCTTGTTTGTGTCACTTGAGGTGGTTGAGTGATGGTATTTTGACATAGTGTGAAGCAGTCCCCTGGGTGTTCTGGCTCTGGGAATCTCTAGAAGGTGCAAGCTAAGGTTGGCCATTTCTCGTGTTCTTTCTGGGGCCACCGGCATGAACTACAAAGTAATCTGCAGATGGCTGCTACTTGTGCTGGACTCAAAGGTGCTCCAGAAAGGCCAAGCTATGAACCAAGGCCAGCTGCTGCTATCGCCAGCTCTGGGGCCACTTAGCAAAAGGTATGGGTTTTGTTGAGACCAGATGTTGCCTGTTTAGAGATTAAAGGAAAATTGGAAGCATGAGCTAAGACAGGTCATTTGGATAGAAAATCCACTGGAAACAGCTTGGGTAGACCTAAAATTTGGTGGGGTAGGGTTTCAGAAAATCACCAGGGTGAGGCAAACAGTGTGAGCCAAGGAGATCGATTCTCACATATGGTGTCCACCTGCTGGTTCTGTGGGCAGAGGGCCCATCAAAGGAATACTGGCCTCTGCCAGCACTTCTTTCTGGGAAAAAGATATCCCCAGCTCTTGCACAAATGTTAGATAATTTAGTTCCAGCCCGTATGTCTCTGGCACCTTTAAAGCTGCTTCCCTGTGTGGAAGCTCTGAGAGAGTGAGTCTGAGCCTGTGCACAGGTCCTTTAAGAGGAGCTGCCTAGCACTCCAACAGCTGTCTCACTCAGCCACAATCCCTGCTGGTTTTCACAGCCAGAAGTTATGGGGACTTCTCTTTCTGGCACTGGAATCCTGCTCTGGGGTGCCTGGTGTGGTGTATGGGGCTGGGACCCCTCACTTCTCAGAAGGAAACTCCACAATCAAGATATTCTTCCCAATTTTTATCCATCAATGTAGGTGAGGGACCTCCCATTGTGTGTCTCTGTCTCTCCAACCAATCTATGTGACTTCTTTTTTAATTCCCCATTTATAGGATTTCTGACCAGCTGGATTTCAGGAAGTTCTAACTGCTGTTTTGTAGTTCAGTTGTAATTTTGATGTTTTTTCTTGAATTATTTTCCCAAGGAATAGAAAACAACTTTTTTCAATGTGATAATATAATACTTTAAAGAATCTAGATATTGATATAAGCTATTAATCAAGAGTCTAATGTACAAACAAAAATAATTAACTTACTAAGAGACAATGAGGTTTAGTGCAGTGGTTTAACCTGCCAGTCCTTGGTCTAGCATTTGCAAAACACTGGCTTAGTGGGTAAGAAAATGAAATATAGAACAAGGCTACCTGGATTCAAATTTTGGCTACACTAATGTCTTAATCCATTGGGCCACTATCCCAAAATACCACAGAGTAGTTTATAAACAACAGAAATTTATTGTTCACAGTTCTAGAGGCTGGAAGTTTGAGATCAGGGTGCCAGAATAGTCAGGTGAGGGTCCTTTTTCAGGTCAGAGACTTTTCCTGTGTCCTTACATAGAAGAATGGGGCTAGGGAGTTTTGTGTGATTTCTTTTATAAGAGTGCTAATCCCACTCATGAGAGTATTACCCTTATTACCTAATCACCTCCCAAAACAAAGGTCCCACTTGTTAATTTTGCTACCTTTTAGGGTTAGGAAATCCAACATATGGATTTGGGGGACACAAACATTTACATCTGTACCATACATAGTAACTACCCAGTATATCTATGACATGACCAAGCTACCTCTCTTCTCTGTGTCTCAGTTTCTCCATTTATAAATTGAGGATAGTAATAGTACCTAACTTTCAAAGTTAATCAGTTAATATGTATATAGTGCACAGTATACTACTTGATAAACAGTAAGCATTAAATGTGCTGTTAAATAATTTTAATCGTGACAGTGCTTCAGAAAACAGCATATACTTAATAAAGTTTTCAACAGAACATAAACCTACACCAACTAATATTATCTATCCTACTCATTGCAAACTTTATAGTTTTCTAACTTTAAGACTTTTATTTTAGTTTTTTCCAGTATCCCAGTAGCTCACTGTCTTGTGTTTTTTTTCTTCAATTCCAGATTTTTATGATAAAATGCGTTTGAATTTAAAATCTAAACTCATATGGTCTTGTAACAGAAGTTAAAGAAATTACTTAATGTTCCAGGTTCCTAACAATACCAAATACAGTCAAAGGCTTTAACCATTCTTCATAAACAAGCCTTTAATAGCTCAACAAAGTAAAAGGAGTAATTTTATAAATGCATAGTTAGCTCTTCAAAGGTTCAGTTGTATCACCAGGAAAATTTCACCCAACTTGAAGCTCCACAGAAGGAAATAGCAAGTTATTCAAGCATGATTGTTTCTTTTTCTCTTCCAAATGCTCATAAAAATTATTGTGCTTCAATATTTTATTGTAACTAAGACCTCCTTTAGGCAGAAACCCATGGGAGAGTTAGAGAACACATAAAAGACAGAATCATTCTAGTTCACCTACATTCCCATGCAAAGTTATGAAGGACTACAAACATCTGTAAAAGCTTTACATCTTGAACACACTATTTAAGGGTTTGTTCTCCCATTAAAAAGTTTCACAATTCCTCTTCATGTTTTATTCCCCCAATATCATTACAAAAATTACTCATATTTTTATTACAAATAAGCAGAACACTATCAAAAGAACTGTAAGAAACCATCGTCTCTTTTCCCATGCCATTTTGGCCTTGGAAACCCCATTTGCCTTCTTATGTTCTTTCAATATTTTGTGGCATCTAGCACCAAGCCCTGAACAAAAAGCAGTGTTTAGATGAACACATGCTTTACTTGACATCTTGGAACCAACAATATTGATTATCCCTCCCATTTCTACCAACAAACAAGATAATATGTCAGAATATGGGAAAGACAAAGACCAAATATTCCAAGACAGAAGGAAGCACACATTCTCTTTCAGTAGCTATTTCTAATAGGTCAGAAAATATAAAAAATATATAGTCTAATCTGTAGGGGAAAAAATCTATATTTTTTCGTATTAAACTTCAGAGACCATGATATTTAAGAAATTAATTCTGACTTAAGCCTTACTAAACAGTTACCCAGTTTTTCTTCAACTGTTAGAAGTTCCCACTTCTTTCATGTGCTGTCAATTTTTTTACATTGAAAGCCACAGAATTACTCCAAGAAATAAAGCTTTTATTGTTTGTTTTATTGTTTTGTGTGTTTTGATCAGAGATAAATGATCCCCAATTGCTTAGAGCACATCCTGGCTTTAACAGACATTTAGCAAGCTAAAATAAGTGAATAAATTTTACTTCTTCTGTGTTTGAGGGGAATTGATGTGGCTTGCAAATATTAAAGAATTAAAGATAAAGCACCTGGCATATTGTGAACATAAGGATCAGGCAATATTCTTTCTCCATAACTTAGCAAAATTGTCTTAGAAGTGGCTCCAGGGCACACAGAGGCTAGAGATTTTTACTGGTAGGACCTGCTTACTTCACCTTCCCTTCTGAGATGCTGACTAATATCATGTTGCAGCATATGGATTCTGGAATCACTCAGGGGTTTATATTCTGACTTTATCATTCACTAACTATGTGACCTTAAGAAAAATAATTACCTTCTCTAAGACCCAATTTTCTCATTTATGGTACAGAGATAATGGTAGTTTCTAGCTTACAGGACAATTCTGAGGATTATATAAGATAGGATAGACAGACACATATAGAAAGTATCTGTCTACATATAGAAAGCTTTTAATAAACATTACATATAATTAATATTAGCTCCCCAGAAGCTAGGTTAGGTGAACCCACACCTTTTAATAGGGGCATTTCTAAACTTGGACATAGATATAGGGATAAAGAAGATTAAGGAAAAAATACCATCTTTTGTGGTATTATCAATTTATCATTATATTTTAAATAAGGGTATTTTTCAACATGTACAGCCAAAGAAAAATGATAGAACATGTAAATACAATTACTTTCTGTTTTACATGTATATTTTACAGGTAAAATTTTCTCAAATACAAAATAGAATAGTAATTTTAGGCACACTACAATCAACAGAACTCTAGTTACACAACATTGGTAACTTTCAGCTGTTTCAAAAAATGTATGTCTACATGGACTATCAATTGTACTATCTTCAAGGCTTTGTACACTAGAGTATTTTATAGTCTTTCTGTTGGAGGTTTTCTGCCATACTGAAGATCACTTCATGGCTGTTAACTAATGATTTATCTTTAACTTCAATTTAAGTATTATATCAACATTTTGTCATTTCATCTTATATATTTAGGGCTATAAAGATATCAAATACGAAAACAAACTTTGATATAACTACTTCTAAACAGAGAGTGATTCTTAGGGAAGTATTTGATAATTTGCTAAAGTCTGAATTGTATTCCTGAATTGATGCTCAATCTCTCCAACTCTCCTTTCTAATTTTCCTCTTTAACCTCTTACTGTATACATTGTCTTTTTGTACTATTACCACCTTTAGGTAGAATAGACAGTATTAGGCAGTTCTATCTGCATTTATATCCAACTTTTAGAACGTATAAGCAGGGGTTTTATTACATCTGCCAGGCTGTGAAAAGAAGGCCTTAATGTGCCTTGACCAAGGGCCTTCAGCAGACCAAGTAACCCCTTGCTCGAGCCAGCAACCTTGGGTCCAACCTGGTGAGCTTTGCTCCAACCAGATGAGCCTGCACTCAAGCTGGCGACCTTGGGGTCTCGAACCTGGGTCCTCTGCATCCCAGTCCAATGCTCTATGCACTGTGCCACTGCCTGGTCAGGCAATATCACCCAAATTTGTACGACAAGATTCCCCTTTAGCTTGCCTATATCTGCACTATCAGGACAAGCATTGGGCAGAGTCCATTAACTGGCAACTGCTGCTCCTATGTGTCCAGTGACACAAAAGTTATGTTGATGGGAAAAATTGAATCAAAAATTCTCAAGATATTTACCCAGCTATTCAGAACCATCAAATAAAAAATATTTCACTCCATTAAATTAAAAAAAAAATAGTCCCACACTAGTTGTGGAACAGGTGGGATGCAGGGACCTTCTTCATGTATTTACTTAGAGCACTGATGCCCAATTTTCAGACTTATTGACAAGTTGTTATATATCATGAAAAGGCTGATTGGAGCAGTAGAAGGTATTGGCTCTGTCCTGAAAAGCCATATCAAAACTTGGGAAATATTGGGACCTTGCTCTACGGGTATGGACAAAGGAAGGATTTGCCAATACTTTTTAGGTATGTATTGAATGTGCAGCCCCAAGAGCTGCAGGACTGGGAATATGAAAGAACATGGCATGTTTTTAGGCACTCTAGTGGGTACTAATATTGGATAACAAAGTTTCTGAAAGAACTGGAGACAGTGCAGGAAATCCAGGTACTTCCCTCTTTGTTCCAATTAGCTGAAATAAAACTATTACAATTTCTATTTCAACAAGGAATCTTCCAGGGAACAAGAGTCAACCACTGGTGGGACTATAAAAAATAGCTTAACACTTTGTACCCAAAAGAGTAAAAATTCCTTCATGGGAAAGCAGAAGACAATAGTCAAGCAGGTAGATTTCCATTACACAAATAGAGATGTAAGGGGAACCCAAAAGTTGCTTGGCTCTAATTAAGGGTGATGAAATAAGACTAGTTAATACTGGAGACTCATGTCTGAAAGGGGATACCCTCTTCAGATGCTATATAAAACATGGGAAGAGAAACAGGAAACACCCAACCTCTCCCATGATTTCTTTTATTACATTCCAGATGGGAAATCAAGTCTCAGTACAAGATATGCCTCTGAGATGCATTCTTGATCATTGAAATAAATTTAACCCACAAACTTTAAGGAAAATAAAAATCAGTATTCTCCTGTAATATAGCATGGGCTCAGTATAAATTGGGATATAGGAAGGTTTGGCCTGAAAATGATAGTTTAGATTATATACTGTCCTACAACTAGATCTATTCTGTAACAGGCAAAGAAAATGGACAAAGGGGCTACATGCACAGGCCTTCATTTCACTGAGAAGTAATCCTGGGTCATGTAAAATTGTAGGGTAGAACCTGCCCTCTTGGTGGTTATAAATAAAAAGGAACCTGACCCTGGGGATTTAGAAAAGGATCCTTTGCAGCCCTCCTATGTCATCACAGGAATCGGTGCTCCTCTCAGCTCTGGAACCAGCACCACCATATACAGAGTCTGTAGACCTTGGGGAAGATGAGGCAACTAAGCCTAAAAAGGAATAGCTACCACCACCTATGGCAGTGCCTTCTTGGCGCTTTCCCCTGTTGGAAGCCTCGGGATCAAATGGGGTAAGTGTCCAGGTTTCATTCACCGTGCAGCATCTAATATGCAGTAAAGACAGATTAGATAACTTTACAGATAACCCAAATAAATTTCCAAATAAATAGAAAAAAAAAATAATTGTAATCTTTGACCTGGCCTGAAAGGATGTTAATCTAATCTTTCAAAAGGTTTTAACAATTTCTAAAGGTAAAAGTATTATGAAAAAAAGCAATAACTTATATCAATGTAGTACACATACAGAATGATAATTATCCCAGAAGGACAGAGGCCATACCCTATACAGACCTTCATTGGGATTATGATTCAGAAAATAGAAGATGATCAAAAGACCACATGCTTTTCTGTCTTTTACAAGGGATTAAAAATTCTCAAAAGTAACCAATTATTACAATGCACTGGCAACCATTGACCAAGTGCCTCTGGAGAATCCTACAGTCTTCTTAGGAAGGTTGTGAGAGGCTCTAACCAAGCATACTAATCTAAATTCTAAAGATTCAACAGTAAGCCCAGATTTTAGAAGAAAATTACAAAAATTAGGAATGGAACCAGCAACCCCTATGACAGACATGCTAAAGATGGCTTCCTCAATGTTTCATAGTACAGATCAAGAAGAGAAGGAGAGGACCGTAGAAAAGAAGAAGTGCAGTAGAAGAGGCAGGTCTCATTAATAGCCAGCCTACAGAAGGCCTCAAAGTTCACAGAAGGGGAAGCCCAGGGATGCTCCCTCTGGCAATTGTCATAATGTGAAAAGCCTGGACACTGGAAGCGGGAATGCCCTGGGGTGGAGCTTCCTTGAAAACCATGCTCCTTTTGGCAAAATTTGACCAGTGTAAAAGGCACTTCGCCAAAGGCCAAAGGGATCATGGGTCAGTGCGCTCAGTTGCCATGGTCTTGAACTGACTGTGCCCTTTGCTCCAGTCAGCTTTCATGAGGAACATCATTACAGAAGGGATGGAGCCAAGGTTAACCCTTGAAGTGGCAGGAAGGGCTATTAATTTTCTTTTAGGCATGGGAGCAGCCTTCTCAGCTAACCTCCCACTGGGATCCCCTTTCTTCTGATAACATTGTCATACAAGAAGTAGATGGCACATTCCAGGAAAAACACTCCTACACTAACCCTGGGGAGGAGCCACCTCTGCACACCAACTTTGAGTTACAGCAGAGTACCCCACTCCATTATTAGGTAGAGCTATACTAAGCAAAGTTAGGACTCAAATAATTTTCTCTCTGGACCTAAAAAATTTGTTCCTTTTATGTCATTATTCATTAAAAGAAGATCAATTAAAATTGATACCAATAAAAACAACTTAACTCCCAAGTATAGACAACAGGAATTCTGGGACAGATTCACAAGGTCAAATCAGTTATAATCAGGTTAAAAGATTTGACCAATTTCCCAAATAGAGGACAGTATCCCATAAATCCAAAGGCCAGGGAAGAACTAAAAACACAACAACAACAAAAACCATTACATTTCTTCAGAATAGGTTGCTAGTAACTTTCAGTTCTCCCTATAAAACTCCCATCTTGCTTGTTAAGAAAAAAGATGAGACCTATCTATAGGTTAGTTCAAAATTTGACAATCAATGAAGGAGTCATCCCTGTACACACAATGATACCAAATCCTTGCACCATTTTAGGTCAAAGTCCTTCCCAAACCTAATGGTTCTCAATACTAGATTTAAAGGATGCCTTTTCACCATCTCTTAGGACCCAGATTGCCAATTTTTATTTGTCCTTGAACAGACTCAAAGGTACACAAACAACAACTGACCTAGACAGTCCACTCTCAGGGATTCAAAATAGTCCACATTGATTTAGACAGGTATTAGCAAAGGACTTAAAAGACCTATAAATTAAGGGAGGTAGTCAAATAATCAACTAACTCAATATGTAGATGACTTAACTATCTATTCTCCTACAAAGGAGCTAGGCCACAGGCATGTAATATAGACCCTAAATTTCCTGGCAAATAAGAGATATAAAATATCTGATATTAAGACACAAATAGCCTGAACAGGCGGTGGCGCAGTGAATAGAGGGTCGGACTGGGATGCGGAAGATTCAGGTTCAAGACCCCAAGCTTGCCAGCTTGAGCGTGGGCCCATCTGGCTTGAGCAAAAAGCTTCCCAGCTTGGACCCAAGGTTGCTGGCTCCAGCAAGGGGTGGCTCAGTCTGCTGAAGGCCCACGGTCAAGGCTCATGTGAGAAAGCAATCAATGAACAACGATGGTGTCGCAACAGCAATGAAAAACTAATGATTGATGCTTCTCATTTCTCTCTGTTCCTGTCTATCTGTTCCTATCTATCCCTCTCTCTGACTCTCTCTCTCTGTCCCTGTAAAAATAAATAAATAAATAAATAAAACATTAAAAAAAGAAGACACAAATATTATAGGAAATATAATACTTAGGCCTTATATTAACCCCCAGAAGAAGAATATTATCCTCAAATAAAATATAAGCCATTTTAGGCTTTCTTAAACCCACCACTCAGAAACAGCTCCAAGTATTCTTAGGATTAATTGAATATTGTAGATTATGAATTCTAGAATATAAGGAGAAGGCCAGACCCTCTTTGAAAAAGAGCAATCAACAGGGGTCAGCTAGCTTATATTGGGGGAAAGAAACAACAAAGGGCTTTCAAACAATTATAAAAAGCTCTTACACAGGTACCAACCCTAAACTCACCAAATTTAGAAAAGCCCTTTCAATTATATGTCACTTAGAAACAGGGAATAGCATTAGTACTCCTGACTCAGGACTTAGGACCCCCCCCCCCCAAGAGGCTTATAAACTATTTTTCAAAGGAATTAAATACAGTGGCCCAAGGCTGACCTCATTGCATCAGGGTAGTAGCAATAAAGCACTTAAGATATCATTAGGACAAGAGAATTACTCTATTATAAAGGACCTCCTTGACTTTTCAATAATCACATGTTGCAATATTAGGTCATCCTAATAAAAAAATAAAACAACAGGCAAAGATTAAAAACTGCTCCATCTTGAATCCAACTATCCTAATACCAACCACAAACACAAAACAATACGTAATTGTTCTAAAATCATAAATCAAGTTTATGCCAATAGACCAGACCAAAATCTATATTAGGCTTGGTTCTCAGATTGAAGCAGTTTTATAAGGGAAAGGGTTTTTTATGCTGGATATGCAGTAGTGTCTTAGAATGCTGTTATGGAGACTCAAGCTTTGCCACCAGAAACCCCAACACAATTAGCAAAACTATCAGCCCTCACAAGAGTCTGAGAATTAGAAAATAATAAAACATTAAATATATCCATTAATTTTAAATATGTATTTCTAATATTGCATACTTAAACAGCTATTTGGAAGGAAAAAGAATATCTAAGTGCAAAACAGAAAACAATAAAATATAAACCTTACATTTTACAACTCTTAGAAACTGTTAAGTTCCCCCCCAAAATAGCAGTAATTCATTAAAGGGGCCACTAAAATGAATAGGTAAAATTGCATCAGGTAACAGGTTTACTGACCAAACTGCTAAGAAAATAACTATAGCAAGAAAACAAGTAATCAAGGCTTTAATATTCACAATTATCTTAAGTCAATTTATACCTCAATACAGAAGGAAAGAAAATGAATGGGTTAAGCATGGATATACTAAAAATAAAATAGAATTATATCAAAAAAGAGACTTATACACCTTCCCCAAATGTACAATAGATGTTAATCAAGGCTTTAAATAATTCTTGGCACTTTGGGAGAGATCATTTAACCCAAATCTATATGCACCTCTTTACCAGCAATGGATTACAAATGGGCTAGGCAGAAATACCCTCTCTGCACTCTAAATAACCTCAAGACTCAAGACTATCCCCTCCACTGGTATAGCTGGGACAGAAAAGAGGAACATATCCAGGAGAGAACTGGCAATTCAATTTTATCCAAATGCCCTCTTGTCAGGGGCATAAATATTTATTAGTTCTAACAGACACTAAAACTATTTTTAACTAGAACAAAACAGGCATCAAAAATAGTTAAAATATTATTGTAAGAACTAATTTCACAATTAGGACTCCCTCAGTCTTTACAAAGTAATAATGGTCCTGCTTTATTTCACAAATAACTCAAAAGGTCACTAAGACCTTCCACATCAAATGGCATCTTCACTCCACCTGGAGAGTGAGGTCATCAGGGAAAGTCAAAAACACATACCAGACCTTGAAAAAAACATTGGCAAAATTATGCCAAGAAACTCATCAAAACTGGCAATGTTGCCCATTGTTCTACTAAGAATAAATCCAACTCTGTTATTAGGTCTAAGTCCATTTGAAGCTTTATATGAAAGACCTTTTTTTTTCACAAGCCTTCTTTTTGACAAGGAGCTCACTCTTATAATCAGATATGGCACTTCTTTAGCAAACTTACAAGAAAACATTCAGAAATTAGGGTAAATACATATCCTCCAAAAACTACAACTCTTTTGTATAAACCACAAATGCAAGCTTTAATAAAAACCTGGAAGAAAAGATCCCTGGCTTCTCAACTCATCCCCAGTTGAAAGGGACCTCACATAGTCATACTATGTACTCCCACAACAATTAAAGTTCCAGGAATAACCAGTTGGAGCCATCATTCTACAGTGAAGCCTTACCATTCAACTGAACAAGAAACAGACAAATCAGGGGACAATAACTAGACCTATAAACCCTAAAAGACCTGTGGCTATTCCTTAAAAATTCCAAATAAATAACAATTAATAGTGAGTCCTTAAAGCTACACCTTTACTCTGGCTTATTATCCTCCTTTGAATTCTCTTTATAATACTAAACCTACATATAAAGACTTGCTCACTCTCTTCTAAACAGAATCATTTATTTTATAAACCTTAACCATGTCATCCTAATAATGATAGGACTCCCAATCAAAATCATTTCATGTACTATCCTCTCCCTGCTACTTTCTCTTAAACCCACACTCCTAATCAATACCTCTTTCATAGTTAACTTACTGGCTAATACTACCTACATCCACTCTTGTCAGATATGTCTACAGACTCTAGGTCTGTCTGGAGAGGCATGGCCAAGTTCTTGCAGCTCAGGGTCCAAACATAGGGATTTGTGTACTATTCTACTCCTGGCTATCAGGACTTATGTGTATCCACTACCAAAATGGGTCTCACTCACCCTGTTATGGAACCCATCTATACCAGGGTTAAACCTAAAACTCAAGTTTCTCTCTGTCGCCATTCCTCCAGATTTGACCAGGGGCACCCTGTAGTATCTCTAATTAACACATCTTGCGACTTTACTGTTCAAATACACTTTGACAACCAAACACTCTCTCCTTTACTGGACCTTTTCTTGTATACCTTTTGCCTCACTGCTCCACCAAATATACTGCTCACAAAACTTAGGGGATATTTTCAAAATGAATATGAAGTGATAAAATATCCCCTAATTTTTGTAAGCAGTATATATCCATTTTTCAGAGACAAGAATATGCTAAAGGATTTTGTTAGCGATGACCTTTAAATTGCTCCCACCTAGCTTTATGATCAACTCCTACTGGGGAAGCATAGGAAAAGACTACTGCTCTCTCACTTATGACAATTCTGAAGGAAACCTTTTATTGACATCACCCTACACATTATGTTTTGGAAAAATAAAACCAGCCATGCTTCTCACAGTAACACCCCTTGGGTTTTTTTTTAGCCCCTTAACTGCAGCAGCTTTCGCCATTACATACATTTTTTAAAAAAGTGAGAGAGAAACAGACAGACAGGCAGGCAGACAGGAAGGGAAAGAGATGAGAAGCATCAACTCATAGTTATGTCACTTTAGTTGTTCATTGATTGCTTCTCATATGTGCCGTGACCAGGGGGCTCCAGCTAAGCTCAAGCCAGCGACCTTGGGCTCAAGCTAGCAACCTTAGGCTTTAAGCCAGCAACACTGCGCTGAAGCCAAATAAGCCTGTACTCCACCCAGCAATGTTGGGGTTTTAAACCTGAATCATTAGCATCCCAGGTCAACACTCCAACCACTGCGCCACCACTGGTCAGACTGCCAGCACATACTTCTAAAAGTACACCTCTAACACAACCCATGATGACAGCCAATTCAATAAAACCCAATTCAATATACTTCATATGTCAAAATGCCTTCCTCTCAGAAAGAATTATATTTTATTTATGAAGATTCTTGTTATCAATGCCTACACAACAACTGGATAAGACTTTACACCCTAAGATATGTTTTTCCCACTATATCTGTTGCAAAAGCTACAGCATCTATACCCACCCCTTTAAACACCACTCACAGGATCTCTAAGAAAGGGGGTGTTCCTAATTCCCATTCTAATAGAAACAAACACCTTGGCTGGAGTAGCAGGAGCCACCACTGAAATAGTCTCAACAAACAACACCTATGTCAGTCTCTGTTCTGAGATGGCTCAGTTTAACACCTAGATTGTAGCCTCTCTCTTCACCCAGCAGACTCAAATCAACTCCTTAGCAGTGGTCATCCTCCAAAATAAATGGGGTTTAGATATGTTAACTGCTACACAAAAATCTATCTATGTCTTGCTTAGAAAGGAAAGTTATTTTGGCGTCCACCAAAACAGGCCAAGTCCAGAACCATATCAAGCATTTTCTAGACAAGGCCAAGCAGATCCAGACCCAGGCCAAATAAGAGTGGAGCTCCTGATCCAGCTTATGGTCATGGAGTTCTTGGCTACTATCACTTCTAGGTCTCCTGGCTTCCCTACCCCTCCTACTTCTTTTTGAACTTTGTTTTTTAATGCCCTTGTTAATTTTGTGCCTTCCAGATCAAAAACTGCCTGAAAATGGCCATCATCTGACCAGAATATTCAATTAAACCTCTCACCTCTCTCCTCCCTCCCCAGACCAGACTGCTAAGAAATTCTGTACAGAAGCCTTTCACTTTCCCAGACAGGGAACAAGTGATGCTGTCCCAGAATCAACTCTACATCCTCAATCAATAGAAAGTTCATACAAAGACTAACTGTCAACCTTCAGCACCCTACAAACATTTATATGGTATCACTTAAGGGAGGAATGTTAGGAAAAATAAACAGCTCTAGGGCAGAAAAAGAGGGGGAAGAAGACAAGGGGAATTTATTTGACCAACTGAATAAGGGAGCCAGAAGTCTCCAAATCTTCCAAAACAGAATTACCAAATGGTCCAATGACTCCACAATGACACAAAAGGGGAAGCCTTGAAAACCCTGTATGTTAGTTACAATATCTGGGAAGGAAAAATCGTAAAACTTATAGCTAAAAGTTTAAAACCCTTAAAACCCCAATAGGTGGGGCACTCAGACTAGCCAAATTGCCTACTTGTACTTTATACCAAATGTATTCTTCTAATAAATTGCTTATTTTGCTTAAACAATGTATTTTGTCTCTCTCCTGAATTCTTTCTTGCAAGCATGACAAGAACCAGAAAGGGGAACTCCCTGAACTCGGGTCTTCCCCAGTGACACCACTACCATCACCACCATTAGAACCCCTATAAAAGAAGCATTTTTATGTATCAGACACTGAACAAAGGCTTTGCCTACATTGCTTTCTTTATTGTGGAAAGAAAATTTATGTTACTTGGCTAAGGATTATGTTTGTCCATAAGTACTGAAGCTGGAATTTGAAATTAGATTAAAATTCTAAAGAACATACTTTTAACCATCATTATATTAAGAAAATATTCCAAAAACTTCTGCCAAACAAAAAGTTTATCTAGTCTTGTATAATTAAAAACTACAAGTCAATATTTCACTCACAAAATTTCAAAGGTTTCAGAATCAGTCCAGTAAAACAATTTATGTTCCTTATTTAAGAGGAAGGCAGTGTTAAATTCATTAATTTTCTGCTCTTGATTTTCCCCCCAGAGAATTTCAACAAAACAATGCTATTTACTGAACTTGAATGTGTAAAATTTATAACCTTTACACTGAAACCTTGAATACTATTGTTTTGCAACTTTATGTGATCTAATTATAACATGCCATTAAATGCTGCACATTTGAATGGAAAACAAAATTTAGAGTAAAATAAAATTCAGATTAAACATTGAAATTTTAATACTATGAATTAAAGAAATAACCAAATTTTGTTTTTATTGTTCTTTTTTTAATTTTTTTATTTTTCTGAAGTAAAAAGCAGGGAGGCCGAGAGACAGACTCCTGCATGTGCCAGACCAGGATCCACCCAGCATGCCCACCAGGGAGCAATGCTCTACCCACCTGGGGCATTGCTCCGCTGCAATAGGAGCCATTCTAGCACCTGCGGCAGAGGCCATAGAGCCATCCTCAGCGCCCTGGCCAACCCTGCTCCAATAGAGCCTCGGCTACAGGAGGGGAAGAGAGAAACAGAGAGAAAGGAGAGGGGAAAGGGTGGAGAAGCATATGGGCACTTCTCCTGTGTGCCCTGGCCAGGAATCGAACCCAGGATATCCACACACCAGGCTGATGCTCTACCACTGAGCCAACCAGCTAGGACCTTTATTCTTGTTCTTAACACTTCTTGTATCTACGGCAGTGATTCTAAACATCTGGAATGATCACAAACTTCATTTAAATATCAGAGGAAGGCTATGAGTTCTTTCTTTAAAAATACATGGAAACAAACACATATATATTAATATATACCATAATATTTAATATAAATGTAGAGAGGATTGATAAGAATCCCTTTTCTAGATCATTTTAATTGAGTTTGTATTGATAGAAAATGGCAATATCTAAACTTATTCTATATCCCAGGTGTTCCTGCAGAAGACAACTGACACCTGGTTGTAGAACTTAGAGCTTAACAAGATATGTTGTTCATTATGTAAAAAATACCTGACTTGCAAGCAAGAAGTACAGAAATAAAGCCTTATCAACAAAATTACTCCAGAAATTGTCAAATAAGCAAAATCACCATGTTACCACTCAGAACATATATCTTCACTGTGTATATCCAAAGAACTTATATCAAACTATGACTCCAGAACTAGACATGTAGAAGAGATCATTTCAAACAAAATGCTCATATTTCCCCTGAGGAAAAAGATGAGGACAAAGTAGGATGATTCTCTTGTATATATTTTTAAATGACTAAATCTACATACCTACCACAGGCTCTCATTCCTAATACCACCAATTTTGAATTGTAAGAGAGATACCTACACAATACTATGCCAATACTCCAATGCTTATGGGGAAAACAGATACTCAAAGATTTAAGCCCAAGGTCAATGCAAACTTTCACAGAACTCCGATGTTGTCTCACTTTTCCTACTCCTGGGTGGTTTCACACAGCTTCAAGAGTTGCTTATGCCAAAGCTATTATTACAATCACCAAACCAGCAAACAAAAAGTTTAAAAGGACCACTAGAACAGATGTGTTTAATCCTTTTACCGCTCACTATGGAAATTCACAATCATTTCCAATTCTCTTAATTATTTTTTGTTAGTTTAACTTACTGAAAAGTGATCTGGGACAAAGAGATGATTAGACTAATCCAGGTTGAAAGAAGGTGATATAATTATAGATCACAGAGCCTCATTCTCACAGAGGAAAATCTAAAAAGGGTGAACATTTAGATAATTTAAAAATAATTATATACTTAAAGTATATAATATAAAGTTGATTATCTAACTAATGGCCATCAATAGTGAGCAAATTACTAAATTATGCATTTCTTTTTCTGACCTGAAGTTCAGTTCAAGTATTCCATCTGTGGGGTACTTAAAAACCTAGCCATTAGCTTCAGAGGAAGCAGAAAAGAGGAGGAAAGCAGGCAAATGGGAAGTAAATATAAGAATAATTTCCTATGTTGACAGAGCATTCTAATGCTCAAACAGAGAACTAAGAGCAGTAACCATCAGTTAAATAATCAAACAGGTTAGTCTATAAAACATAACTCAGAACAGGTAAAAATTTCCCCAAATTTCAATAATAATTGATTTTAGCCTAAAGAGGTTTATAATTATTATTTATCAGCTACAGATATAACCATTAATTATGGACATAGACATATTAAAAATCTATAGCCCTATATTTTGGCCAACATTTACAGAACATGTTCTTTTTGTGAAACTGCATTATGCCTATGGCTGCCTGTGCCACACCACTTCTACCGCTGAATGTCAGTTGTTTGCCTAAAACTTGTTTCCAAATCACCTTATTTCACATTGTTTAAAACTTCAATCTCTTCAAATGATCTCAGAAGATCCTTATATATTGTAATTCCATGTATTTTACTTCCTCTAATTTACCCTACTCTCAACTAATCTGCTGACATTTCACTCAAATCTTTTATTGCTTCAAGTTAATTCTTGACACAGATACAGTATAGTTCTCTCTCTTAATTAGGCTTCTGATAAAATATTCTTGTATGAGTGATCACCTTATATTTCAAATATTACCAGAAGTCCTTGTAATGAGAAATAAAAAGCCCATCAATGCTCTATGAAATTGACTATATGGATATGGAGGAGAGTTCATAAAATTTTTCAAATTTCAATCCACTGCATTTGGGGATAATTGCACATGGTGTCTTTTACATAAGATGTATAGCATACATATTTTACTAGCCTAGGATTAGAGCAAATATACATGGGGGAAATGAGATTGGTGTCAGACGGGTGCAACTGAATGTATTGCCAGTTAAATCAGTTCACCTGGAGAAAGTGGCAAGAAGCAAATCTCTGGAATTGGTATATATGTTCCTCCTCTCCCTACGCATCAGAAATACATTTGCAATGTCTCATTAAAACTAAGTAATTCCTCTGCAATGCCCAACATTCACCTACTTAAAAGGCAGCCACCACATCATGGTTGTTATGAAATGTTCTACATTTTTTATTCCCTGCTAGAACTTCTTTATTCAAGATGAAATTTTGAAACCCAGTTGTACAAGTTTGTAAAAAATGACACTGCATGTTTCTACCCCACATCATCACTGGAGAATCATTATCCACACTTCAATTATCTTATAAAATATGCCAAGGACGTGAAGTCAAGGCAAACACAGATGAATCCAAACATGTTTCTTGGAAAATGCCTTTATTAATGCCACACAAGCAGTTCCATAGGATTCACTTCACATTTCCGGCTGCTTAGAAAAGACGGGACTCTTTGAAATGCTAGAGCCTTGTAAAAACATAGAGAGCCACAAAGCAGTGTGCTCTGGCTGAAATAAGACTACAGAGAAGTTGGAACTTCAGACCTGAGCTGAAGCTTTAAAGATCAAGGAAACTGCCCTACCAGAAACAAGTGATTATAAAGCTAGAATCATCACCAGAAGTGAACAAATAGAAATCCTACCATAGCAGGTAAAAACAAAGCTAAACATCCTGAAAATCTACAGAATAAAGCCAGGTGAGGAATAAAATCAGAAAAATCACAGTAGACACCTGCTGCCCGAAGGCAGTGAATTGGACCTTCAACTGTTTGCAAGAGTAAGAGCGTTAGACCCCAAATGACCTGAAACTTGAACCCTGGAAGGGTGATCTCAATACAACAGCCAAAAATTATCAGTCTTCTGGAAAAGATGGAAGTATAAGGCACAACCAACACAGGAATGAGTGCTAATCCTGGCAGTGAAGGAAATTTGTGTTTGCTCTAATCATGTATCTGAATTTACTCAAATATAAAAAATTTTACTTTTGCATATTATTTCTATTCCCTGAGTGATCCCATCTACTCTCATAGTTTTAATTACACACTGCATGCTGAAGACTCCTTACACCTGTTCTATGTCTGCTTTTCTAACTTGTTTATCCCATCATCCAACATTGACAGCCAGATTTTTTTGTAATAAAAAACTTGGTGTTTCTGTGACTGATCTCTTCACATTTCATCCCTTTCATTTTTCCCATGTCTAAATGCTCCTTAATGTCATTTTGGGTTCTCCAAAAACTTGATGCTACATTGCAATTAGAGACGTAAGAGCTTTATTGTGAAACACACCTGCGAGGGAGGGAGGGAGCTGGCACGGGCAGGGCGACCCTTCAGACCACAGAGCAGATCTGACACTGTGAAAGAAGAGGGGAGAGGAAGGGTTGGAACAGAGGAGCCTCCATACTGCAGTGCAGTTCTGAAAGTCTTGTCCAGCACAATAGTCCTTGAGTCAAAATAACCAGAGGAACACTTCCATACCAAAAAGGAATGACCAGCTCTAATCCTACCATGGTGATCAGGCATTAGATGCTGGGGGATCATGAATTCCTTGTCAAAGCAGATCTGAAGGTGCTAGAGTTGTAGTTGAAACTATCAGACCCTGGCTGGTGGGCTCAGTGCATAGAGCATTGGCCTCACTTATGGATGTCAAGGGCCTGATTCCCAGTTAGGGAACACAGAAGCAGCCATCTGCTCCCCCTCCCCCTTCTCTCTCTTTTCTCTTCCCACAGCCAGTGGCTCACTTGGTTTGAGCATGCCCCAGGCATTGAGAATAACTCTGTTGGAGCATATCAGCCCTAGATAGGGATTGCATGTGGACTATCTCCATTCCTCTCACCAAGAAGGAAATAAAGATGAAAAAAAGAAAGAGAACTATTAGTAACTATGTACCTTATTAAAGGTACTCTTTTTTAATTGATCGATTTTAGAGAGAGATAGAAGCATTCATTTGTTGTTTCATTTAGTTGTACATTTATTGGTCACTTTCCATATGTGCTTTGACAAGATCAAACCTGCAACCTTGGTGTTTTGGGATGATGCTCTATTCAGTTAACCAGCCAGGACCTGTAACAGGTGCCCTTAAAAGGAAATCAGTGTGATGCATCTCACCCTTCCACTGCCCTCACCCTTCCACTTTGCCCAAATTAAGAACCAGTCATCCTCAACTCCTTTGTCTCCTTCTACTTCCTAAATCTATTAAATATGTTTTTAAAAGCATTTCTTAAATCCATCTTCTCTTCTCCATCCCCTACTCCAATTGTCCCTACTCATGTACCTCATCCCTTCCTGCCTGCATAAGTGCAACAGATTCTAACTTCTGTATTCATTTTAGTTCCCTCAAATCCACCCCACACAAAGGTCTGCAAGAGGGACCTATACAGTTAAAATATAACCCTTCTATATCCCCCATTTTCAACATAAAATAAATCCATGCACATTCTTACTAGGATATATAAAATCCCCCAAACCTATGACTCCTACCTTTCTCTCCCACATTGTCTCCATTTCTTACTCCAAAATCCAGAAACACTAAATGCTATTTTGCACCCCGTGTCTTTGCTCTCGCGTTCAACTTCTCTGCCTAGTGTTTCTTTCTCATCTCTCCACGTCAAGCTCACTCTTAGGTCTTTAAGGTTCAGCTCAAGCATAATCTAATCTAGAAAACCTTCCCTGACCACACTGGGTCATATGAATACTCTGTGATTCACAAAAAGCATGTGTGCTTTCTATATTACATTATAACTATTTGCATTTCAAACTTCCAGAAGACTGAGTTTATCAAGGCACTTGCTCATTTTTTAACAAAAACTGTAAGGTTTCTTATTCACCTGTGTGATTCCCACTGTTAGAAGAGTACCGGTTAATAGGTGCTCAGTAAATAGCATTAAACAATTTATGGGAGGGGAAAGAAAGAAAAACTCCCCCTAAAACTATTAAATGCCAAATCTGTGTCAAGTGCTATACATTTTTACCTCTATTAATTGTTTCAACCATGATGTAAAGTTAGGTATTATATTTCCACTAGAAAATTAAGGTTCATTTAGGTGAAATAAAGTTCTGAGATTTAACCCAAGTTATTTAATTCCAAAGGCTCTTTTCCATGTTGTTCCCTCCCCACCCCAATAGTCAAGTTTAATAGCAATGATTAAATTCCATAATATAATCAACTCTAATTACACTCAAAGACATGATGTGGCATGCAGGGAAAAATTATACTTAGATAAAGTTGGATTTGCCACTTTAGGCATTGTAAAAATTATAAACTTTATAATGTTCAGTTGTATTTCTATAAAAAGAATTTTTAAAAAGGTATTAATGGTACCTACTTTACAGGGATCTTAGTAAGAACCACAGGGAACAAATATATACCTCCTATATAATGCCTGGTGAATATGAACTATTTAATAAAAGTTGGCAATGGTGGAATGAATTATTTCATCCAGATACATCAGAGCTACCAACAACCAGAGAAATGACCGACCATGCTATATTCCCGCTCTGTGCCACCCTCAGACACAAATGGTAACAAAGGACTATAGTCATTAGATGAAAGAAAATTCTAAAAGGGTTTTTTTAATCATCAATAAGATAATTAAGCCATAGCTGGGTAGCTCAGTTGGTTAGAGCATCATCTGAATACGTCAAAATTATGGGTT
Source organism: Rhynchonycteris naso (assembly GCA_037038555.1). NCBI lineage: Eukaryota > Metazoa > Chordata > Mammalia > Chiroptera > Emballonuridae > Rhynchonycteris > Rhynchonycteris naso. Next base: position 109,664,356 of record CM072999.1, on the reverse strand, counting down.
TAATCCCATCAAGGCACATACAAGATTCAACCAATGAATGCATAAATAAGTGGAACAACAAAGCAATGTTTCTCTCTCTCTCTCTTTCTCTCTCCCTTCCTCTCTCTCTCTCTAAAATTAATAACTTTTTAAAAATAGGGTAATTAAATCTTTAAAATTTTATATATAAAATATAGTTAAAAGTAATTTTCTGAGAAAGATATATTCTTCTGTAGTGCCTGACCAGGCTATGGCACTGTGAATAGAGCATGAACCGGGGGCACTGAGGACCCAGGTTTGAAACCCTGAGGTCACTGGCTTGAGTGCAGACTCACCAGCTTGAGCATGGGGTTGCTTGCTTGTGGTAGGATCATAGATATGCCCTATGGTCACTGGCTTAAGCCCAAAGGTCACTGGCTTGAAGCCCAAGGTTGCTGGTTTGAAGTCCAAGGTCACTGGCTTGAGCCCAAAGATCACTGGCTTGAAGTCCAAGGTTGCTAGCTTGATCAAGGGGTCACTGACTCAGCTAGAGCCCCCAGGTCAAGGCACATATGAGAAAACAATGAACAACTGAAGTGCTGCAACAAGTTGATGTTTCTTATCTCTCTCCCTTCCTGTCTGTCCCTCTCTCTCTCTTTCTAATACCATATATATATATATATATATATATATATATATATATATATATATACACACACACACACACACACACATACATATATATACACGTATATATGTATATATATACATATATGTGTATACACATATATATGTGTATATATATACATATATATGTGTATATATATATATATATATATATATATATATATATATATATATATATATATATAAGCTAAAACAATTATAAACCATTTCATTTCTCTTCTATGTATGAGAAAAGTATCTTTAGAAAAAAAGGTAGCCCTTAGGGAGAAATTATTTGATATTTTGAGGTATCTAAGATGTTGCAATATGGAAGAATTCAATTCAGTGCATTTGATTTACATCATAAACTAATCATTTCAACTGAGTTTTCTTCACATTTCCTGAAATTATTGAGTTTGGGAAATGTCTTATTTCTGGGTGCCTTCTTACATGTTGCAGCAGCCAGTTGCAGTGTGAAAATGTGCAGTCCTTTAGCAATTCATCAAAAATACTGATGAAATCAGAATTCTTGCTGCACCCTATTTGTTTTTAGTTTTTTGCTTATTACCCTATTTATTGATCCTGTTGGTCAAAGAATTAGAAGCCCACATATACTTCATTTTAACCCAGATCTTGGCAGCTTCAAATTTTTACCAGATCTTTCAGAGCAATTTAAAATCAATTTGAGGGTAAGTCTATATTGAATGAGCAAGTCTGGACATGCCCAATTATTCAGTGATTGTTCAACAATGGTAAGGCAGACTGAGGACGTGGACAATTTGTGTGGTACAGGGGTGTTTGTGATGCTCTGTTCCACAGCAGAAATAAAGTAGAAATCTAAATCTTTCTGTGTGCATTTCCAGTTTAATTGTTTCTACCCTTTTGTTAATAAAAATCAAAGTAAATGATTTACATCTTTGTTAAGCTTAAGGAGAAAGATGGTGAGTAATGATAACTTGAAGATGGTTCATCTATCATGGTTTTCCTCGTTATAAGATTTATAAGACTATGTATCCTGAAGTCTTACTGGGAGCATTAAAAAAATTACTTCATAAATTTTCTGCCTATATATTAAAAACAGTAATGATTGCTTATTTAAATAATTTATTCCATGTAAAAAAATCTTTAATGTTTGCTAAAGTGCTTAGGATGCAATGATGGCATGTTCTCTGGGGCTCATTCTGGGTTTCTTTGTGCTATAAAAACAGAGGTTGTCATTGCTAAAAGAGTGTCAAAGTGACCAAAGTATTTCTGACCATTTAAGAGTCAGGTAGTGCTTTCTATTTATACATTTTGGTGGAAATCAATTGTTTTAGACCTTGACTTGTCACTTTGCAATTGAACAAACATTACATACCATTTCTAAGGTAAAACATTTTGTTCAAACACATGGTAAGCTTTTTCTTTTGATGTTGATACATATTTCTAACCAAGTGCTAACAGGGCCCAGAAGTGACTTCCCAGTGGCCATCAAAAGCTTGAGTACTAGCCAACTGTCCATTGACTAAATCACTTCTCTACCATAACTTGATTTACAGACACCAACCAATTTCTAAACATTCTCTAGAGCGGTAGCTGATTTGGATGATTTTACTTTTAATTGTTCTCTGAGCAAATAATGATGTATTTCTGATCAGCTCATTCATTTCTTCAATAGCTTCATATTAGAAATGATTCCCATCAGACTGAGGAACCACACTGCCTATAAAAACATCACACTAGCACAAAAAAAAAAAAAGACCTGATATTCTGAAGCATTCAAAGATTGTCAAAAGTAGTATACAGTTGTCCGTATGGAAAATAATATAAGAATAAATAAGAATACAAAAATAAACTCTTCAGTGTACTTGCAACTGTCAACCTACTTTTACCCAACCTGAATTTTCCTCATTAATAGAAAAGAGAGGTTATTCTTTCAGGGTAAATTATATTCTTATAATATATTTCAATGAAAATTAAAGACTCAGAGTAGTGCATTTGCTAAGAAAAAAATCATAGGCCTATGGATTTATCAAATATAAACAAGGAAACTAAGCAGTTACTATTGAATAAAATCTGCATTTATATGGCCTAATTATGGCATAGTCATCTACAGCAACAACAACAACAAAAAAGCTCACTAGTGACTTATCACTAGTTAAAGGAGAACCATGTCTACAGATAAATGTTTTTGGTGAAGACAGATTTTAAAATTCTACATCTGGGGATTGAAATAGAGTCATTTTATTATTGACTATGTAAAGTCAAATCACAAACTTATCAAGGCACAGAAAGTCTAGGTGTCCTAACATATAAGCACGACAGGATGTCATAGCATGCCTAACCCTTCATTTTGGGACACAATTATCAATTTTGCCAAACCCTTCATTTTGGGACACAATTATCAATTTTTTAATGAGCTTTATAATATCTAGACAGTAGCATAATATTATCGTACTTTTAATGATATTTCATCCAATAAATAGTCAAGATTTTAAATTAAACTAAATCTAAAGTAGTATTTGTGACTAAATAATAAGCATTTTGTTATTAATTTTTTTATTTTGAAGTTAAATTTAATGTGGTGACACTGATTAATAAGAGGACATATGTTTTTATTGAACATCTCTGTAGTATTTGAACTATTGATTATGTTGTATACCAGGGGTCAGGAACCTATGGATTATGAGCCAGATGCAGCTCTTTTGATGGCTGCATCTGGCTTGCAGACAAATATTTAATGAAAAAAATAACGTTAAAAATATAAAACATTCTTATGTATTACAATCCATTCATTTCCTACTGCTCATGTTCATGGTTGCAGGTGGCTGGAGCAAATCACAGCTGTCCTACATAACAACACCAAATTTTTATTGAATAATGCATAACATACATCGGTCATTGTGAGGTCAGGAAGTAAACTTCCCTCCTTTTAATCAAGTAGTCAGCTAGCTAATTGCAGAAACCCTTTTGACAAAGAAGATGGCTAAAAGAAAAAAAGATGAGGAGTATCGTACTTTTCAGCAGGAATGGACAAAGGAATTTGCCTTTGTGGAGAGAGCAGGTTCTGCAGTGTGTCTAATATGCAATAATAAAATTGCATCAATGAAACAGTCAAATATAAAGCAGCACTTCGACACAAGCCATACTACATCTGCATCAAAATATCCAGTGGGAGACAGCAGGAAGAAAGCATGTCAAGAGCTACTGTGCAGAGTGCAAGTTAGTCAGCAGCAACTCCATGTTTGGACCCAACTAGGTGACTGTAATTTGGTTAGCTTTGCTGGTGCTTTAGCAATTGTGAGAAACAGAAAGCCATTCACAGATGGGGAGTATGCCAAAACATTCATGCTTCATATTGTCAATGAAGTTTTTGATGACTTTTCAGATAAAGACAAGAATCAAATGAATAAAAGACATGCCTCTGTCAGCAAGAACTGTTCACGATCATACCATCATGATGGCAAATCAAATTGAGGCAACACAAGTGAAGGACATAAATTCAGCACCATTCTTTTCTCTTGCTTTGGATGAGTCAACAGGTGTAAGCCATTTATCCCAGTTCAGCATGATTGCAAGGTATGCTGTCGGTGACACATTACGTGAGGAAAGTCTAGCTGTTTTGCCTATGAAAGAGACAACAGCAGGGGAGGAGTTATTCAAGTCTTTCATTGAGTTCACTAAAGAAAAAAATCTACCAATGGATAAACTTATTTCGGTGTGTACTGATGGTCCTCTGTGCACGGTGGGGAAAAACAGAGAATTTGTAGCGCTTCTTTGTGAACATGAAAAGAGACTCATCCTAAGTTTTCACTGTATCCTACATCAGAAGGTGCTTTGTGCTCAGATGTGTGGTGAGAAGCTTGGTGAGGTGATGTCGCTGGTCATTCGGATGGTCAACTTTATTGTTGCCCGAGCTTTAAATGATTGCCAATTTAAAACACTGCTGGATAAAGTTGGGAATAATTATCCTGGTCTGCTTCTGCACAGCAATGTGCATTGGTTGTCAAGAGGGAAGGTGCTCAGCCGTTTCACAGCTTGTCTGAACAAAATCCAAACTCTTCTTGAAATAAAAAATATCAAGCATCCTGAGTTAGCTAACACTGAGTGGCTCCTAAAGTTCTGCTATCTCGTGGACATGACTGAACATCTGAACCAGCTCAATGAGAAAATGAAAGGTGTTGGAAATACAGTCTTATCCCTTCAACAAGTAGTTTTGCATTTGAAAACAAGCTGGAACTCTTCATCTCCAACATTGAAACAGGTTGTTTACTACACTTTGAAAAACTGGAAAAGTTTAAAGATGCATGCACAGCGAGTGACCCTGCTCAACATCTTGATCTTCAGCAGCTAGCGGGCTTTACATCTAATCTCCTGCAGTCATTCAAAGCGCGGTTTGGAGAATTTTGTCTTTTTAAGTTCATCACCCATCCACACGAGTGTGCAGTGGACAGCGCTGACCTGAGTTACATCCCTGGTGTCTCCGTCAGTGATTTTGAACTACAAGCTGCTGACCTGAAGGCCTCAGACATGTGGGTGAATAAGTTTAAGTCACTGAATGAAGACTTGGAAAGAGTTGCATGACAGCAAACAGAGTTGGTGAGAAAACACAAGTGGGGAGAAATGAAAACACTTTAACCCATGGACCAGCTGATTGTCAAAACTTGGAACATGCTTCCCGTCACATACCACACACTGCAGCGTGTAAGTACTGCTGTACTGACAATGTTTGGCTCTACGTATGCATGTGAGCAGTCTTTCTTACATCTAAAGAACATTAAGACCAACCTACGATCACATTTAACAGATGGAAGTCTCAACGCCTGCATGAAGCTTAACCTCACCATGTATCAACCAGACTACAAAGCCATCAGCAAAACCATGCAGCACCAGAAGTGGCATTGATGGTAGGCAGTACTTTATTGATCACTGGTTAGCAATAGCATAACAACATTATTAAAAAGAATTCAGAGACTTATTGTACTTTAAAAGTGTTGGTCTTACATAAAATGCACACATTTACTTGTATTTAGTGTTAAACATATTATATGGCTCTCATGGAATTACATTTTAAAATATTTGGTATTCATGGCTCTCTCAGCCAAAAAGGTTCCCGACCCCTGTTGTGTTCCCATCACCCAAAGTCAAATCATTTTCCATCACAATATATTTGGCCCTCTTTTCTCCCCTTTCTTTCAACCCTTCCCCTAGTAACCACTTGTAGTTTTTTTAATGTGTTGCCTTTATGTGAAGTTATGAATGATCAACATTTACAACTGTATTGCCTTCTTTGTTCTGGATAAAAAAGACTGATTTCATTTTATTACTATTTATACTTCATGTCCCTTTTAAGAGTGATAATCATTGAGTCAGTGTAATAAAATTAGATAATCATAAATTTTTTCCTGGTGTTATAGTCATTATATAATGTGGTTTTCTTAGAAGCTTTTTCATAACATAGTATTAATTAATATTCTACCATATCAAATATTACAAAACCCCAATTCTCAGTATGTAATTATTAAGTTCATAATACAAAAACTTAACAATAAATACACTTAAAAATAAAAAAACCTATTTTTAGCAGAATGAAAAGGACTTAAGTTATGCTGGGCACAGAAAAGTATGGGTACTGGGCACAAACTGCTATGTCTGAGTTCATTTATGATGCAGAAAATTGTTACAACTGCCTTCAAAGTGTCATCTGTAACATATGTTCCTTTACACACACATACACACCAAAAAAAGAAAGCTATAGTTGGAACATTGAGCAATGTAGAAGCAAGCCATAGCAATATTTTTACACCATGTACCATGTAAACAGCAAGTGGTGACCAAAAGTATTGTGTTGGTTTGGTGTACTAAAATTCAGAAATTTTAGTAAGCACAATCAGCCAAGCAATTGCTAAGAACAAAAATGTTCTTCAGACAGTCTTCCATGTTACCTCTTTCCTTGGCTGTGGGGATAGTTAACTTTAATTTTTTTTTTTTAGATAATTTAATATCACCTGAAAGGTGAAAAAATTCCAATTGTATAAAGCACACTATGTTAAAAGAAGTATCAAATATAGTCCCTTACTTCAAAAACACTAAAAATAGAAAACAGATTTTATATCTAGCTGCAATGCTGAGAGGGAAGTCATTACAGGTGAGGAACTAACTGCTCACAAAAATTAGGGAATATTTCAAAATAAATATGAAGTGATATAAAAAAGAAGCATTTGATTTTTTTTTATTAAACAAGAACATCAGAAAAGCAAACAAAGTCTGACCTGTGGTGGCACAGTGGATCAAGCATCAACCAGGAATGCTGAGGTCACTAGTTCAAAACCCTGGGCTTGCCCAGTCAAGGCAATATGAGAGTTGATGCTTTCTGCTCCTCCTCCTACTCTCTCTCTCTCTCTCTCTCTCTCTAAGTGAATGAATAAATAAAAATAATTAAAAATAAATAGAAAGCTAGATACACCTATGTCTTAAAAAAAAGAAAAGCAAACAAGTAAAAAAAAGTTCAATTATGCAAATGCGATGCAAAACCATTTTTTATTTCATTGGTGAAAATGCACTCTATAAAAGGCTGAAAGTACTGGAGTATCTGCATGTTTCCTGATCTTGAAAGTGCACATCCTGCAATTTCCCAGGCCTTGCAATGCTTCTGCAACATGATTTGCCCAAATGCGAAGCCTGGAGAGCTATAGGGCATCTTAAAACTGGTCAAACACAGACAATAAGCACTTGGATCATCCCAAAGCATGATTAGCAGACTGGAATCACTTTCACGAGACTGGCACAGTACGAAAAAGATGAGGGCAGTGTCTTCGTCTGCCACAACAGCAAGAGATGACTGTTACTTGACCTTACAGGCAAGAAGGAACAGGTGCAGCAATGCAGCAGAGCTGTGGTGACAATTTCTTGCTGCCACTAGACAACTGATATGCATCTAGACCATACAAAATTAGCTCCATCATGTTGGACTGCATGTCCAGCGACCAATGGTGTGCATTCCATTACTTGCCGAAAACCGTAGAACCCAAAAAAGGTGCGAGCTGACGAGGCCCTGGCCAGTTGGCTCAGTAGTAGAGTGTCGGCCTGGTTTGTGAAAGTCCTAGGTTTGATTCCCAGTCAGGGTACACAGGAGAAGCACCCATCGGATTCTCCACCTTTCCCCCTCTCTTTTCTCTCTATCTGTCTCTTCCCTTCCTACATCCAAATTCCACTAGAGCAAAGTTGGCCCGGGCGCTGAGGATGGCTCCATGGCCTCTGCCTCAGGCGCTAAACTGGCTCCGATTGCAGTGGAGCAATGCCCCAGAGGAGCCGAGCATCACCCCCTGGTGGGCATGCCAGGTGGCGCATGCAAGAGTAAGTTTGCCTGCCTGCCCCCCCTTCTCACTTCGAAAAAAAAAAATGGGCTGATGAGCATCATCATTGGACTTGTGATGAGTGGTTAACTGTCCTCTTCTCTGCTGAGTCACAGTTCAGTCTGCAGCCTGACAATCATCATGTCCTGATATGGCATGAACAAGGAACACGGGAAAGTTCACGTTTCATGCTAGAAAGGGACTCCTTCAGTGGTGGTGGAATCATGGTGTGAGCTGGCATCAGCATTGGTGGTCATAGCCACCTTCAGGTCATCAGAAACAGATCACTGACTGCTGCCATATATCGAGATGAGGTCCTGCACCCTGTGGTACACTATGCTGGAGAAGTTGGAAACAACTTTCTTTTCATGGATGATAATGAAATGCCCCACCGTGCGCATCTTGTCAACAACATGCTTCAGGAGACAGAAATCAAACGCATGGATTGGCCTCCACATTCTCCAGACCTGAATCACACTGAACATGCTTGGGATGCACTGGGAAGACATCGGGCAAACCATCCAATGCCTCCCACAACACTTCTTGAGCTGGAAGTTGCCCTGTAGCAAGAGTGGCAGAGACAAGAACTGCTGGACAATCTGATCCTGTCCATGCCCCATCGCTATCAGTGTGTTTTGGCAGTCTTAGGTGACCATACACCCTACTAAACAGTCAATGTGTGGCACTCTCATCCAGTTTGACATGCTTCTCTTCACCCCACCAATATGTCACTTGCTATTCAATCACAATAATTGAGTTTGCATTTCATTTGCATAGTCAAACAACTTTCTTTGAATTGTTTGTTACTCTGATGTTCTTGTTTAATAAAAATAAATCAAATGCTTCCTTTTTTATTGCTTCATATTCATTTTGAAATATTCCCTAATTTTTGTAAGCAGGGTTAGACAGCAACTTTAAAAATTTAAGCCTCTGGACCAGAGGTACTTAAATAGAAACACATAAGAATCATCTGTAGATCTCCAGACAACACTGAGGCCTGGACCCATGACCAGAGATCCTGATTAGCTTATGGGGTTGAGGACTTTTAAACGTTGCCCAGGTCATTTTACTATTCAGATAACTTTAAAACAATTGCTCTGGGCCCTTTATTTACTTCAGTGGTTCTCAACCATGGGTGATTTTTGCCACCCAGGTCACAGCTGGCAATGTCTGGACACATTTTTGGTTGTCACAACTGGGGAAGTGCTACTAGCATCCATTGAGTAAAGGACAGAAATGCCAGTGAACATCCTATAATGCATATGACAAACATCTCCCATAACAAAGAATTAATAGACTGAGAGTGTCAAGGTTGAGAAATCCAACTTCTTGTTGGAAAGGACGGGACTGGTGTTAGAGTCAGGGCTCGATTCTTCTGCTGGAGTCAGTTTCTTGAAGTAGGCCTCAAGGGAGGTTTGTACAGAGCTTTTCTTTTTCTCATCATAAGTGGCCCTGTAGCATCTCAGGCCTTTGGTAACTGTATGGTAAACTTTAGTGAAACTCTCGGTACTGGAATCTTGCTCCTCTAACTTTGCCACTCCTGCTTCAATGAGACAAAAAGCATCAGCTGTTTTGTAGAAAACATTTTTGGTTCTGGAGTTTCTAGGTTCCTTTTTTTTTTCCCTTAAATGCTATCATATTCTGCTCTAGTTCCAAAATGTCTTCATTGGTTAGTGCTTTGCCATCTGAGTCAAATAACTCTATGATATCATTTTCACTGATGTTCAACTGCAGTTGAATACCAATAGCCCTTTTGGTTCTCCGTTCATAAGTACAAGTTGTAAGTAAATCAGATGTTTGTAACTCACTTATGTATGTACTGAAGGCATAACTATAAACTTGCTATTTATAGTTATGCCTTCAGTAGAAAAACAAGTGAGCAGTCTCTCAGTTCACATCCACTAATGAGAAGTTTATTGTTCTCAATTTATTTTGCTTTCAAAAAATAATTTTTGAGAAAAGAATTGTAATTCTTAGTTGTAATCATTTTCTTTGGTCCTTAGAGGTATACAGCAGAAAAGTGTTCAATACATTCTTTAAAGATAAATATGAAAGCAGATAATCAAGTTAGCATCCAAACAATAATTTAAGGTTCTCAAATTTTTACTAGAATAAAGTAAATATTCATCACAACAAACAGGAAAACTGATAATAACGGGATAAGGAGTTTAACATTTTACAATGGTCTGTTGGTAAGCCAAGGAAGCAGCATTTGGAAATTTATTTTTCAAAAAATGAAAACAACTAATTTTGAGAGACATTAATAGATACACTATAAAACAATACAATCAAAACAAAGTTTAAGGTGGTAAAAATATTTAGGGAACACTCTGGCTCTGAAAAGTGCTGTAATACCAAACAAACAAAAAAAAAATTATTGAACTCAGTATTCCCTAAACATAAATATAGACACTTTTGATTTCATCATATATTCAGTAATAGCTTGAGGAAAATTATTCCATAAAATATTCAAATATTCATCTTTTAAAATCTGTCCTAAAAGTTATACTAATGGACACACCCAAACTGGACAATTTGGGAGAGTTTTTTTTTTTTTTTTTTTTTTTTTAACAGGGACAGAGAGAGAGAGTCTGAGAGAGGAATAGATAGGGACAGACAGACAGGAACAGAGAGAGGTGAGAAGCATCAATCATCAGTTTTTCATTGCGACACCTTAGTTGTTCATTGATTGCTTTCTCATATGTGCCTTGACCATGGACCTTCAGTCTACTGAGTAACCCCTTGCTAGAACCAGCGACCTTGGGTCCAAGCTGGTGAGCTTTTTTCGCTCAAGCCAGATGAGCCCATGCTCAAGCTGGTGACCTCGGGGTCTCAAACATGGGTCCTCTGCATCACAGTCCAATGCTCTATTCACTGCGCCACCACCTGGTCAGGCCAATTTGGGAGAGTTTAATAAAGAAACTATTTACAAAGATATGTATGAGATTCAAGAAATAAGAGATGGGGCCATTTCCAGGGTCAGCAACATCAGGGGATCATTACTTAGGCTTGAAGGGACAGGAAGAAGGAGTGAAAACTGGAACCCAGAGATGGTGACTGTGGCCTTTGGTACAGGAGCCTAGGCAACCCACTGAGACAAAGTGAAGAGGAAGCTGAGGTAATAAATTATCAGTTCCACCCTTGTCTCACCCTCTGATCACCTATTATTGGTCTCCATCAGCCAAACTCAACAGCAGCTGGAAAGCAAGAGACAACATTAATTTTGTCTATAGAGTTTAGCCTTTTTGGGCACAGAGCAATATAAATAATAGACTTGGATGGGCACATACCCAGCATACTAATGTTACATCAGAGGTCTATTCAATATAATTTTTTATCCTAGGTATAGTAATTATTTAGTCATTCATTTTTTTCAACAAAGATTTTTTTGTTGAAATATTAGTTTGTCAATATTTATTAGGCTTCTACTGCAATAGAAAAACAGGCACAAGGTCCCAAAAGAGCTGACAGCCAAGAAGGTATTATAGAAAGAAAAATATGCAAAGTAAAATGGAATTTAATTAGAGATATGATAGGGATATAAGTAAATTTCCTTGAGTTTACATGGGGGAAGAGCTAACATTTGAGAAAGTCAAAAAGGCACCATTTGAACTGAGTTGTGAAGTACAGTTAGATTATTTTCCAGGCAGAGCAGCTAGCAATGTCAAGGAGTACATTTTTGTAAAAGAAGAAACAATGTGTGCAGAAGCAGGGGTGTGTGAAGAAGGCATATTGCATGTAGGAATTGGTAAGAAGTTCAGAAGTGTTAATTATGTGAGGCATGTTGGTGGACCTGTGTTAGCTAAAAATGGAAAGACTGGTTAAGGATTTGTCATCATTCTAATTCTGGAATTTTTTCCACCTCTAAAATATTTTATATAATGTTATTTTAAATAAGACATTAGAGAGTAGTTGCTCTATGGACTTCAGATGGGGTATTAAAGGCTCTGCACTCTAACCCCAATTCGATTTTATTTATAACACCTCACTCTTCTGAGGCTATGTGTTGCTCTGATACTACTGAGAATAACCTTCCTGTTTTCCACTAAGATAATTGCAATTTATCAATTCAACATAAGTTCAATATATGCTCTCTGAAATTCTGGCTATTCAAACAGTAAAAGAGAGTCTGCTAGAAAAGAATAGCCTGAACAGTTCCATTTATTATTTAGGATAAATAAATATCACTGCAGCTGTTCTAGAGAATAACCAGCTAGTGCAAACCATACCAGTTTTGCTCTATATAGTGCACAGAAGTGCTGAGTGCCAATTTTCATAAAAACTTAAATTAATTCGTTGCCTTGTCCAATACTGTTTTCCAATTAACTTCAAAACAGAATAAGATTTCCAATTAAAGATTTCAAGGCACAACTTAAGTATGATGACATTTATAAACTACTTCCCCTTCCCTGCCTGATTATAATCAGATCAAATTGTGAATGAACCATTCTATATTATTGAATGTAATGAACCAAAGAAATAGAAATGTGCCTGTGGGGATAAAAGTTCACTCTCCTGAGGTCTTACTATATTTCTAATCTGTATAATCTTCCTCAGATCAATCCTTAAAAGTTCAAAAATAGTAGCAAGTCCTTTGGTCCTTTGCCTAGGGTATATTTTTTTCAATTAAGGGTTATCTTTTTTTTCCTTTAGGCTCCTATTAATCTCTGTCTTGGCCACCAAATTGCATAAAGTCTTAGGACACCAATACATAGTGCTTTTTGATAAACAATATTTTCAAGAAATGGGCACCAAATCACCCTTTATACTCTTAAAAGCACCTTTGTGTTATAGTTTTGTTTGCTTAGCAGTGACTGTTTTTGCCTAACACAGCCCTTCTTCACTCATATTTTCTATTAGTGAAATTTTTCTTTTTCCTCAATTCTTGGCATAGGTATTACCTCTGCTCCTAGCCCTCCCACCCACATCCCCATTCGGTGTTGCTTTTCTACTTATTGCAATTAGAGCACTTAGCATATCAATACTATAATTTTCTTATCCACATTTCTCACTCCCTTCCTAGGTTGTTAATCTCAGAAAGTATTTATAATATATTTTTATAATCCAAGGAAGTAGTAAATAAATACAATAAATTAAAGTAATCTTTATCATAAATAACAACCATTTGAAGTAATATGCAACTTATTTTTCTAGTCTTAATCCTACTACCAGATTCTTATCCCAAGAAATCAATTAAGAGTAGCACCACTGAAATGGAATTAGAGTATAAAGCTAATTTAGTTGCTCTAAATCATGTTTCATAGATGAAATAAAACTCATCTCAATCCCAAGCTATTTTCCTGCATATTGGACTCAAAATTATTTTCCAAATAGACTTTCAGCCTGCCACCATTCAACTCTGGTTCTCATCTTGGCTACCATACCTCTTTGCACTTGTATAATCCTATAACTAAAGGTTTTATTTTTTTTAAGTTACAACTTCCAGTTTGAAGTAAACCATTTACAGCCTGTTTCTCCCACTGATTACAAATAAAATCTCTGGACAAAATAGAAAAGGCATTATTTTGTACTGAGAACTCTGAAAAGTAGTAAGTAAATTGGAAATGGTAGTCAAACTTGAAAAAGTGACCAGGAGAATAGTTAGCCTCCTGGAGTTTTCTCCCTCATCTATTTTGGGTTGAATTATGTTCCTCAGATAAGATATGTTGGGGTCCTAACCCCTGGTATGTACCTCAGAATGTGATCTTATTTGGATATAGAGTCTTTTTAGACCCTAAACCAATAAGAATGGTGTCCTTATAAAAGGGAAACATCTGGTTACAGAGCGACATGCACACAGGAAGAATTCCATGTGAACATTGGAATTATACTGCCATAACCGAGCAGCTACTGGCAGTTAAGAGAGAAGCCTGGAATAGATCCTTCCCTGGCACAGAGGAAGCATAGTCCTGCCAATACCTAATCTCAGAGTTCCAGCCTCCAGACGTGTAAAACAATTTCTGTTGCTTACATCACTCACTTTGTAGTAACTTGTTATGGCAGCCCTACAAATTAATACATCATCATTTTTATCCCAAGCTTTGACTTGAGGATTTTCCAAGCTATGGAAATACAGAGTGGGCAAGTATAGTATAAGGCTCAGAGAGAATGCTTGTCTTTATGGAAAGAAAACAAGATAAAGGAGATCCGAAAAGCATAACAGTGTCCAGAATTTAGTAAAAGCAGAATAGCAAAGGCTTTGAAAACTAACATGGAAAATCCCAGCCACAGGAAGTGAGATAAAATGGATGGTGAGCCCAATTGCCTGTTTGTAGATTGATAAAGTTGGGGGGTGCTAATAACCCAGAAGACTAAGGAACACATGATGTAACATTCAAAATATCATTACAATAAAAAGTTATTCAACATACAAATTACTACAAAAAAAAAAGGGATCAAATCCCAGTGGAAAAGACAATCAACTGATTGGAACCCAAAGATGACCTAGATGTTGGAATCATCAGCTCAATACTATAAAGCAGCAATTATAACTATGTTCAGGTTTAAAAATAGAGAAATGACTGAAAAGCAAAAGAAATGGTAAATATTTGGACAAAAATAATATTTTTACCTTCTTAAACTCTTTAAAGTATATTTTTGATGAAAAAAATTACATTTTCTGGTGAAGTATTTTATTGTAATGTGCAAGAAAATTTTAAGACACAGTAGGAAGGGTAAAGAATCTTGTATGACTGCAAGCTTTTTACATTTTATTTAAGTGATAAAATATCAACTATATGCAGACTGTAGAAGATTAGCTTGTATATTTTATTCCCTAGCACAACCTATTAAAAATATAAAGAAATGTAGCAAAAAAAGCAAATAGAGAAATTACAATGATATGCTAAAAAAATATTGAAATTAATCCAAAAGAAGGCAGGAATTTAAAAACAGAAAAATCAAGCAGAAAAGATTGACAACAAATGAATTAACAAAATGGTATGGTTGGAATTAGATGCAACAATAATTATACCAAATGGAAATGGTCTAAATACATTAATTAAAAGATGATGTCAGACATTGTTTTTATTAATAATTTTTTAATATATTTTCTCAGGCAAGGGAAATAAATAAATAAATAAGCAAACAAACAAACAAATGGAATTACATCAAGCTAAAAAGTTTTTATACAGCAAAGTTAACAATCAGTAAAAAGAAAATAAAAGCTACTGAGTGGGAGAACAGATTCACCAATGATAGATCTAATAAGGGGTTGCTGTCTAAAACTTAGAAATAACTCCTACAACTTACCACCAAATAAACAAACAATGCAATTTAAAAGTGGGCAAAGGACCTAAGTAGACATTTCTCCAAAAAGGACATACAGATGGCCAATAGGCATGTGAAAAGATGCTCAACATCACTAATCATCAGAAAAATAAAAATTAAAACTACAATGAGATATCACCTCACACCTGTTAGAGTGGCTATTATCAATAAATCAACAAAAAACAAGTGTTGGATCTGTATGGAAAATCTATCTGTTGATGTCAATGGAGTGTTAAATCTCTTAATATGACCATGTTATAGTCAATCTCTCCCGTTATGTTCATCAAGATTTGCTTACATATTTAGGTGCTCTTATGTTGGGTGCATGAATGTTAACAAGGGTTATATCCTCTTGTTAAATTGGTGCATTATTTTGTAGTGCCCTTCTTTGTCTCTTACTAAAGCCTTGTTATAAAGTCTATTTTATTAGATATAAGTATTGCTACCCCAGAATTTATTTGCATTTACATATAACACCTTTTTCCATATTTTTTCTTTCAGTTTTTGTACATCTTTCTATCTGATATAGATCTCTTGTAAACAGCATATATATAAGTCTTGTTTTATTATTTATTTAGCAATCTTATGTCTTTTGATTGAAGTGCTTAATCTTGTTAACATTTTAAGTAATTATTGATAGCTACTCATTTACTGCCATTTATTCTTTATAACTATGTTTCTCATTTTTTTTCTTCTTTTTATTGTTGTTATTATTTTTTATTAAAGAAGATCTTTTAACCTTTCTTATAATATTGGTTTGGTGGTAACAAAGTACTTTAGCTTTTACTTGTATGAGAAGTTATTTATTTCCTCTTCTATTTAAATGATAATCTTCCTTGGAAATACCTTTGTTGTAGATCCTTGCTTTTCATTACTTTGAATAGTTCATGACAATTTTTTCTGGCCTGAAATGTTTCCAATGAATAACGCTGGGGAACAAAATTTTTGTTGCATACACAAAAACATTTGTTCTTACCTTATTTGAGTGTGCTGATCTCAATCTGACATTAGTTTTTCTCTGTAAGCTACTGATTTTTGCAATTCAAGACTTTAGGTTTTCATCTTATTGTAAAATTTTCAACATTTAGTTTAACATAATGAAGTAGAATGTCATCTTGGGTATCATCTTTGTGAAAATATAATAATTATATAATGCAGTAAATATATTATACACTAAAAGATATGATTGCATCAGAATTTGTCTACAATTTCAAAATAGAACATATTAAAACACTTATTTTAATCATAAAATTTATGCAAAACGTATTTAAATTCTATTCAGGCAAAAATTTGCCTTTGTAGCTATTGCATTTCTGTACTTGTTGAGGACAATCTCATTTGATTCTACAGCAGTAGTCTGCCATCATATTTCTGTCCTATCTCCCCTGATAACGCTCTTCCATTGTCTTCAGATCTTGATGAAAGCGTTCTCCCTCCCTGCTCATCACTAACAGCTCCAAAATTTTTGGGCAACTTATCAAGGTGACTGTTCAGGAAGTGAATCTTAACATTCATGTTCTATCCAATGTCATGGAAAGTCAACAGCATCCTTTAAACCAGAAGCTTGTAGTTTTCTGCTTTTTTGTTGTCAAGGAAGTTCTTTGTAACTGCCTCAGAAAACTGCCATGCTGCTTTCTCCTCCTTATTATCTTCCTGGCAAATTCTTCATCAGATAGGAGGGTTCAAATTCGAGGTCCATTGAATACACCTGATTTTATCTTCTTGAAAGACAGGCAGGAAAAGCAGAATTAATATGTTGAAAGCATTCACTTTCTCTATTCAAAGCCTGAACAAACTGCTTCATTAAGCCAAGTTTAATGTGAAGTGGGGGAAAAATGATCCTGTCTCGATTAACTACAGGTTCATTCACAATAGTTTGCATCCCTACTTCCAGAGCTTCACATTTCGGCCACTCCTTCCATGTCCACTGTTTCTCCCGAATTCGGCGGTCCCACAAACACAGAAAGCAAGGATACTTTGTAAAACCTCTTATGTACTAGCAGGAAATTTACCATTCTAAGATCCACACAAATGATCCAGTTATGCTCCTCATACTTCAGAAAGTCAAGCACAATTTTTATGTCATTATAATCTTCTCACAGATGAGTTGAATAACCAATTAGAACCCCTGCATAAACATTAACGTTGTGTAGGAGAACACATTTCAGACTTCATTTAGAGCTGTCAAGAAATAGCCACCATACTGTTGGACTGTAAGTGGTAATACCTAGCTGTCTGAGAAGACTACTGATATCTTGACAGTAAACAAAAGTGTTTGTCTTTGGAAAAAAAAGTCCACAAAAATTTGTTCACGCTTCCTTAAATGGGATACTTTAGCTGACCAGTGAAGTACATTCTTTTCTTGAAGGCTGGAAGCTAATAACACAGCTGCTTCCTTTGAGAGGTCTAAATCTCTTACTAAGTCATTCAATTCAAGTTGGCTAAACGCTGAGGAGTTAATGACTGCTTGGCATCAGAAGAAGACACTTCAGATTCTACAACCATTTCCTCATGCATCTTATCAAAATACACTTGATCACCATGTTCACTTTCTTCATCCTTAGAAGAAATAAAACCATAGAAAACTGGAACTGGGAGTGTCTCAGAGTGTGGGAGAGGTCGTATTGCTGAAGGAATATTAGAATATACCATCATATTCCGTTTTTTCTTGCCTGTGCCCTTTGTATGAATCAGACAGAAATAACAGTCACTGCCGTGATCTTTAGGTTTATGCCAAACCATGGAAGTACCAAAAGGAATTCCTTGGTGTTTTCCTTTTGTCCAGTCATGAAGTATTTCCTGATAATTATGACACATAATATGAGTAGCCCAATTCTTGTCTTAATTGCCAAGGGGAACTTGAAAATAATCAATATATGCTCATATCACAAATGATGAAATATTGCACCTTTGATGTTGCAGTGTGTAACAGCCACATATATAACAGAAGATGTCAGAACAATAACATTTGCACCTACTCAAAGAAGCCGTGATTCAATCTTAAAACAAAATAAGAGGGTGTTTATATCAGATAATAATTTTTTACATTTAAAAACAACTACAATTATCTAAAAGTGATGTTTGTAAAACATTAATTGCTTTGTGGTTATGTTCAGTCCAAGAGTCATTGCCCTTTAACTCCATTTTTAAAACCAATGCATTCCATTAACTATAACAAAAAGAAATTAAAATTGCATAAAAACTAGGCATGTGTCTCCAGGGGAGCAAGATGGCGACGGAGTAGGCGGATGTACCAACTTCCAACTCCCAGAACCAAAGTGGATTATAACTCAATTTTAAGAACCATCATCTGGATAAACCAACTTTGAACTCTTCTTTGAAGTGGACTCTTCAACCAAGGAACACTGAAGAAGCCACATTGAGACTGCTAGGAATAGCGAAAACGCGAAGAGGGCTGCCCAGCTCCCCGGAGCAAACGGCAGCCCAGAGAGACCCATGTGGCGGGAGGAGAGTTTGGCGGAAAGGGAGGGACCTGGGTCCCAGGAACCAAGCCCCAGCCTGCAGTCCCAGAGCCTAGAAGAGGTGTTTGGACAGTTTTGAGCTGTGAAACAAGTGAGGGAGCTCCCAGGCCTACAGTGTAGAGTATTATGTCCCTTCCTACTCTGCTGAGGGTTGCTGAAGGGTATGGTGGCAGCAGGACGCTGAAACACGGTTCTGTCGGCATGGGCGGAGGCCAAGCCGGTGTGAGCTCGGTCTAGTCAAGCAGGGGCAGAGGGGACACGCAAAAGCAGTCCGGAAGCTGCGGGCCCGCCTGTAATCCCACCTGTGGGGACAAAGCGGGAGGCCAGGAATGGGCAGAAATCTGCTCTGCGACCCTGTGCAAGCCGGCCCTGACCGCGGGATTGGAGCTAGGACCAGGGACGGGGGGGAGGGGGGGGGCTCGTGGCTGAGCTCACGCTACCAGCCCCGCCTGGCCGGAGAAACCATGGTTTGCCATCATACGTGCAAGAGCGGGCTCCGAACTCGGGGACGGGGTAGAGTCCGGGACAAGCGGAAGTTTGCAGCTGAGCGGAACCCAGCAAACACGCCCGGCCCAATAAACCTTAGTTCGGGACCCTGCACAGAAGGGCCCTGGCCTCGAGGGTGGGGCTAAAGCTCCGGACGGGCAAAGGCTCACAGCTGAGAGCACATGAAAAGCCCAGCCCAACCCGCGAAACTGTAGCGAGCAGGCTCTGACTGCAGGTTCTGGGCGGAAATCCGGAAACAGGCTGCGTCCGCAGCTGACCAAAGTTGCTCACCTCTACCCTTGGTGCTGAGGCTTGTGGCTTGAGTGACAGCCTCTCCCGCGGAGGAGAGGCGGAAATCACAGCAAAAGCCACAGTGGGCCGGCGCTAGCAACGCCCATACCCAACCACCCTAGGCAGCGGCAGAGGGGGTGGCAGGCCTGCAGACAGACCACACCTAGAGAACACAAAGGCAACACCTACTGGACTCCAGTGGACAAAACTTGCTTATACACAGACAAAATGGGCAGGCAGAGGAATGCAAACCAAATGAATCAAGAGAAATCCCCAGAGAAGAACCTGAATGAACCAGATATAACAAAATTACCAGAAGCAGAATTTAGAATAATGATAGTTAGGATGTTCAAAAAAATTAAAGCAACAATGGATAGTCATTATGAACACCTAAATAAAAAGATAACAAGTATAAAAAACAAAATTGAAATAATAAAAAGGAATTAGACAGAAATGACAAATGCAGTATCAGAACTGAAGTCCACAATGGAAGGAATTAAAAGCAAGATGAATCACGCTGAGGATCGAATAAGCGAGTTAGAGGACACAATAAACAAAGGCACAGAAGCAGAGAAGAAAAAGGAAAAGAGACTCAAAAAATGTGAGGAAACTCTAAGGGAGCTCTGTGACAACCTGAAGAGAAACAACATTCGCATCATAGGGGTGCCTGAAGAAGAGGAGAGAGGACAGGAAATGGAAACATTGTTCAATCAAATCATAGCAGAAAACTTCCCTAAATTAAGGCTAGGAAACACTTCACATGTTCAAGAAGCACACAGAACTCCATTAAAGAGAAACCCAAAAAGATCTACACCAAGACACATCATAGTTAAAATAACAAAGCTAATGGATAAAGAAAAAATTTTAAAAGCTGCTAGGGAAAAAATGGCTATCACCACAAAGAAGCTTCCATAAGGATGACATCGGACTTCTCAACAAAAACACTTGAGGCCAGAAGGGAATGGCAAGAAATAACCAAAGTAATGCAGAACAAGAACCTACAACCAAGACTACTTTATCCAGCAAGGCTAACGTTTAATATTGAAGGAGAAATAAAGAGCTTCCCAGAAAAAGAAAGCCAGAAGGAAATCATAAAAACCAAACAATTCTGCAAGAGATACTAAGGGGCCTGTTGTGAACAGTTTAAAGGGAGGAAAGAAAAGAGCAAAAGAAGAATAGAGCTTTAAAAAATAAAATGGCAATAAAAAACTACATATCAATAATAACCTTAAATGTAAATGGATTAAATGATCCAATCAGAAGACATAGGGTAGCTGCGTGGATAAAGAAATCGAACTGTCTTTTGACCCAACTATCCCACTTATAGGAATATACCCTAAGAACACCATAGCACTGTTCGAAAAGAAGAAATGCACCCCCATGTTCGTGGCAGCATTGTTCACAATAGCGAAGATCTGGAACTAGCCCAAGTGTCTGTCAGAAGACGAGTGGATTAAAAAGCTATGGTACATATATACTATGAAATACTACTCAGCTATAAGAAATGATGACATCAGATCATTTATAACAAAATGGATGGTCCTTGATAACATTATATGGAGTGAAATAAGTTAATCAGAAAAAAAGAAAAACTGAGAACAGCATGATTTCATACATAGGTGGGACATAAATGTGAGACTATGAGACATGGACAAGAGAGTGGTGGTTATGGGGTGGGGGGAGGGAGGGAAGGGTGGGATAGGGAGGAGGGGAGGGACACAGGGAAAACCAGATAGAAGGTGACAGAGGACAATTTGACTTTTGGTGACGGGAATGCAACACAATTGAATGATAAGATAACCTGGAGATGTTTTCATTATACATATGTACCCTGATTTATTGGTGTCACCCCATTACAATTAATTTAAAAAAAGAAAAAAACTAGAGCATGCACCGAAAAAGGGATTTCAGATTTCAAATAAGCCATGCAGAAATATATATAAAGAGTTCTTAAACCTCATGCAACAGCAAATTTAAAATAATTGTTCCCTTGCCTGACCAGGCGGTGGCGCAGTGGATAGAGCATCGGACTGGGATGCGGAAGACCCAGGTTCGAGACCCTTAGGTTGCCAGCTGGAACGCAGGACCATCTGGCTTGAGCAAAAAAAGCTCACCAGCTTGGACCCAAGGTCGCTGGCTCCAGCAAGGGGTTGCTCGGTCTACTGAAGGCCTGCGGTCAAAGCACATGTGAGAAAGCAATCAATGAACAACTATGGTGTCTCAACGGCAACGAAAAACTAATGATTGATGCTTCTCATATCTCTCCATTCCTGTCTGTCTGTTCCTATCTATCCCTCTCTCTGACTCTCTCTCTCTGTCCCTGTAAAAAAATAAAAAATAAAAAATTGTTACCTTATCAGCTATCAAATTTATGGTAGCTCCTTGAAGGTAACTTTCTCTTGCTTCTTTTATTTTTTAATTTTAAAATTTTAATATATTTTATTTTCTTGTATTGACATGGTTTAAAGAGTTCTACTCTATATAACACCCTTAACCCCTCACATTGTGCTCCTCATAGCCCATGCAAAGTCTCTTTCTATTTCCATTTCAGTCCTTATTCTGCCTACACCTACCTCCATTTCCTAGAGGACTTGCTAACCTGCTGTCTGTACCTGTGTATTATGGATATATATGGATATATAATTTGGCTAATCCTTTCACCTTTTTGATTCTGTCCCCTTATCCCCCTTCTCTCTGACAGCTGTCCAGCTGCTCTTTGTGACCTTACCACTGTTTCTATTTTGTTTCTGATTATTGTGTTTACTATATTCCACATAATAAGTGAAATCATATGCTATTTGTCTTTCTCTGCCTGGTTTATTTCACTTAGCATAATAATCTCCAGGATCATCCATGCTGTTGCAAAAGGTAAGATTTCCATCTTTTTCACAGCAGCAGAGTATTCCATTGTGTATATGTACCACTGCTTTTTTATCCACTTGTCCACTGATGGACCCTTGGGCTGTTTCCAGATCTTGGCTATTGTAAACAGTGCTGCAGTAAACATGGGGGTACATACCTTCTTTTGATTTAGTGTTTTGGGATTCTTGGAATATATTCTTAAAAGTGAAATAGCTGGATCATAAGGCAGTTTAATGTTTAATATTTTTGAGGAAATACCATATTGTTTTTCACAGTGGCCATACACATCTGCATTTCCACCAGTACTGCAGAGGGTTTCCTTTCTCCACACTCTTGCCAGCATTTGTTGTGTATTTGTTAATGACAGCCATTCTGGCAGGTGTGAGGTGGGGTGGTATTTCATCAGTTTTAATTTGCAATTCTCTGATGCTTATTGACTTTGAGCATTTTTTTTTACATTCTTATTGGCCACCTGTATGACATCTTTGGAGAAGTGTCTTTTGAGAGACTTTGCCTGGTTTTTTTTTATTAACTTTAATGAGGTTACCCCAATAAATCAGGGTACATATGTACAATGAAAACATCTCCAGATTATCTTATCATTCAATTGTGTTGCATACCCATCACCAAAAGTCAAATTGTCCTCTGTCACCTTCAACCGGGTTTTCCCTGTGCCCCTCCCCTTCTCCCAAACCCACCCTCCCCTCCCTCCCCCACCCCGTAACCACCACACTTTTGTCCATGTCTCATAGTCTCACTTTTATGTCCCACCTATGTATAAAATCATGCTGTTCTCAGTTCTTTCTTTCTGATTTATTTATTTCCTCCGTATAATGTTATCAAGGTACATCCATTTTGTTGTAAATGATCCAATGTCATCATTTCTTATGGCTGAGTAGTATTCCATAGTATATATGTATCATAGCTTTTTAATCCACTCATCTTCTGATGGACACTTGGGCTGTTTCCAGATCTTCGCTATTGTGAACAATGCTGCCACAAACATGGGGGCGCATTTCTTCTTTTTGAACAGTGTAATGGTTTTCTTAGGGTATATTCCTAAAAGTGGGATAGCAAGGTCAAAAGGCAGTTCAACTTTTAATTTTTTGAGGAATCTCCAAACTGTTTTCCATAGTGGCTGCACCAGACTGCATTCCCACCAGCAGTGCAGAAGGGTTCCCTTTTCTCTGCATCCTCGCCAGCACTTATTCTGTGTTGTTTTGCTGATGAGTGCCATTCTGACTCATGTGAGGTGATATCTCATTGTAGTTTTAATTTGCATTTCTCTAAAGATTAGTGATGTTAAGTATTTTTTCATATGCCTTTTGGCAATCTGTATGTCCTCTTTGGGGAAATTTCTATTCATTTCTTTTGCCCAATTTTTGATTGGATTTTTTGTCTTACTGGTGTTGAGTTTTATAAGTTCTTTATAAATTTTGGTTACTAACCCCTTATCAGACGTGCTTTCGAATATGTTCTCCCATTGTGTGGTTTGTCTTTTTATTCTGTTCTTATTGTCTTTAGCTGTGCAAAAACTTTTTAGTTTTACATAGTCCCATTTGTTTATCTTGCCTTTTATTTCATTTGCCCGTGGAAAAATAAGCAAATATATTGCTGCTACAGATGTCGGAAAGCTTGCTGCCTATGTTTTCTTCTAAGATGCTTATAGTTTCACGGCTTACATTTAAGTCTTTTTATCCATTTTGAATTTGTTTTTGTGAATAGTGTAAGTTGATGGTCTAATTTCATTTTTTTGCAGGTAGATGTCCAATTTTCCCAGCACTATTTGGTAAAGAGGTTGTCTTTACTCCAATGTATGTTCTTTCCTCCTTTGTCTAATATCAGTTGTCCATAAAGCTGTGGGTTTATTTCTGGGTTCTCTGTTCTGTTCCATTGATCAATGTGCCTGTTCTTATGCCAGTATCAGGCTGTCTTGAGTATAATGGCCTTGTAGTAAACCTTGATATCCAGAAGACTGATACCTCCTGCTTTATTTTTTCTTTTTAAGATTGCTGGGGCTGTTTGTGTTCTTTTTTGGTTCCATATAAATTTTTGACATATGTTTTCTATATCTTTGAGTATGTCATTGGTATTTTAATTGGTATTGCATTGAATTTATAAATTGCTTTTGGTAATATAGACATTTTAATGATGTTTATTCTTCATAGCCATGAGCACAGTATATGCTTCCACTTGTTTGTATCTTCCTTGATTTCTTTTATCAATGTTTTATAAATATTCTGGGTACAAGTCCTTAACCTCCTTGGTTAAATTTACTCTTAGGTATTTTATTTTTTTGGCTACGATAGTGAATGGGATTGTTTCCTTAATTTCTTTTGCTGACAGTTCATTGTTTATATATAGATATGCCTCTAAATTCTGTGTATTAATTTTATATCCTGCTACCTTGCTGAATTCATTAATAGGGTCCAGTAGTTTTTTGACTGAGACTTTAGGGTTTTCTATATACAATATCATATCATCTGCAAATAATGACACTTTTACTTCTTCTTTTCCAATTTGGATGCCTTCTATTTCTTCTTCTTGTCTGATTGCTATAGCTAGGACTTCCAAAACTATGTTGAATAAGAGTGGTGAAAGTGGGCAACCCTGCCTGGTTCCTGATCTTAAGGGGATTGCTTTTAATTTTTGTCCATTTAGTATGATGTTTGCTGTGGGTTTGTCGTAGATGGCCTTTATCATGTTAAGGAATGTTCCCTGCATTCCCACTTTACTGAGAGTTTTGAGCATGAATGGGTGCTGGATTTTATCAAAGGCCTTTTGTGCATCTACTGAAATTATCATGTGATTTTTGTCCTTTCTTTTGTTAATGTGATGAATCACATTGATTGATTTGCGAATATTGAACCAGCCTTGCCTCTCCAGAATAAATCCCACTTGATCATGGTGTATGATTTTTTTCATATATTGCTGGATCCGGTTGGCTAATATTTTGTTGAGAATTTTAGCGTCTAAATTCATCAGGGATATAGGCCTATAATTTTCTTTCTTTGTGTTGTCCTTGCCTGGTTTTGGGATCAGATTTATGCTCACCTCATAGAAGAAGTTTGGAAATCTTCCTTCCTCTGGAATTTTTTGAAATAGCTTGAGGAGAATAGGAGTTAGTTCTTCTTTGAAATTTTGATAGAATTCACTTGTGAAGCCATCAGGCCCAGGACTTTTCTTTTTTGGGAGTTTTTTGATAACTGTTTTTATCTCATTTGTTGTAATTGGTCTGTTTAGGTGTTCTGATTCTTCCAGATTGATTTTTGAAAGTTTATATGATTCAAGCAACTTTTCCATTTCACCTGATTGTCTAATTTATTGGCATAGAGTTCTTCATAGTATTTTCTTACAATGCTTTGTATATCTGCTGTGAGTTGTTATTTCTCCACTGTCCTTTCTAATTTTATTTATTTGAGTCCTCTCTCTTTTTTTCTTGGTGAGTCTTGTTAAAGGTTCATCAATCTTGTTTACCTTTTCAAAGAACCCGCTTCTGGTTTCATTGATCCTCTGTATTGTTTCCTTAGCCTCTATGTCATTTATTTCTGCTCTGATCTTTATTATTTCCTACCTTCTACGTGTACTGGGTTTTATTTGTTGTTGTTTTTCTAGTTCTTTTAGCTGCAGGGTCAGGTTGCTTATTTGAGCTTTTTCTAGCTTCTTATGATATGCCTGTAGTGCAATAAACTTCCCTCTCAGTACTGCTTTTGCTGTGTCCCATAAATTTTGAGTTGATTAATGCTCATTATCATTTGCTTCTAGAAACTTTTCTTATTTCTTCTTTGATCTCATTGTTAATCCATTCATTATTTAATATCATGCTATTTAGTTTCCAAGTGTTTGAGTATTTTTCAGTTTTTCTTTTGTGGTTAATTTCTAGTTTCATGGCATTGTGATCAGAGAAAATGCTTGATATGATTTCAATATTCTTAAATTTATTGAGACCATTTTTGTGTCCTAACATGTGGTCTATCCTAGAAAACGTACCATGAGTGCTTCAGAAGAATGTATATTCTACTGCTTTAGGGTGAAAAGTTCTGAAGATATCTATTAAATCAAGTTGATCTAGAGTATCCTTTAAGTCTGCTGTTTCTTTATTAATTTTCTTTCTTGAGGATCTATCCAGTGTTGTTAGTGGGGTATTGAAATACCCTACTATTATTGTATTGCTGTTAATCTCGCCCTTTATATCCATCAAAGTCTGCTTTATGTATGTCGGGGCTCCTATATTTGGTGCGTAGATATTTATAATAGTTATATCTTCCTGTTGAATTGTTCCCTTTATCATTATGTAGTGTCCTTCTTTATCTCTTACTACAACCTTTGTTTTAAAGTCCATTTTGTCAGATATAAGTACTGCTACCTGGCTTTTTTTTCATTTCCATTTGCATGAAATATTTTTTCCATCCTTTTACCTTCAGTCTATGTGCATCTTTGTTTTAAGGTGTGAGACTTTGCCTGTTTTTTAATTGGATTGTTTACCTTCCTGGTGCTGAGTTTTAGAAGTTCTTTATAAATTTTGGCTATAACTGCTTATCAAATATTTAAGCAATTATATTCTCACATAGAATAAGTGTCTTTTCATTTTGTTAATTATGTTTTTTGCTCTACTAAGCTTTTTAGTTTAATATAATCCCATTTCTATATTTTGTCCTTTATTTCACTTGCCTATGGAGATATATTGGCAAAAATATTGCTATGAGAGAGATATCAGAGAGTCAACTGCCTCTGTTTTCTTCCAATACTATTATGGTTTTGTGACTTACATTTAAGTCTTTTATTCTTTTTGAGTTTGTTTTTATAGAAGGTATAAGTTGGTACTCTAGTTTCATTTTTTTTGTATATACCTGTCCAATTTTCACAAAACCATTTATTAAAGAGACCATCTTTACTCCATTGTATATTCTTTTCTCCTTTGTCAAATTTTTATTGACTCTAAAGCTGTGGAGTATTTTCTGAGTTCTCCATTTCATTGATTTGTATGACTGTAAGCTAGTACCGAGTGTTTTGATTACAATGGGTTTGTAGTAGAACTTGATATAAGGAAGTGTGATACCTCCCATTTGTCCTTCATTTTCAAGATTGCTGAGGCTATTCAAGTTCTTCTTTGGTTCCATAGAAATTTTTTAAATATTTGTTCTAGATCTGTGAAGTATACCGTTGGTATTTTAATAGGAATTGCATTGAACCTATAGACTGCTTTGGGTAGTATGGAAATTTAATTATGTTAATTTTTCCTATCCATGAACACAGTATATGATTCCATTTGTTTGTATCTTCCTCGATTTCTTTTTTTAATGTCTTATAACTTTTCAAATACTGTTCAAGTCTTTCACCTTCTTAAATTTATTTCTAGTACTTTATTATTTTGTGTTGTTGCAATAATAAAGTGTATTGTTTCCTAAATTTCTCTTTCTGATAGTTTCTTGGTGTATAAAATAGCACTAATTTCTAAATATTAATTTCATATCCTGCCACCTTGCTGAATTCATTTATTATGTCTAGTAATTTTTTTACTAAGACTTTGGAGTTTTCTATGTACATTATCATCCAATTTGGATGCCTTTTATTTCTTCTTCTTGTCTGATTGCTATGCTTAGGACTTCCAGAACCATACTGAATAAGAGTGGTGAAAGATGACACCTCTGTCTTGTTTCTTATTGTAAGGGGAATGCATTTAATCTTTGCTCATTGAGTATGATGTTGGTGGTTGGTTTGTATAGTCTTTCTTATACTGAAGTATGTTCCCTTAATGCCCACTTTGCTGAGAGTTTTGAGCATAATTCAGTACTGGATTTTATCAAATAGTTTTTCTGCATCTATTGATATGATCATGTGATTTTTATTTTATCTGTTTTTTATGTAATGAATCATGTTTATTGATTTGCAAATACTGTATCAGCCTTTCCTCCCTGGAATAAATCCCACTTGATTATGATATTTTTAATGTATTGTTGGATCCAGTTTGCTAATATTTTGTTGAAATTTTTAGGATCTGTGTTCATCAGAGATATCGACCTACAGTTTTCTTTCATCATAGTGTCTTTATCTGGTTTTAAAATTAGGATAATGCCTTGTAAAGTGAGCTCAGAAGTCTTCCAACTTCTTGAATTTTTTGGAATAGCTTGAGAAAAGTATATGTTCTTTGAATGTTTGGTCAAATTTGCTTGTTAAGCCATTTGGTTCAGGACTTTTGTTCACTTGTCATTTTTTGATAACTGTTTCAATTTCATTTGTTGTAATCAGTCTTCTCAGGTTTTCTAATTCTTCCAGATTCAGTTCTGGAAAATTGTATGTATCTGGAGTTTATTCATTTCATTCAGGTTGTTTAATTTTTGACATATAGATAATTATAATATGTTCTTATTTTATATTTCTGTAATGTCAATTGTTACTTCTCCTCTTTTATTTTTAATTTTATTAATTGGGGTCCTGTGTCTTTTTTTCTTAATGAGTCTGGTTAAAGTTTCATCTATCTTGTTTACCTTTTCAAAGAACAAGCTCTTGATTTCATTTATGTTTTGTATTGTTTTTTAGCCTCTATGTCATTTATTTCCCCTCTGATCTTTATTATTTCTTTCCTTCTACTTCCTCTGTGCTTTATTTGTTGTTCTTCTTGCACATATTTTAAGGGCAGTGTTAGAGTATTTTAGATTTCCTTTGCTTCTTGAGTTATGCCTGCAATGGTAACAGCTTTCTTCTCAAGACTTTCACTATGTCCCATAGATTTTGGGTTTTGTCTGTTCATATTCATTTGTTTCAAGAAAAGTTTTTATCTATTTATTGATCTCATTTTTAACCCATTTATTATTTAATAATATCCTACTTAGCCTCTAAGTCTTTTAACATTTTTGTTTTCCTATTATAGTTGGTTTCTAGTTTCATGCTATTGTTGTCAGAAAAGTTGCTTAATAAAATGATTTCTATTTTTTTAATTTTATTTAGAAAATTAACTTAGAGTGACATTCATTGATAAGAGTACATAGATTTCAGGTGAATATTTTTATAGCATTTGAATGGTTGATTATGTTGTATACCTTTCAACAACGTGAAATCATTTTCTCTCACCTTATATTTGTCCTTTTTTACACACTTTTCCCTTTCCCTTTCCCATGTTCCCTTACCCTTGTTAACCACTTCACTTTAATCTATGTCTGTAATTAATTAAAATTTTAAAAGTCAGTGGCATCAGAGAAATGATGCCCTGAGGGGTGCTTCCAATACCTCTCCCTGCAATTTCAATAAATTCAACAACTAGAGACAGAAAAACAATCCCAGGAGCATCTGAAATACACATGCATCAAACAAAGGCACAATTGGGTGAAAAGGTGGCTGAATATATAATCCACTCTGAAGGAAATAAGATGGAGAATGAAGTATTCCGCTTCTCTCACTGACCTGAGGGATGCCTGCTTTCACTTGGAACTAAGAGGAAGGGACGGCTAGGGGAGAGGAAAGAAGCTGGGTAGGGCAGAGACATTCAAATCAAGGAGACAGTATGCCCATGGCTCAGCTGACATGGAAATAATGCCAGCAGCAAACCTCAGCAGAAGTGGGCGAGTGGGTTGCTTGTGGAGACTGATACCAGAGAGATTTGGGGCTTTCTTTACTCCTAGTCAGCAAGCATGGGCAGTGTGCGAGTGGTTCCACCTGGCGCTTCGGGCATGGTTGCCAGCATTCCCAGACAGAGGTGCCAGTTTGGAGACTGTCAGCAGTAGCCTTATATGTGGGCTGTAGCCAGAGTTTTTGTATGGTCCCCACTCCCTGAGACCAAAAGCATGCAGGAAGGGCATGAGAGCCACCTTTGCTATGCCCAGATCTGTCCAGGCAGGGCACCTTTGCCAGCCATACAAACTAACAAAGCACATTTCTGTGGAAAAGAGCTGCTGAAGGGCTGCGGGGGAAGGGTGCACAGGCAGCTTGCAAACAGCCTCTGGAGAGCAAACCCGCTGAATGCTGAAAGGAACCTAACTCGCAGTCTGCTCACTGCCCAGCCAGCTTATGCTGGCAGCTCTGGCTGACAAAGCATTCTTTCCCAGGGCTACAATTTAAACAGACCTGAAGGAAGCACTTGATAGTTCTTAGAGCCTCTTGCTCTACAGGTAGTGGCTGGGACACAGTTCCCAACAGCTGATACATGTCACGAGCCGGCGTGACGAGCTGTTCCACGGGGTGAGAGGATGTGGAATTGATGAGTCTGGGTCGGGAGGTCTGATGAACCATCAGCCATCAGCAATTTATTTTTGCAAGCAAGTTTCTTATATACAGCAAAACTTGGCAAGTACAATGTTTTCTTATCCAAAGTCACATGACCTCCTTCGTCAGAGATTAAATGGTTAAACACCAGGTGCCTCCTGTACAAAGGCTCCTGCCTTAAAACCACATCAACAGGGAGTAAAAGTCTTTGAGCTTTATCAGACCATACCTGTGCGCTGGCCATTCTGACCTTTCAGCTAATAATAAATCCGGGGAATATCGGGGGCTTGCGCCTTGCCCTCAAGTTACACAGCTGTGTTTACTTGACGGCTCCCAACAGATACAGGTTAAATAGCACACTCCCATGAAAGAGAACTCAGAGAACACTGCGGAACTTGGGAAGGCTGGGCTGTAGGCTTCTCAACAAGAGAGAAGCCTGTGGAGAGCAGACCCACAGAGTGCTAAGGCAAATTTAACTAGACATACCAGGGGAATCTTAGAACAGAGCGTGACCAGAAGTGAGTTCACTCTCCTACCTGCTTAAGCTAGTGTCTCTGGTTGGCAAAGCTTTCATACCCAGAGCTGTGCTTTAAACAAACTTGGAAGAGGGACTTGGCAGCTTTTAAGACCTCTTGCTCTTTAGGCAGTGGCTGGGGCAACTTTACAGCTGGGTCCCCAGGCTGCTGGTTCAGGAAGGAGAGATCTGGGGAGAGTCTCCAGGGAAAAGAACTCTTCCATTGTCAAAGCCTGAAAACAGCCTGACCTGTGGTGGCGCAGTAGATAAAGCGTCGACCTGGGAACACTGAGGTCGCCAGTTCAAAACCCTGCACTGGTCTGGTCAAGGCACATATGGGAGTTGATGCTTCCAGCTCCTCCCCCCCGTTTCTCTCTTTCTCTCTCTCTCACTCTGTGTCTCCTCTCTAAAATGAATGAAAATTTTAAAAAAATTTTAAAAAGCCTGCAAACACTAACAAACCCCACCTACCAATGGGACTGAGACCTAGTTTATGTCATCACCATAGCGACACATTAACTGCAAATCTCTGCCTAAGAGTGCCACAGGGGCAGAACATGGGGTACAGCACCAGGGGCCAAAAAGAGAAAGAAAGATGGGAAGAAGATAACCTCTCTAAAACCAGGAAAAATCTAGTCTTTATAACTTTTTCCTTTTTTTTTCATATTTTCTTTTTTATTTTCTTGCACCTAGGTCATTTTAACCACTTTCCATTTTATTCTTTTCTTTTCATTTTGAACTTCATTACCCAAAGGTGTTATATTTTTCATTCTTTTCTTTCTATGAGGGTTACATTCCAAAAACTTTAACTCTCCTTTTATTTTTTCCCCTTTTTGTTTTCTCTTTCTTTCTCTTTTGGATTCTTCCTTTCTCTTTCACTTTTCCTCTCATTCAATCTTCACTCACAAACAAACTATTTCTAGATTCAAATATTTTCTTCATGGCATTTTGTGTTTTTTACTTTGCTTTTCATATTATTAGCATTTCCCCCAACTCTAGTTTTCCATTCTATGTAGTTTTTGTTTCACTTAATACAATAGAATTTTTACTTCTTACTGTATTCTTTTTCTTTTTTCTTCTTTTCTTTCACTATATATCTCATTCAAACATAATTTACAAATTATTTTATTCTTGATCTAAATTATTTCCTTGTAGCATTTTGTGGGTTCTTACCTCGTTTTTTGCCCTTTGTTACTTCCCCCATACTCAGGCCCTCTGTTCTATGTAGCTTTTGTCCCACTTAGAACAATATAATTTTCAGTTTTTCACTGTATTTTCTCCAAAAAAATTTATTTCATTATCAACTCTTCTTAGTGTTATAAACAATAATACTCTCAAATGTCATTAAGGAAAAAGAAATCAAATATCATAAATACAAAAGTCAGAGATGTAGCTCAGATAGATGAGAAAAATATCTATAGAAATAAATTTAAGTACCTTGAAATCCTTGAAGTTAAATAACAGAGAATCTAAATTCGAAGTCCTAAATATATTCAGGGATATAAAAGAAAGCGCAGAAAGGCAGTTTATAGTGCTCAAAAAACAGTTCAACAATCAGAAAGAATACATCACCAAGAAAACTGAAACTATAAAAACAAATGAATCAGAAATAAAAAACTCAATTTATAAACTGAAAAATGAGATAACAAGCTTAGCTAATAGAACAAACCAGAGAGAAGAGAGAATTAGTGACATAGAAGACAGGCAACTAGAAGAACTCCAAAGAGAAGAGGAAAGAGACATAAATTATAAAAAATGGGAAAGCCCTACAAAAATTGTCTGGTTTCATCAAAAAGAGCAACATAAGAATAATGGGTATATCAGAAAAAGAAGAGAGAGGAAATGGAATGGAGAACATATTCAAAAAATATATAAGAAATTTCCAAGCCTGTGGAAATAACTAAAGCCTCAAATTCAAGAAGCAAACAGCCTGACCTGTGGTGGTGCAGTGGATAAAGTGTCAACCTGGGAATGCTGAGGTTGCCAGTTCAAAACCCTGCACTGCTCTGGTCAAGGCACATATGGAAGTTGATGCTTCCAGCTCCTCCCCCCTTTCTCTCTTTCTCTCTCTCTCTCACTCTGTGTCTCCTCTCTAAAATGAATTTAAAAAAAGAAGAGGAAGCAAACAGAACACCAATTTATCTTAACCCTAACAAACCTACTCCAAGGCATATCATAATAAAATTGGCACAAACCAATGACAAAAAAAAATTATCAAGGCAGCCAGGGAAAAGAAGAATACAACATATAAAGAAAGGCCCATTAGATTATCATCAGATTTCTCAGCAGAAACTAGACAAGCTAGAAGAGAGTGAACTCCAATATTTAAAGTTTTGAAAGAGAAAAACTTCTAGTCAAGAATATTATACCCATAAAAGCTATCCTTCAAATATGAAGGAGAAATAAAAACATTCACAAATACTGAAAAGATGAGAAAATTTATCACCAGAAAAGTCTTACTTCAGGAAATACTAAAAGAGGTTTTTTGACCAAATACAAAGAACAAAACAAAACAAAACTACAAGTAAAATCTCCATCATGATCATAATAAAAACAAGTTTAATCTGTGACAACAAAAACAAAAAGGGGGAGAGGACAAAGATTAACATTAGCAAAGGAGGATGGATTGCAGAAGCACTCATGAGATAATGTACTACAATGAACATGATATGTATCCTTCCCATTACATAATGGTAACCACTCCTGAAAAAAACACCAAGAAGTACATGGCTTGAAAAAAAGAAGCAACAGAGAAAAGAAAATTACAACCAAACAAAAACAAATGATGGAAAACAAAAGAGAAGAATCAAACAAGATACAAAACTATCAGAAAGCAATATATAAAATGACAATAGAAAACCTCAAATTTCAATAATTACACTAAATGTAAATGAATTGAACTCACCAATAAAAAGACACAGAGTAGCAGAATAGATTAAAAGAGAAAATTCAACTGTATACTGCTTAATTTTTAAGCTACAAGAATAAAAACAAATTCAAAGTGAAAGGCTGGAAAATACCTCAAGCAAATAACATCCAAAAAAAAGCAGGTGTAGCAAAATTCATATCTAACAATGCTGACTACATGACAGCAAATGTAATCAGAGACATAAACAGTAATTTCATAATGATTAAGGGGACACTGAATCAAGAAGACATAACACTACTTAATATATATGCACCAAACCAAGGAGCACCAAAATATATAAGACAGCTACTGACTGACCTAAAAACAAAAACCAACAAAAATACAATCATACTCGAAGACCTCAATACACTGCTGAAATAAATGAAATAGAGAACAGAAAAACTATAGAAAAAATTAATAAAACAAAGAGCTGGTTTTTTGTAAAGATTAGCAAAATGGACAAACCCTTGGCAAGACTCACTAAGAACAAAGAAAGGACTCATATAAACAAAATCCAAAATGAAAGAGGAGAAATCACCACAGATATCATAGATATACAAAGAACTATTGTAGAATACTATAAAAAACTATATGCCACCAAATTTAACAATCTAGAAGAAATGGATAAATTTTTAGAACAATTCAATCTTCCTAGACTGAGTCATAAAGAAGCAGAAAGCCTAAGCAGACCCATAAGCATAAAGAAAATAGAAACAACTATCAAATACCTCCCCAAAAATAAAAGTCCAGGGCCAGACAGCTATACTAGTGAATTCTATTAAACATTTAAAGAAGACTTCTTCCTATTCTACTCAAAGTATTCCAAAATATTGAAGAAGAAGCAATACTCCAAAACATCTTTTATGAGGCCAACATAACCCTCATACTGAAACCTGGCAAGGACCACACAAAAAAGAGAAAACTAGAGACCAATATCTCTAATAAATACAGATGCTAAAATACTAAACAAAATACTAGCAAATCGAATACAACAACACATTAAAAATATAATTTATCATGATCAAGTAGGATTCATCCCAGAATCACAAGGATGGTTCAACATAAATAAAATGGTTAACATAATACACCCTATCAACAAAATAAAGAACAAAAACCATATGATCATATCAATAGATGCAGAAAAGGCATTTGATAAAATACAACACCATTTTATGTTTAAAACACTCAACAAAATGGGTATAGAAGGAAAATATCTCAACATAATAAAGGCCACTTATGACAAACCATCAGCTAACATCATATTAAATGGCATAAAACTGAGGACTTTTTTTCTAAAATCAGGAACAAGACACGCTTGTCTACTCTCTCCACTCTTATTCAGCGTAGTGCTGGAAGTGCAATCATACAAGAAAAAGAAATAAAAGGCATTCATATTGGAAAAGAAGAAGTAAATGTTTCACTTTTTGCAGATGATATGATCCTATACATCGAAAACCCCAAAGACTTCATAAAAAGACTACTAGAAACAATAAACCAATACAGTAAGGCCGCAGGATACAAAATTAATATACATAAGTCAATTGCCTTTCTATTTGCCAACAGTAAAACATCAGAAAACACACCAAAAAAAATAATCCCCTTCATGGTTGCAAAAAAATAAAATAAAATACCTAGGAATAAACATAACAAAGAATGTAAAGGACCTATATAATGAAAACTACAAAGCATTGTTAAGGGAAATCAAAAAAGATACAATAAAATAGAAAAATATTCCTTGTTTTTGGATAGGAAGAATAAATATAGTCAAAATGACAATATTACCCAAAGAGATATACAAATTTTAATGCAATTCCTATCAAAATTCC
This sequence comes from Rhynchonycteris naso, assembly GCA_037038555.1. Taxonomy (NCBI): domain Eukaryota; kingdom Metazoa; phylum Chordata; class Mammalia; order Chiroptera; family Emballonuridae; genus Rhynchonycteris; species Rhynchonycteris naso. Next base: position 109,628,561 of record CM072999.1, on the reverse strand, counting down.
AATGACATTTTTTAAAGAAATGGAATAAAAAATCATCCAGTTTATATGGAACTATTAAAAAACCCTAAATAGCCAAAGCAATCCTAAGACAAAAGAACGAAGCTGGGGGCATTACAATACCTGACTTCAAATTATATTATAGAGCCATGATAATCAAAATAGCATGGTATTGGCAGAAAAATAGACACTCAGACCAATGGGACAGAATAGAAAGCCCAGAAATAAAACCACATATATATGGTCAAATAATTTTTGATAAAGGGGTCAACAACACAAAATGGAGAAAAGAAAGCCTCTTTAACAAATGGTGCTGGGAAAACTGGAAATTCATATGCAAAAGAATGAAACTCAACTACAGTTTGTCCCCTTGTACTAAAATTTATTCAAAATGGATCAAAGACTTAAATATAAGACCTGAAACAATAAATTACATAGAAGAAAACATAGGTACTAAACTCATGGACCTTGGTTATAAAGAGCACTTTATGAATTTGACCCCAAAGGCAAGGGAAATGAAGGCAAAGATAAATGAATAGGACTACATCAGACTAAGAAGCTTTTGCACAGCAAAAAGAAACTGACAGCAAAACAAACAGTTAACTAAATGGGAGATATTTTCAAACAACAGCTCAGATAAGGGCCTAATATCCAAAATATACAAAGAACTCATAAAACTCAAGAACAAATAAACAAACAATGCAATAAAAAAAATGGGAAGAGGACATGAACAGACACTTCTCCCAGGAAGACATACAAATGGCCAACAGATATAGAAAAAGATGCTCATCTTCATTAGCTATTAGAGAAATGCAAATCAAAACTACAATGAGATACCACCTCACACTGTTAGATTGGCTATTATCAACAAGACAGGTAATAACAAGTGTTGAAGAGGCTGTGGAGAAAAAGGAACCCTCATCCACTGTTGGTGGGAATGTAAAGTAGTACAACCATTATGGAAGAAAGTATGGTGGTTTCTCAAAAAATTAAGAATAGAACTCCCATATGACCCAGCAATCCCTCTACTGGGTATATACCTCCACACTCAAAAACACTGGTATGTAAATACACATGCAGCCCCATGTTCATTGCAGCATTGTTCACAGTGACCAAGACATGGAAACAACCAAAAAGCCCTTCAATAGATGATTGGATAAAGAAGATGTGGTACATGGTACATATATACTATGGAATACTACTCAACCATAAGAAATGATGACATCAGATCATTTACAATAACATGGATGGACCTTGATAACATTTATTGGAGTGAAATAACTAAATCAGAAGAAACTAAAAACTATATGATTCCATACATAGGTGGGACATAAAAATGAGACTCAGGGACATGGACAAGAGTGTAGTGGTTACTGGGGGGTTTGGGGGGAGGGCAAAGGGGAAGGTGGGGGAGGGGAGGGGCACAAAGAAAACCAGATAGAAGGTGACAAAAGACAATTTGAGTTTGGGTGATGGGTATGCAACATAATCAAATGTCAAAATAACCTGGAGATGTTTCTCTGAACCTATGTAGCCTGATTGATCATTGTCATCCCATTAAAATTAATAATAAAATAAAATTTTAAATGTCAGAATGAAAACTAAACATCACTATTAAATATAACAAAATTAATATACAAAGCATTAAGTTGCTAAGTTGTAGAGAGTTTTAAAGGAGACATAATTCTATAGTATGGAAAGAATAAAGGCTTAGGACCTGACACTGAATAATGGCTTTGGCAGAAGATAGGATAGGATTTTAGAACAAAGCAACATTGAAAATATCATTGGTCACCCTAGTTAGAAGTTCCTTAGTGGAAAAACAAATTGATGTGAATACCCCTCAGCACAGTATTCGTAATCATTGTATATAAAGTATTCATTGAGTTAATGTACAGCAAAATATGTCATTTTATAAGGAAGATTCAATCATAATCTAGAAACAGATTATTACTGCAACATGAATTTTTCCTGCATGTCCACTTTTTTAGGTATAACAGAAAAAAATCAGGCAAAAAATGAGTCATTTATGGGTGTCAAATTTCTCTGCATTAACTCATCACTCCAGGTAGGCTCTGATTAAACCACTGCAAAATGGGTTAAATTTTAAAGGGTTTACTCTACATTCTCATAACATATATAGAAATAAAGACTGTCCAAATATAGGGAATCAGCTGCTGAAGCCCAGAAATTAAGCACAGGAAGTTAAACCAGAGAAATCAGTGCATTGGGAAGAGAAATAAGAAACGGATTCATTTTCTCAAAGTTTAAAATGGAGTATTGTGCATAAAGAAAAAGACACACCAAGAGTTTTGTGTTTTCCATGGGAGAAAGGGGCCCAGTCCCAGCTAACTTGTGATTCAAGCAATTCTGTTCTTTGCACCACATAAATGATACAATCATATAGTTTTGTCAAATTTTTGAAATGACACATGGGAGAAAATGATTCCTTATTGGAGGTTTTCAAAAAGCTGTACCCAATAAAGTAGAAGAAAGTATGGCATATAGCTGCTAAAAGAACAGAAAGGCTTCCCAGCTATTACGAACCCCTCAGCCAAGACTGATCAAATAAAAACCTGAAAAGCAAAGAATTTTAATTTTTTGGAATTTAACCCACATGAGAAAGTAAGTTTGATTTTCTATTTTAATTCCTTTGGAATCTAACTTTCTTGGACTTTATTTACAATTATTCTGGTACATTATATAATAACTCTCTTCAAAATGTTTTTCTAGGAGTGCCTGAGCAAGCATTAGACAATACTGGCACTTAGCCATTAATTAAAACATTTGATCAAAATTATTTGAACATGCATTATAGAATAAAAACTGTTTCTGGAAGTAACTGAAAAAATTATAGTCATCCCACTTTCTTAAACACAGCAGTTTGGAAATAAAAGGAGAACTCTGAACACTAAAGTCTTTATTAATAAACCTAAACTTTCTATTTACAAAATCTTCAGCTCCCTTTACTAAGGGACTTGCTAGCTATATCATAACCACCAGTAGTCCCACTATGTGCCAAATAGGGAGCAATAAATAAAGTATAGGCTAGAAGAAAAAGGAATATTGGTAAAGTAGTTTGGCTGCCTGAATGTAGCTAAATTTCTCAAACTTCAAAATGTTCATAATCTCTAAATCACACTAAATAATAAATTCTCCATGAATTGTTGAAATATTACTGAGTGCATTTTAAAATCAAATTATATTTTTACAAAATTATTCATGATCTTTCTTCAATTAAAATAACTATACATAGGTGGGACATAAAAGTGAAAATATGAGACATGGACAAGAGAGTGGTGGTTACGGGATGGGGGGAGGGAGGGAAGAGTGGGATAGGGAGAAGGGGAGAGACACAGGGAAAACCAGATAGAAGGTGACAGAGGACAATTTGACCTTTGGTGACGGGTATGCAACACAATTGAATGATAAGATAACCTGGAGATGTTTTCACTGTACATATGTACCCTGATTTATTGGTGTCACCCCATTAGAATTAATAATAATAAAATATATATATAAAATAAAAAAAATAACTAATACCCAGTAAAAATAGCATTTGACTTAATTAAGAAATGCACATAAACACAAATGTGTGCATGTACATAGGTGTGTATGTGTATGTGTGTGTATACATATATATATTTAGAAGATTAACTAGACATACCAACATTTTCACAAATAGAGAAAAAAATAACTGTTTTATAACAAAACAACTGTTCGTTAAAAAAATAATGTACTTCCACTGACATGTGGTGGTACAATGGATAAAGCGTCAACTTGGAATACTGAGGTTGCCAGTTCAAAACCCCAAGCCTGCCTGGTCAAGGCACATATGAAAATTGATGCTTCCTGTTCTTTCCCCTTCTCTCTCTTTCTCTCCCTTCTTCTCCCTTCTCTAAAAGGAATACATAAAATCTTTAAATAAAATCCTTTAAAAAATATACACATGCTTCTAATTAATTATAATCATTCACATTTAATTTTCACTTTAAGTTTTTAGTGTGATTGTAGTAATAATTGAATTTTATATTTAGCAGTATAACCAAGTAATTTGATTTTGATCTTCAAGACAATTAAATTGATGATAGAAACTATATTCTCCTACTTTAAAAATGCCAATACTTTGTTAGCATTTCTCATTAAAAAAATGTAATCTTGTCTTTGTTTTTTATTTTGGAATAACAATATAAAGAACAGAGAAATAATCTAACACATTTTTCACTGCGAAGTTTGATAAAAGCTTATAACTGTTAGAAACTATTACCATAAATGGAGCCTTGCATTTAAAAAAATATTTAATTTTATTTCAAAAGAGAAATTGAAACAGAAGCTATGGAGATGCAAACCCTGCAACCCTACTAGAACAGAGGAAGGGCTTTTTATTACTTTTACTTTTAATGTACTGCATTTGAAGAGAAAACATTAACTGTACACCTAGAAGATGTGAGAGAAGGCAAGTTTTAAGGATACTAGAAAAATTCACATAAACTATTTCAAGAACTGAAAGAAATGCTTTATTTAATGTCCCTGGAAATATAATTCTAAAGTAGGTTTATCTTAACTTTTAAAAAAATTCTAGATTCCTAACAAAGACAGGTCCTTATATAAAGTCATCCAAATTTTTTTTCTTTTCCCTTTTTATTTCTTGGGGATGCTCGTGGAGATTTTTTCCTTCAAAGCAACTGACTCTACTGGGCGCTACAGTCACAGTCAAATGTCAGGGTTAATCTCTGGCTTGGTTGCTGCTTTAACTTGAACAGAAGAAACATTACCTAAAGAAGAATTCTTTTGTTCAAAGGAAGCATGAGGACAACAGTACAAGTCAGGGAATAGTGATGGAGCAAAAGGATGATGTCATCTGTGACTAACTTCTCCAAAGATTGGAAGTATTGAGGGTTTTCTAAATCTAAAGTATTAGTTTCTTAAACTTCCTAATACCAACTTTTGAGATGCAATTAAAATGGAACTAAAAGACACCCTATGCCTTACACACAGTAAGGCAATTTGAGTTTAAAAATTGTAGCCGTTCATTTTTTTTTTTTTTTTTTTTTTACAAGGACAGAGAAAGAATCAGAGAGGGATAGATAGGGACAGACAGGAACGGAGAGAGGTGAGAAGCATCAGTCATTAGTTTTTCATTGCCGTTGTGACACCATAGTTGTTCATTGATTGCTTTCTCACCTGTGCCTTGACCACAGGCCTTCAGCAGACCAAGCAACCCTTTGCTGGAGCCAGCGACCTTGGGTCCAAGTGGCGAGCTTTTGCTCAAGCCAGATGGGCCCACGCTCAAGCTGGCGAGCTCGGGGTCTCGAACCTGGGTCTTCCGCATCCCAGTCTGACGTTCTATCCACTGCACCACCGCCTGGTCAGGCGCCATTATTTTTTTATAATATTTTTTTATTGATTGTTTTTAGAGAGGTAGAGAGAGAGGCAGGAAAGAAAAGGGAGAGGGGAGAGATGAGAAGCATCAACTCATAGTTGCTTCACTTTAGTTGTTCATTGATTGCTTCTTTTTTTAAGATTATTTATTCATTTTAGAGAGAAGAGAGAAGGTGGGAGGAGCAGGAAGCATCAGCTCCCATATGTGCCTTGACCAGGCAAGCCCAGGGTTTCAAACTGGTGACCTCAGTGTTCCAGATTGATGCGTTATTCACTGTGCCACCATGGGTTAGGCCATTGATTGCTTCTCATATGTGCTTTGACCCAGGTGCTCCAGCTAAGGCAGTGACCCCTCCCTCAAGCTAGTGACCTTGGGATCATGTCAGTGATTCCACAATGAAGTCAGCAACCCCCCACTCAAGCTAGTGACTTCAGGGTTTCAAACCAGAGACCTCAGCACTCTGTCCACAGCACCACCACCAATCAGGCACATTATTTTTAACTGTACTTTAAAATAATATAATTGTCTTTAGACACAAATATTAAAGTTAACATAGCAAGAAAAAAATTTTTTTTTTACTCTTCTGCTCACTTGGAAAAATTATAACATAGCAAGAAAATACCCACAGGCAGAATACCCTGATATTTTATTGCATAAGAGATCATCAGCAAATTATTTCTTTTAAGAAGGAAAAAACATGTTTTATTAAAGTCAAACTTTATGCTATATTATATGAAGTCCTAAAATTAGAGAGTCTAATAATATCTATAATTTCTAGGATCTATGGTTTTAAAATAGTTAAACAGGAAAATGTAAGAACTATAATAACATCCATAAAGATGATGCAGGTATCTGAATAAAAAATACTCAATCACAGAAGAGGCAGTCAGAAGCACACAATGTAGGAAAGACACAATTTAAGAGTGTGTTGGAGGGAAACAAAAGTTCCTTGAAAGACAACTTCATTAAAACTGTTCTATTAACAGAAGTGAAGTATGTCCCACAGCCCTGGCTGTTGGATCAGTGGTAGAGCTTAGGCCCAGCATTTGGAAGTCCTGGGTTCCATTCCTGGCCAGGGCACACAGGAGAAGTGCCCATCTGCTTCTTTACCCTTCCCCATCTCCTTTCTATCTCTCTCTTCCCTTCCCCTCCCACAGCCAAAGTTCCATTGGAGCAAAGTAGTCCCATGGCCTCCACCTCAGACACTAGAATGGCTCTGGTTGCAGCAGAGCAATGCCCCAGATGGGCCAAGCATCGCCCCCTGGTGGGCATGCCAGGTGGATCCCAGTCAGGTGCATGTGGGAATCGGTCTGTCCGCCACCCCCACTTTTCACTTTGGAAAAATACATAAAAAAAGAAAACATATATAAAAAACATTTCTATGAATTTTAATTTAATTCTATTCTTCTAAGGTCAAAATTATATTTAAAGTATATTATGTAATAAAACTATTTTATCAAAAATATATACTGCTCACAAAAATAAGGGGATATTTATAGCTTCATAAAATATCCCCTAATTTTTGTTAATATAGTAGTAGCAAAGGTGTATTAAAATTAATAATAGTTCCTAATGCTTTCTAAATGTGTGCAATAAACAAGGCATCACTAGTGACAGCTATAATTTAATACCCACTTTATTAGTCTTGCTAAATTATATTTGAAAAAAATCTCAGAAATTGAGAAAAATAGTCTTAATGACTTAATAACAAATACTTTCATAAGTCAAGGGTTTTTTCCTGCTCGATTCTTGGCTTTTACAAAGAAAAAAATATGTTTTTTTTTTAACCAAAGCAGGATCTAATCAAGTTGTCAGGCAATTGCCAATTTAAAAATAACTTATAATGATGAATCACTGTGCATCAGGGTCCTGGAGCATCTTGGGAGGTGAGGCGGCGCTGAGGTTAAAGAATGCATGAGGAGTCAACATGGGGGGAAAGAGTGTTATAGAAGCTGCTGCACACTTTATTTTCCAAGGCTAGTTTTATACAGTGCAGAAGGATTTATGCCTGTGACTCCTCTTCCTGCTCAAGCAAACTGTAGATCAGGCAGCAGGTTACATAACTGTGGGAACAACAGCGCATGCGCTCCCACTTCCAGGCCCTGTCCTCTGGCACAGCTACTGTGCAGGCATGCTGGGCTCTAACTCACAGCTGAGTCCTCACACATTACCCCTGTAGAGTTTGAGGCACCTGGTTTATTTCTCAGAGCACTCCCCTGGCCCAGAAGTTACAACTGCAGTAGAGGGAACAACAGGCTACTACTATTCCCCCTGCTATACCTGCAAAAATAAGAAAAGCCCATCTCCAGGTTGTTCCTAGGCTCTCCCACTAGTAGAAGAGAGGGTCCTTTGATAGGGCCTGGATGGCTGACACTTTAGAATCTATCTCCTTCAAAGTCTCTTGGATCTACTGCTGATTATTGGGAATATACACGCAGCAGTCTACATGCACAAGGGCACATGTACTTCCCTGTGCTACAGTAAGCAAGTCTAAGGCCATGTGGTTCTGCAAGAGTACCTTCCGCATTTGGGTAGCCTCATCAAGGAGGAGACTCAGAGAATGGCATGTGACATTCAAGCTTGGGCTATGTGTTGGGGCAACACCTCAAACTGCAATTCTATATCAATAGTGCCACTCCCAGTACAAAGAGAGCCAGAGGGTAAAACTACCAGGTAGCTCTCTTCTCCCTATGCCAGCGGTGATACATAGGGTCCCAATTCGGGTGCTTTTGTGGCAATGTCTGTACTACCTTGCTATAGATAAGTGGGCGACCCCAAGTACAGTGGTCAGTCCACAGAGCCAACAGGTAGAACCAGCCATACCTTCCACAGACCCACAACCCACATTCTTGCAGAAAATCTGTAGACTTTGTACCAATAAGCTTTCTCTCATCCCACCAGTGATTTGTGGTGGGAGACACGGTCAGATTGACACACAAGTCTGCAGGCAGCCCACCCACAGTGCAGTTGGGCTGTCATTGCGCTGCTCTATATAAAAAGGGGCTACCCGCAAAAGCTCCATGTGAATGCCTGTCACCCACCCCAACCATTATACACAGCTTTCCCCTGCAAGGGTGGTTCATTGCGGCAAGAGTTCTGGAGAAGCATCTCTATAGTCTGTTGACCCATGTTCCACTCTAGACTCCTGTGGTGGGCATTCCCAGTGCACAACTCAGTCCAGTTCTGGAGGGAGGCAGGGGCAATATGCCAAGAAAGCCCTTCTCCTGTCTCTGTAGGCAGCTCAGTGCAAATCCAGCAATGGGACAGCTGATGCACCCACTCAATAGTGTGGGCCCATGACATGAGACTTGCTGGAAGTCAACCTGGATATGACAGAGCAGAAAATGAAACTATTATAGGTAAGTCCCAATCTCAGGGAGAACGCAAGCCATCCTCCCATCCTGTGGGAGAATGATGGCAGGTATTGAAGGGCCTCCAGTCAGTGGTACCAAACTTGTACACCTGCAGTCAGGGGAGGGGCCTTCACTAAGAGCCACTGTGTACAAGGGCATGGGCCACGGTCTTACGGCAACCACACCTCTCAGAAGGCAGGAGGGAACACTGGCAGACAGAGTTGCTTGCACTTCCACTGGCCACTTGGTCAGCCCAGGTGCAAGGGTCAAGTCTTTCTCTAGGCCTGCTCCCCAGGGTTCCAGCAACAATACCCACGGAGACCCCTCTGCCTCTAGTTTCCATGGCCAGCTCCATTTTTCCTCCCATCCCAGTGCTACCATGGTCAGAGCTGGTAACACTAGGGCTCCGTCCTATACCTGTATATGCTGGTCACCTTAAGGCAACAAGTTGCCCCTCCCAGCACCCAGGTCAGTTCAGAGGGTTCTTTCCCGTTCGGCGAACCTGCTCATTCAGCAGCCGCACTGCGATGGGAAGCTGCTACTTCCACTTTCCTGGGGGTACCAGTGCTTTCAGCTCCTCCTTCAACAGTTTGTTGAAATATTCAATATGCCAGCAGCTTGAGGGCAATATCATACATGCAACTGCCCACCTCTGTCCTTAGCCCACCTCTGGATAGCTTGTCCAGTAAAAGAGGTCCCTTGGTTACTAGCAACTGCTAACGGGCAGATGTAGTCACTGAAAGGTCTGTATGGTGTGTTCCTGATTAGCCCTGGCTACAAGCCAGGGGCAGTATCTACTGCTGTGAAAATATAGCAGAATCCACAGTCCTCTGGTATGGGGTCTACGTAATCTATCTGCCATGATTACTGTGGCTTCTCCCCCCAGGTATCTGTCCTGGGGTGGTAGCCAGGCGCCTCCTCTATGGGTACGGCTGTGCACACCACGTGCACTGCCTCATGGCCTTTTTGGCCTTTTCCCAGGACAAAGCCAGTCCCCAGCACTATGCAAGAAGGCCCCTGGTATGAGCCCCCACATGCCCAAGCTTCTTATGCAACCAAGCCATGATCACAGCTGGCTCTGGTGTCTGCACATTGCTCAGACGCATGCCAAGGCATCTGCAGCATCATTACCAGGGGCCTGCAAGGTTCTGTGCCCAAAACCATAGTAAATTCTGGCTCTTTCCTGCAAGTCACACTTCCACCATGTCCTGCCACATCCCTTTCCCCCACAGAAGGCAGTGGCCAGTCAGCCAGTCCTGAGTGGCACAACAGGGAACTACAGAGTCAGGCCATGGTACAGAGCCAAGCTGTCTGTGCAGATGTGCAGGTGTGCAATTTCTCTCATCAGGACCAGCCATACTGTTCGTAGCTCAGTCCATTGACTGGATTGTCCTGCACCTGTCTCAAACCAAAAGGTCTCTGTTTGAGGCAGCAGGGCAACAACCGTCCACATAGATGGCTACCCCTTGCAGCCATCATGTATCACACTTTCACGGGGAGGTGGCTCCTCCTCTTGGTACAGACTCTCCTGCGCTTCATCTCGGGCTGGTTTTATCCCCCATTTCTCTGTTACAAACTGTCCCATCAGTTTGGTCCCATCAAGGAGTGCAGCTTCTGCGTCAGGGAGCTACATGAGAACTGGGCCTGTTGCTCTAAATATGCACCCCACTTAGTCAAGGTGGGAGTCTGTGCTACCCCACTTCAAGGTCATGTAGCCCTAGAATAAAGCCAGCCTTTGACTGGATACGTGGTCTGCACTGTGACTGGCTGTGTGGTCCTGTGATACTTTTACAAGCCAGCAAGGCAGCTTGTACATTGCTGCCAACTGCTTCCCAATGAGGGAATACCGAACAGTGGCTCCCTTCCATACCTGGGACCAAAAGCCAATGGGTATCTTCCACTACCCTGATTTTGCTAAAGACCCCAGCTAAACGCTGTCTCTTCAACTTGGATTGTCAGCAGGAATGGCAGGGCTGGGTCTACTGCTTTTAACATCTGGGCTTGTGCCACCACCCATTTGGTGGCACTGAAGTCATTCTCTGCCTCAGGGGTCCAGTCACAGGGCTCACCATACCTAGTCAACCAATGCAACAGTTTGGCCAACAAGGCCAAGTGGGGTATGAAGATCCACTAGGACCCTAGCAGGCCTAGGTAGGTCTGCAACAGTTTTAAAATCTCCAGTCAGGGGTATATTTGAATTTTGTTAATCTCTGCCTCAGGCATAACCTTTGTCTTACCCGACCAAATAACACCCAAGAACTTAGAGTACCAGGTCCCCAGACCTTGCCCTCATTGACAGCCTACCCCCAACCCATCAAGGCCTCTCAAAGACCTTGGACTGCTGTTTTGAGATCTGCAAGAGAATCAGAGGTTAGTATCATGTCATAATGGGACAATCAGACTATCTCAGGCTAGTTCCGTATGGCCAAATCTTGGGCCACCACGCCATGACACAGAGTAGGGCTATGCAAATATCCCCGTGGCAATACCTGAAATGTCTATTACTGGCCTACCCACATAAAGGCAAACTGCTCTTGACTAGCAGCATCAATGTCAATAGAAAAGAAAGCATTAGCCAAGTCAACTACATAGCGGTATCGGCTCAGTTCCACTGACAACTGATCCATCATCTCCATAATGTTCGAGACGGCAGTGAGCAGAGGTGGTGTGACCTTGTTCAGCTCTCAGTAGTCAACCATCATACACTGGAAACTGTCAGGTTTCTGACAGGCCACACAGGGGAGTTGTATGGGCTGTATGTTGGCCAAATGTTTCCAGCTTCTTCTGGCTTTAAAATGGTCTAATTTCCTCCTGTCCCCTTGGCAGGCAATACTGCTTCACTGACACAACTCAGGTCGCCTGGGCAGGTCCAGGGTGTGATGTGGTGGGATACCTTGTCACTACCGTCTTCACCACTCATATCTGCAACCAGAATTCTCCCTGAGTGGCGCTCACAGCCAGCCTGGCCAGCACATCTACCCCCAGAATGTATGCTGCACTAGGGGATATATAAACCTCATATGCCATGCCCTAGGAAGCAGTTTTCTAATCTCTATAGTCATGGTGGTCTTTGAAACCCATATCTGGCAACCCCATAGCCCTCTGTGGTCACCAAGGGTTCCTAGAACAGGTCTAGGTTACCAAAAATCAAAGTAGAGACTGCACCTGTGTCTGCCAAGGCTAGAACATGCTGGAAAATGCAAGGAGGACAAATTAATGGTCAGTTCAACATGAGGCCTTCATCTCTGGGCTCTTCAACCTGTTTCCCAGGTCCCTTGGCCACTCCCCTACCTGGGAAGAAAGTTGGCTAGAGTTGGACCTGTCTCTTGGATATTACAGACTTTACCACTAACCACCTCATGGCAAAGGGAGAAATCGCTGCTCCCAAGGTAGCTGCCTCCATAAAGAGAGCAGACCATCCAAAGGCTTTCCATCCAGTCTCTCTCTAGCCAGTCCTGCCACCAGCAAATCTCACTGCAACTGATGCTGAGTGATCTTCAGGGGCCCGCCCTCAGTCCCCCTGCTTTTGGCAGCACTCTCCTTTTTGGCACTCCCCCTCATATTACCAGCCCTCCGCTTGCCAGCCCACACTTGTGACTTCTCACTGGATCGCACCTGGGAGGGCCAGCCCTGGCAGCGTGCCTCCATGTCACCTAGGTGCATGAGAGCTCCCACAGCCTCAAAGATGGGCCTATCTGTAAACAGGGCTAGTAAGATAGCCATTATTCTGAAAGTCCCCAAAGGGGTGCTGGCCAAGATTAAATCTTTCATGCAGGCTGTAAGTAGTTCTTCATCTGGGCTCCATTAATGGTTGGCAAATATCATCTGCTGCATGCCCATTTCCCATAACATCTGGGCCAGGTCTAAGTAGGTAGCCCACTTTGTTACCTGCTCTGGCATGTCACCAGCATTGTCCCAAACAGCTGTGGCTGCCATCATTAGCCAGTTCATAAGAGTCACATTACCTGCATTTGGGTGGGTCCAGGCAACATTTTGCAGCTTCTTAAGTAAAGGTGTGTTTGCGGTATTCACCACCTGGGCCATTTCCGCACGTGCCAGCTCTGTGTTACCAGCACTGCATCCCACAAATGCAACAGCCACTTCAGCACTGATTCCCCGAGATTCCCCGAAATGTTGCTTATACACTGCTTTGCCAAATCACACAGATCCACGGTCAGTAATTTATATAGGTGGTATGGTATGTGGACTACAGCGACCCCCTCCACCCCACACCCTGGACCAAGGGCTCCTCTATCACTACCTTCTGACAGAGAAAAAGGCAAGCATGCAAACCATAGCCACCTTCCCCTCCAGACCAGGGCCATTTGCCCAGAGGACAGAACGGAGTCTTCTGACTCAGCCGCCGCCAGGTGCTGCTCTAAGCTCTTTTCCCTATGCTGTAATTGCTGCAGTGGTAGTTTCAGCTCATGTGTCTCATGGTTCACCTGCTGTAAAACTGTGAGAAACAACCAGGCTACCCAGCCCACCACCTTTCTGTGGGCTTCCAGGATTTTTGGTTCCAACTTCTCCAGAGCACTCTGGACCTCTTCCATCTGGGGATGAATTTTCTAATCCTCTGCCAGTGTCCAATTCAGCGGGCACACTGCTGCTAGAAACCATAATGAGCTTGGGGGCCAAATTTCTGCCTGCTTCACCAAGGCCTGCATCTCCATGGGGGCAGGGTGCTCCCCAGCACCACTCACCTCATCCTTTCTATCCTTCTCATTGTGTCACGTGTTGGGGTCCTGGAGCCCTTTGGGAGGTGAGGTGGCATCAAGGTTAAAGAATATATAGGAGTCAACATGGGGGGACAAGGGTTACAGAAGCTGTTGCACACTTTATTTTCCAAGACCGGTTTTATACAGTACAGAAGGATTTGTGCATGCGCCTCCTCCTCCTGATGTCAACTATAGATCAGGCAGAGGGTTATATAACTGTGGGAGCTACAGCTCATGTGCTCCCACTTCCAGGCCCTGTCCTCTGGCACTGCTACTCCACAGGCACTCCAGGCTCTGGCTCAGAGCTGGGCCCTCACACTGTGGAATTTTTATTATGTTACGTGGAAGGAATTCAAAGAATGAAATGCCTACTATGTCAGCCAGAGTCCAGCCAAAAAGGAGAAGCCATAGCTGATATTTCAGAGGAGATTTAACATATAAAATTGATTTCACTGTTGTTAAAGCTATTAGAGAAAAAAATAACTTTATGTCATTTTAGGAAACAATTATAACCTCAAGGGTTGGGGGGAATAAAGAAGTAAATTTACTTACACCTTAGAGGTTCAGAAGAGGGGATGCACACATCCGTGAAGAAGAGAGGTGTTCTACAACTACTGTGAAGTAGGGCTAGTGTGAGAGTAAAATAAACTAGAGGATCCACCAACTGCAATTGCAGTTATTACTGGAAAGAGCAGAGACAACAGAAATTTCTCTTTTCCCTACTCTTGCCTTTCAGTCCTCTCTTAGAAGCCAATAGGCAGAGGTCTAGGAAATGCACTATTCTGAATCCTAGCTCCTGCATCCCAGGGAGGGTAGAAAAAAGTGAATTCAGAAGTAAACAGCACCTGCTGCTATACCAAAACTATTTCAATCTACTTTTTAACATGAACAAGGCTTCTACATTTTGGAAAAACATGTTCTTACATCTACATAGAAGTAAAAATAAAAACCAGTGTTCCTAATCTATAGTAATATTCATTCGCAGGTATAGGAGCTAATTAGAAAAAATTAATTCATCTCACTGAGAGATAACTTCTAATAAAAATATCTAAATAACAATTAGTTAGCAAAATTGGTCACTTATTTATGCTGCTTTGATCAATTGTAAATAACTTAATGATGACTTAATTGAAAAAAAATTTAATATTTAGAATTCTATTACCACTGAAATTTAGTTTCAAGTTAAATATACATAGTTTGCAGAAAAGTATAAAAGAGCAACCAATGAAACACTCCCAAACATAAAAGTACATTATCTGAGGGAGAAACTGAATGTTATACAAATTCAAAGAGAAGAGAGGTGATGAAAAACTTTTGAATACTGAAGTGAAAATTAATATTAGTTTATATGTTTTTTAAATCATGATTTATTAATGTTATTATATTTAAATATCTCAGATACTCTTAAATATTTATTGGCGACATGTAATTTTATTTGAATTGTCAATATTTGCAATATTCTAAAAATTTTTTGCATCTACTTTAAATTATGATAAAAAGTTTAGATGTCAACCTAAAACTGCAAGAGAATACATAAGTGTTTGTTTGCTTGCTTTTAAATTCTTTTAGGAGGTAAGCTATCAAAAAGGTTTAAAGAACACAAAGATAAAGTGTTTATGTGACTACTCTCAGGTGGTAGTTCTCTTCTTCTCCCTTTCCAATTTCATATCCCTCATTTCCCAACCTACTTTTCTTTTCTATTCTAATTTCTCCTTTTCACTTTTAAAAGATCCCATAATGTGCCTACCTTCTTTTCTTTTTCCTCACAGTCTATTCAGTGAGTGAAATTAGTCATCAGTGCATAAACATTGCCTACTTTCTTGGAGTCTCTTCTCACATGGAAGTTTCGGCCCTTTCTGTTGAGAAAACTATGACTCCAAAAGGAAATCTGCCCCAAGAGGAGAAAATAAAATGCTGAAACATAAGTGCTGTATGTGAACATTTCAGTGTCTGTAATGCCGGTGGCCAAGGCCAGGCAGGCTCACGTTGGATTTGGGCAGACAGCAGAGAAACTGCAGAACCAGAAAGTATTGGAGGTTCACAAAGACGGGCAAATAAACAACAATAGGGAAAGAGCCAATAAACAACAACAACAAAAATCTGCTGTTCACAGTAAGAGCGAAGGAGCAAGGAAAACTGCACCTCAAAGTGATGGGAGACTGATCTGGAGAATCACCACTCAGGGGAAGCACCCATAGCTTCATATAGGCTATGCACACATGCCTCTGCCACATGTCATGCACTAATCAAGCAAAGTGCTTGCAGCTGGTAAACCAGTGAGCAAGCCTAACACAGCTGCCCCACATTTCACCCCTTTAGGGTTGCTCGCCTCATGATCTACACAATGGGTTTCTTTCACAATGGTCCCTGTGTGAGGAGTGAGGTACATTACAAAAACCCAAACAGTACAGTCTACAGCAACAGAATTATAAACACAGGTATGGGCAAAATGATAAACTGGACAGCGGTACCAAAAGAGGCAAATCTTTCCTTTCTGGCAGAATACAGGCCAGAGTTCTGTCTGCTGACAGCACAGTAGCAGGTACCACAGGCCACCCCAAGCAGGCATCCCAAACCTTACTGGCCTGCACATCAGGATCCGTTGGTTCAATGTGCAGTCAAGTGGAAGAACTCGTTATTGGCCATAAAGAAATTACAAAGGTGCCCTTCATTATGCTGTCCCCCTGAGCATTCAGGGATAATACACTTCTACCTTAGGTGGCCAGGTGCTGATTGCCCAGGGAGTTAACTGGAGGTCCATCTCTAGGATCCTACCCCACGGTGCCAACAAGGCCACCCATCATAGGTGGGGTGGGGGGTTCTGTATAGTCCAGGGCCATGTCCACTGAAGCCGTTGGCCTTTAAGGAGGGCTGTTGGGGTAAGCAAAAGCACATTGCCCTGCCATCCAAAGCCCGTCTTGAGCAAAGCATCCTTGATGCATTATCTGCAACTGGATGGGAACAGCTGCCCGATGCAGGAGGGCCTCCACCAGAGCTGGGCGCCCCTGTCAAGGGTTCTCATTCGAGTACTGTCCATAAGCAGTGTGTCCATCCAGTAAGAAAGTCAGTATCCCCCTCCTGTCACAGTCCCTGCTTTAAGAGTCCATTATACTGCTCAATGATACCAGCAACCTGTGGGTGGTAAGGGACATGGTACTTCCAGTCCATCCCTAGGTCTTGAGCCCATTACCTCACCATAGAACCCATGAAAAGGGTACCATTGTCACTTTCAAGGACCAGCAGCTGCCCATACACAGCACTCAGGTGGTCCAGAGCATGTATGACTGCCTCTGGTCAGGGTTATAGGTAAGGCAAGCAGCAAGCAGACCAGTGGCAGTATCTATACAAGCAACTGCATACTGGTACTCATCCGACTTTGGTAAGGGCCCAATGATGTCTATTTGCCATAATATCAGTGGAACGTGACCTTTCTGGATCTGTCCAGGTGACACCAGTTGTCTCCACAGGTGCTCTTTGGAATATACTGCACATTGCTCGCAGGCTGCAAGTACCTCTACATAGGATACAGGCAAGTTTCACGCCTTAACCATAGCCCACATAGTAGTTGTTTGTCCTGCATGGAGTTGACATTGGTGGAGTCACTGTGCAACATCACCTGCAGGTGCAGTCTCCAACCATCACACCTTTGCCAAAGTGTCTCATCATTCCCAGGATAGGCTAGAGGGGCATGCACTGTGACATAGTATACTGTCACCTGCTTCTGGTGTCCTATTTCTTATAAGTCCTGTCACATGACCTTACCCCATAGCGGATGGTGCATTATCATCCATTGGTCAATGTGCCAAGTAGAAATCCAAAGGGTCAGTCCACAATAAACAGCCCAGCTATCAGTGCAGATCACCAGAGGTGAAGGTTCATTATGGGCAACTAGCCATATGGCTCTTAATTCCACCCATTGGCTGCTTTGGCCTGTACCTGTGTCCACCCAAATAGTATCAGTGGCTGGATGGAAGGCTATGGTCATCTATTTGGCAGGTTGGCTCTTGCTAGAACCATCAGTATACCAGGTGTCTGTGGGGAGGGGAATTCGCCCCTACTGGCAGGGACTGACTTCAAGTTCTGTCTCCTGGGCCCCAGCTGCACCTGACTCTTAAGGTCACATAGGAGACTGAACCCAAGACTTTCTTCAGTTCTGCTCTAAATGGGCTGGTGCTAAGAGCACAGCATTGTTGCAAGTATGCACCCCACTTGGCCAGGGTGAAGGTTTGAGCCACTATGAGGTTTGGTTGCCCAGTCTTTCACCCATCCTGCAATAGGGTATGTGGTCTTGACCATAACTGGAATTGTGGTCTTAATACTCTCAGTGGCTAGAAGGACAGTATACACAGCTGCCAACTATTTCTTTACTAACAAGTAACAAATTTTAGCACCTTTCCATAATTGGGACCAAGACCCAATATGTTGCTGTAGGTGCTTTGTCTGTTGCCACAGCCCCATCCAAACTCCTCAGAAGTCATCAAGCTCACAGGGCCTGGCAGGATCAAACACATTCAAGGCCTGTGCCACCTTGACAGCTCTCTTAGCTGCTGCAAATGCACCTTGTGCCTGCTCAGTCCAATCCCAGCAAACCCCCTTCTGAATAAGGTGATATAAGAAATGCAGTAACTGAGCTAAATGGGGTATGAATGCTCACCAATACCCCAACAGACCTAGAAATTTCTGTAACTGCTTTACCATAGTGGACACAGGGTATGCTTGAGTCTTATCTATAACTGCATCAGGGATAACTTTTGTCTTACCCCACCAGATAACTCCCAAGAACTTAACAGATAACCCAGGTTCTTGTAATTTGCCCTAGTTGACCACCCAGCCACATGCTTTCATATGGGATAGCAGGGTAGGGACTGCTTGTTTCAATTCTGGAAGAGAGTCACTAGTTAGCATAATGTCATCAATATAATGATATATACAAACTGCCTCTGGTTGTTTCCATTTAGCCAGGCCAGCAGCCACCAGCCCATGGCACAAGGTGGGGCTATGCAAATAGCCCTGTGGTGATACTGTAAAGGTCTATTGCCGCCCTTTCCAAGTGAAGGCAAATTGGTGTTGACTCTCTGCAGCTATATCAATAGAAAAAAAGGTGTTAGCCAAATCTGCCACAAAGTGGTATGTCCCCAACGCAAGACTTAACTGATTCATCAGGTTAGCTATTGAGGGTACAGCAGCAAGCAAAGGGGGAATAATTATATTAAGTTCCCTTAATCCACTGTCATTCAAGTTCTGTCTGATTTATACACAGGCCATACTGGGAAACTGTAAGGGCTATGTGCCAGCTGGATGATCCCCACCTTTGCTAGTTTGAGGATTGTCCCAGTAATTTCTTCATAGCTGCCTGCCAGGCAGTTTTGCTTCATGCTAATCACATGCCAGGGAACAGGTAATTGCCAGGGGGAATGTGCTGCTGGTCCTTGCAACATTGCCTTCATGACCCAGACTTGCAGGCAGAACTCCCCGGCTGTAGTTTCCAACCACAGTCCTTGTAAGACATCTACCCCCAAAATATATTCAAAAATAAGGTATACACATACCTTAAATGGCTTAGGAGGCAGTCTTCCTATCCCCAATGGAATAGTTATTGGCTTCACTTGAACAGTTTGGCCCCCATACTCATCAATGGCCACTGGGGTCCCAGCAAGCCATTCTGGATTCCCATAAAGAAGGGAACATTCTGCACCTGTATCCACCAAGGCCAATACCCATTGTACATTAGAAGAGGACCAGTGGATAGCCAGTCTCAAGTGTGAACTCCAGTCCTTGCCCTTCCCTGTTAGATGGGACCCTTGGCCTACCCCCTATTCAAACTTGAACAGCAGGTCATGAGGTTCTCCTCTCCTTCAGCGATCTCCATCATATAGTCTTATAACCATGCCATCCACACACCAACCATTTTATTGGTAGCTGTTGGGGTCATTTGTCCCAGTGGCTGGAATCTTCTTTTCTGGTTTAAGCTGCTGCCATAGCTCCAAAAGAACCTTATTAGGCTTGCTATCCAATTTCTCCCTATATGCCTCAGCTGCAATTAAATCTACCCCCATTTGTGTTCATGTAACTTTCACAGGCCCATTCCTCTTGTTAGTGGGAGGGGTAACATGGGCAGCAGCCCTCACAGCTCTGTGATTCTGTGCTGCCTCCAGCTCCCCAAATCTGCTACCATCTGTGTAACTGCATTGATGGGCTGTCCCACACAGGGGTCCAAGATAGCCACTAGTGACCCAGAAGATGCTGATGGGGCACTGCAGAAGATAAGATCCCACATCCTGGCTGTAAATACTTCCTTGTCTAGTCCATGGAACCCCGGGTGGAAAGCAGCATTCTTTATATCTAAAGTTCCTGAGGGACCTTTACTAACTCACTATAGCACTGCTACTGACTCACAGCCCCCAGCAATTCTCCAGCATTCTGCCAGACTGTATAAATGACAGCCATCACCCCCATTCTAATAGGATATGGTTTCCTGGGTTGTCATGGCAGTTCTGAAGATGCTGCCTCAAGGAGGAGTGTGTGGTAATAGCAGCCAATTTCTCCATCTCTGTTCCAGAGAGCATGATACCACCTACCCCTATGTCCTATAATTTTAGTAACCAGGCTGCCAGTGGCTCCATGAATTTCTGCCTGAATTGCTCCCCTAAATCCATCAGCTCTGCCTGGGTGTAGGGCCAGACCACAGAGTGCTCCACTATTTGTGGAGGAGGCTGTGGTTGCCCTTGAGGGACTCTTTGTTTCTGGGATTTTACCTTCTTGGTGACCACCAGCTGGGCACTGAGTCTGTGGAACAACAGCAGTTGTAGCCCGGACCTCACCTTCAGAAGAGTAAGAGTCAGAAACGCCTGCTCCCACCAAGTCAGAGCCACTCCAGTGGCAGGAATGCAGCTCCATCTTCCATGCCCATTTCTGTTTCTGCGGCTGCCAGCTCTCAGCCTGAAGGTCACTCTTGAGCCCCTGAACCTGACTCTCGAGCTCCTGAACCCATAGTTGTTTCTCCAACAGCGGTCGCTGCCAACGTTCAGCTTCCTGGGCAAACTGCAACTCACAAACTCACAATTCCTTCTCCAGAGATCACTACAGTTACAGGCTCTGTTGGTGTTTCGCCTGCACCTCACAATACAACTCTCAAACTGGTCAGCCTCCCTCTCCAGTGATGGTTCCAGTTCACACCGTCACTGGTCCTGACTTGCAATTCTTGGATCTGCAGCTCTCTCTCCAGTGACCATACAGCTCGTGCTGTTGTTGCCATTCGGTCCACATCTCACCCTAGAGGTTTCAACCTTGGGCCACCTCTCGCACAGAGCTCTTGATTTCCTCTTGCAGGGCTGTAAAAAACACTCAGCCTACGGCCCCTGAAAGAACAGCCACAGAGAAGCATATGCTGGAGAACAGTGACCACTCCTCTACCCCACCCTTCAAGGGTGTCAGCAGCTCCATACCCATCTGCTCCGAACCCTACCCACTATGCCAGATGTAATGCTGGTGGCTGAAGCCAGGTAGGCTCAAACTGGATTCAGGCTGATGGTAGAAAAACTGCAGAGCTGGAATGTTTCAGGCCACAGCCATTTATTGGAGGCTTGCAAAGACAGGCAAGCAAATAAACAACAAAAGGGAAAGAACTAATAAACAAAGGAAAAATCTGCTATTTGCAGTAAAGGCAAGGGAGCAAGAAAAACTGCACCTCATGGTGGCAGGAGAGCAATCTCAGAGAATCACCGCCCAGCGGAAGCATCCATAGCCTCATATAGGTTATGCACGCGTGCCTCTGCTATGTGCTCATGCACTAATTAAGCAAAGTGCTTGCAGCTGCTAAACCTGCAAACAAGCCTAACACGGCTACCCCACAGTCTCTTTGCCAAGACAAGACCTTTTACACAGCTTCTCAAAAAAAAATATGAGATAATAAAATGAATCCTTCAAGAATGGATTAGTGACTCTGGAGTAATCAGGAGGAGAATTGTTCTATTAAGTAAGTTGGCAGTTAATTAGCTTCAGAATCTGCCTAATTCCCCCCCTCATCAAAACCTATCAAGTGAGGTCTAAAGAAGGTAAGACTTTGCATGATTTCCCAGAACTCCCTCACCCAAGAGGCAACCTTACTTCACAAAAGGTAAATGTTCTTTATAATAATAAATTTTAAAATATTCGTTTTTTAACTCTCATTTTTGTGCAAATAATCTATTTGGTGGAATTTCACATTTGGATTGCTATAACATTATTATCATCAGTATTCAACTGTTCGTTTCCAAAACTACTTTTTTGCTGGGATGATACATGAATTTACTTAAAGCTATGCACAAAAATATAAGCATCTTTATTCTTAAATTTTCTTTAGCAACAACAACAAGAAAAGGTAAGACTATACTACTTTAAAAGCCAGGCACGCAGTTCTTCCTCTGCAGGTGGCAGTACCTTGAAGTAAGCAGGATAACACATCACCCTGCATCTTGCATATAAAATGTCAGTCTCAAAGATTCATTTTATGATAACACAACAGGTAATTTCTCAACCAGATTTTCTCCTCACCTCATCCAAATAGGACGATTCGAAATAAGCATCAGATGCTTTGATGCTGACACTATTCAGTCTTCACCAGAAGGCAAGAGGTGAAATGGCTAGTGGTCTGTAATTCACTTCACTATAATTATAGCTCACTGCCTGCAGCTTCTTCAATAATTAAAAACACACTCTCAGTATTAAGCAAACGCTATGAGAAAACGTCACAGTCCCTCACCAAAGAAGCATAAAATTAGAGTAAGAAAGTCTGTCAAAAGTTTCCTCCCTGAGTGAATATCAGAATATTTGGAGAACTATAGGCACTTCTAAAGTTATAAAATGAAATTTTCTGTGCCAAGATTGTCAAATTTTGTTCATTTTAGGTCAAATAAAAATATAAAAAAAGACTTTGTCAGGCACATCTCCAGTGGTTAATAGTTTAATATTTGTTGAGTATATAAGTCAAGAGCATAAAAATATTGCAGCCTGAGTCAGATTGGGATGATCTCCAAAGTATAATACTTCCAAAAACTTGGAATTGAATCTTTTTTCAAGTTAATACAAGCACTTTGTTTCTTTGAGACTATATTTTGCTCATTATTACTTTAATTTGGGATTTCTATCGATGGAGATGGATTTAGAACTCTAAGGGCAGAGACAACCAATAATTCTTTCTTAGTAGCAGCAGAAGTTTGGCAAACAAAAATATTCAGAAGAGATGCACTAGTCAGAGAAAGTGTTAGGCATGCAAAAGACTGCAGGTACAAAACTAAAGCATTTCCCCCAGAGAGCATTTAGTTAACAATGAAGCAATATCTATAATAATGAAAATTACCTGCTTCCTAAAAATCAAGTGTCACCTCACCAAATATCCTGCAAGAAATATACTCTATCCTAACCATTCTCCCTACTCCTTTCCTGTAATTCATCGAAAGATAATAAGTTTGGGTTGCTTTAGATTGGCATCTCACTGAATTTAACAGTAAATGACTAATCTATCTCCTTGGACAATTAAAGTGATTTTTTGTCAACCAACTTTTTGGCAGACCTCTCCCTAAACCATGTTTTCCATTGAATTCAGTTGGTTTAATCTCATTTTAACCAGCATTATCCAACATAGTAGATAGGTAAATGCTCAGGTTAGATTTTTAATAATTTTCCTTTATTTAAAATGGTTGCATTTTTATTTAAATTGTATACAAAGCAATTAGGTTTAGGCTTTAATTAGGTTTCTAAGAGACAATACAAGAATTATATTAAATGCTCTCCTCTTACTTTTTAAATTTTATTTAGAAAGTTGAATTTAAGGGGATGACATTGATCAATAAGAGTACATGAGTTTCAGGTAAACATCTCTATAGCATTTGAACTGTTGATTGAGTTTTGTGCCCATCACCGAAAGTCAAATCATTTTTCATCACCATATATTTCCCCCTCTTTACTCTGCTCTCCATCACACACCTTACCCCAAACCTCCTCCCCGGTAACCACTTCACTTTTATCCATGTGCATGAATCTTAGTTTTATATCCCACCTATGTGTGAAATCATATAGTTCTCAGCTTTTTCTGATTTATTTATTTTACTTAGCATAATGTTCTAAATGTCTACCCATGTTGTCATAAATGGCAATATGCCATCATTTCTTATGGCTGAGTAGTATTCCATTGTATAGATGTACCACATCTTTTTTAACCAGTCTTTTATTTTGTTTTTTTCTATGTGTTAGCCACTGTGAATAATTCTGTGATGAACATGGGGTGCATGTGTCTTTGCCTATTGATATTTTCAAGGTTTGGGGTAGATATCCAGAAGAAGGATTACTGGGTCATATGGTGGTCCTATTCTTAATTTTATTTTATTTTTTAAGTAAGAGGAGGGGAGATAGTGAGGCAAACTATTTCCCCCAGATGTTAGCTAAGCTCCTCATCTGGTCCCAACAATAGGTTCTAAGGAACTCACACTTTGAATGTCTGAGGTCTAAGCCTCTCTCCCTTACCACTGTGGAACTTAGCCCAGCAGGGCAGGCTGTCCAGGACTTGAGCTGGCTGACTGTGAGACTATCTTATTCAATGCATGCAAGATGCTGTGCAAGTGCTGACCACAGAAAGCAGAATTTGCCTCAGCTGGGTTTGGTCCCCACTGATCTCTCCCTTTGGATATGTTGTCAGTAATGCTTGTTGGGTCCTTCTCTGATATTGTCTATAGCTGGCCACTGAATGTGTTGGTTCTGGGCCTCTGTCAGAGAACCTAGTGCAGACCAGTGTAAGACACTGCTTATGACTGGCCCTCAGCAAACTTTATAGAGCTATAAGCAATCCAGAGTTTGTGGATAACTCTGTTGGGCTTAGTTGCACATGGCAGGGCCAAGATGAACACCTAGGCTGGCTTTTACCAGCACAGGGCCTAGGGGTAAGTCTGCAAAAGACCCAAGATTCCAGAGACCCACCTATTTCTGCCTCTGTCTGCTGATGGCTTGGAACTAATCAGGCATCAGGAAAAGTAGGAAGTGTGGTTCTCATCTTAGGGCCCTAGATGTTGGTCTGTTTTGAGTTTTTTAACAGACCTCAGAAGTGTATAGCCAATAGAAGTTCAGGTGGTGTGGCCTCTGAAACCCAGAGATTTGGTGTGTCCACAGTCTGGACAGTTTCTACTGAATCTTCCATGAGGCAGAAGTACCAGTCATATTCTCAAGAAACTGGGGAGAATCTCTCATATTCTCAAGAAACTGGAGAGAATCTCCGGCCTCAACATCAGACAACTGAATCATTATCATACCATAAATCTTTTCAGTCCCCAGCTTCCTGGCCATGGCTGCTTACTTCTCAGCAGGGCCAAATCTCCATAGATTAGTTGCTTGCCCCCAGGCTGATGCCACATGGAGGGGACTGATGCACCAAAGAAAGACAGTGACAGCATTAGAGAATAATTCAGTGTTGTGGGTCCCATGGCTGTCTCCTGCCACATCTCTCCCAGGCTACCAATTTCACACTCCCTTTACACAACTCCAATCCTCTCAGACCTCACTCTGCCAGACGCTAAAGGTAAATGGCTGTCAACAAAATTTTCTGTGTTCACCCTTTAAGAGGGAGTCTGCATCTCTGAGATCTCCTGTTTCTCTCTTGTAGACAAAAATTTCACTTCTTTTCAACACAAGATGCTATGTGAGAACATTTTCTTGGCTCTGGTGCTTTAGGCTGGGGCACATAGCCTGGGGTTTAGTACCCATATCTCTCAGGGAAAACCTCTCCACAGCTGAGATGTCACTCTGGACCTTCAGCCACCACTCACTCCTGGGAGTGGGGCAGCCCTTTATGTATCTCCATTCTTCCTACCAGTCCTTATGTAGCTTTTTCTGTGAACCCTTAGTTATAGACTCCTCTTCATGTAGTTCTCAGTTGGTTTTTCAGAATGATTATTCTTAAATTTAGTTATAAGTCCCATTTGGTCCTGGGAGGAGGTGAGTGAAATGTCTGTCTGCCTACTCTGTTATCATCTTGGGTCCCAATCATATAGTTTTTGACATAGCAATTAAAATAGACTGCAAATCAGTTTAACAAATTTGTAAAATGTTTTTTGTTTGTTTTTTAATAGAGCTACAGGGTGTTTGCAAAAGTAGGTTTACATTTGTTCATGTGGAAAATAATACAACTTATAAATAATAACAAGAATAAACTCTGTTTCAAGTATTCAAAACTGTAAACCTAATTTTGCCACATCTTCTATTTGTATTCAAAAAATAATATGGAAAGCTTTTTTATTCTCCGTAACAACAAAAATATTTTAATTCCATTTCAAAAGGAGATTTCTCATAGTTTACCAACCTCAAAGCACTATATATTGGCTTTTCTCAAAAACAAACAATCATTCTACTCGATATTTGAAGGTCCTTGTATTGACATTTGTGCCTGCAGAGATAAATTTATTGACTACATTTACTGGGAAAATAGCCCTTCCACAAAGGAAATATAAATGCTGAAATTTTTATCATACATTTTTTCTTTAAGGTATTTTAGTACCAAATTTATTCTTTATAATATTGACTAAAGTGGCCAAGCTTTTAAAATGAAGTTTGCAAATATCCCTTATTTAAAAGACATTTTGACACAGCAGAAATATAAACCTTAGATAAAGAATTGCAATACCCCCAAATTGTGCACTGGAAGAAACTACCAGGCATTTCCGTATGATGATGTATATAGTCTTTCTACTTGGTATGCATTGCTCCCTAGAGGCATCTTAAAACTCAAAGGCTCAAGGAGATGGCAAGATGGCAATGGAGTAGGCGGACGTACCAACTTCTAACTCCCAGAACCAAAGTGGATTATAACTTAATTTTAAGAACCATCATCTGGATAAACCAACTTTGAACTAAACTAAGTGGACTCTTCAACCAAGGAACACTGAAGAAGCCACATTGAGACTGGTAGGAAAAGTGAAAACACAGAGAGGGCTGCCCAGCTCCCGGAGCAAACGGCAGCCTGGAGAGACCCACGTGGTGGGAGAAGAGTTTGGCGGAGAGGGAGGGACCTGGGTCCCAGGAACAAAGCCCCAGCCTGCAGCCCCAGAGCCTAGTAGAGGCATTTGGACAGTATTGAGCTGTGAAACAAGTGAGGATATTGTTTGTGAGAAAGAGACAGTTTTCTCAGACCCAAAATCCTTCTTAAAGGGACAGTGCAGAAAACCTCTCTCACAACCACTCACCCGGGGCTCCAGGGAACAAGGACAGAGGAGAGGACCAGAGCAGTGGGAAGAGAGTGTGGACTGGAAGGCACAGGGGGAAACACTCTGAGAGAAAGCCACCCTAACCCCTGGGCTGAGTCACTTCCCTAATCAAAAATGAATATTTCCCCTGGAACTAGCAATACCAGCAAAGAGAGACAGGACACCAGCCAAACAAGCTCTCCCGTGGCACTTAGAGCAGAGCTACTTGGAGATAGCTTCCAGGACTACAGTATAGAGTGTTAGGGTCTGAGCTGCAGTGCCCCTACCCACACTGCTGAGGGCTGGCTGGAGGGACGGTGGTGGTGGGATGCTGAAACGCAGTTCTGTCGGCGGGTGCAGAGGCCCAGCTGGTGTGAGCTCAGTCTAGCCCAGCAGCATTAGAGGGAACAAGCGAAAGCGGTCCGGCAGCTGCGGGCCCGCCTGAAGCCCCACCTGCGGGGGGAAAAGCGGGAAGCCAGGAACGGACAGAGATCTGCTCTGCGAAAAGCTGTCCCTGACCATGGGGGCGGGGCTAGGACCAGGGAAGGTGGAGGCTCACAGCTGAGAACATGCCAGCAGCCCTGCCTGGCCCAAGAAACCGCGGTTTGCCATCCTGCGTGCATGAGTTGGTTCTGACCGTAGGGGCAGGGCTGGAGCCCCAGACTAGCGGAGGCTCGCAGTTGAGCACACACCAGCAGCCCTGCCCGGCCTAGAAGCCTCGGTGTATGATCCTGCGCAGGGAGGCCCTGGACTCAGGGTCAGGGCTAAAGCTCCAGACAGGCGAAGGCTCACAGCTGAGTGCACGTCAGCAAACCCGTCCAACCCATGAAACTGTGGCGATCAGGCTCTGACCACAGGGGCTGGGCGGAAACCCGGTAACAGGCTGGGTTTGCAGCTGAGCAAAGGTGCTCACCTCTACCCTTGGTGTTGAGGTTTGTGACTTGTGTGTAGTACACAACCCAACCTGTGGGGGTGAGGCTTGTAAAGCTGAGAACCAGAACACAGCCCCTCCCGAGGAGGAGAGGCGGAAATCAGAGCAGCAGCTGCAGTGGGCCGGCGCTGGCAACGCCCATACCCAACTGCCGAAGGAAGCAGCAGAGGGGCTGGTGGACCTGCAGAAAGACCACAACTAGAGAACACAAAGGCAACACCCATTAGACTCCAGCAGCCACACCCTTCTTATACACAGACAAAATGGGAACGCAGAGAAATGCAACCCAAATGAATCAAAAGAAATCCCTAGAGAAGGACCTGAATGAACCAGATATAACCAAATTACCAGATGCAGAATTTACAGTAATGATAGTTAGGACGTTCAAAGAAATTAGAGCAACAATAGATAGTCATTATGAACACCTAAATAAAGAGATAACAAGTATAAAAAATGAAATTGAAATAATAAAAAAGAATCAGACAGAAATGACAAATACAGTATCAAAACTGAAGACCACAATGGAAGGAATGAAAAGCAGGATGGATGATGCTGAGGATGGAATCAGCAAGTTAGAGGACACAATAAACAAAGGCACAGAAGCAGAGCAGAAAAAAAAAAAGAGACTCAAAAAATGTGAGGAAACTCTAAGGGAGCTCTGTGACAACATAAAGAGAGATAACATCCTCATCATAGGGGTTCCTAAAGAACAGGAAAAAGAACAAGAAATAGAAATTTTGTTCAATCAAATCACAGCAGAAAGCTTCCCTATATTAAGGCTGGAGAACATTTCACATGTTCAAGAAGCATAGGGAGAAAGGAAGATGGCGATGGAGTAGGCAGACGTACCAACTTCCAACTCCCAGAACCAAAGTGGATTGTAACTCAATTTTAAGAACCATCATCTGGATAAACCAACCTTGAGCAAAACTAAGTGGACTCTTCAACCAAGGAACACTGCAGAAGCCACATTGAGACTGGTAGGAATAGCGAAAACGCGAAGAGGGCTGCCCAGCTCCCCGGAGCAAACGGCAGCCCGGAGAGATCCGTGTGGCGGGAGGAGAGTTTGGCGGAGAGGGAGGGACGTGGGTCCCAGGAACCAAGCCCCAGACTGCAGTCCCAGAGCCTAGAAGAGGCGTTTGGACAGTATCGAGCTATGAAGCAAGTGAGGATACTATTTGTGAAAAAGAGAGAGTCTTCTCAGACCCAAAAATCTTTTTAAAGGGACAGCTCAGAAAGCCTCTCTCACAACCACGCACCCGGGGCTCCGGGGAACTGGGACAGAGGAGAGGAACAGAGCAGCGGGAAAAAAGAGTGGACTGAAGGCATGGAGACACTCTGAGGGACAGCCACCCCGACCCATGGGCTAAGTCACTTCCCTAATCGAAAACAAATATTTCCCCTGGAACTAGCAATACCAGCAAAGGGAGACAGGACACTAGCCAAACAAGCTCTCCCGTGGCAATTAGAACAGAGCTGCTTAGAGGGAGGGAGCTCCCAAGCCTACAGGGTGGAGACTTAGGGCATTTCTAACCCCCTGAGGTTGCTGAAGCCTATGGTTGGGACAGGACGCCGAAATGCGGTCCTGTCGGTGTGGGCGTAACAGTGTGGGCTCAGGCTAGCCTAGCAGGGGCGGAGGTGACGCGCAAAAGCTGTCCGGCAGCTGCGGGCCGCCTTTGACCCCACTTGTGGGGAAAAATACGGCCAGAGATCAGCCCTGCGACCCTGCGCTAGCCGTCCCTGACCGTGGGCACCGGGCTAAGACCAGGGACGGGCGAGGGGCCCGAGCTCACGCTGCCAACCCCGCCCAGAAGGAGAAACCGCAGTGTGCCATCTGTGGGAAAGGGCTCCTAAGACGGGGGCGAGGGAGACACTGAGACCAGCGGAAGTTCCCTGCTGAGCTCACGCTGCTCTCCCCGCCCGGCCGGAGAAACTGCGGAGTACCGCCCTACGTGCCCGAGCTTGCTCCGAGCGTGGGGGCGGGGTAGAATCCGGAACGACCGGAAGCTAGCCGCTGTGCGCACGCCAGCAAACACGCCCAGCCCAATAATCCCCGGTTTTCGGTTTCAATCCCTGCGCAGGAGGGCCCTGGCCTCGAGGGCGGGGCTAAATTCTGGACGGGCAAAGGCTCACAGCTGAGAACATGTCAAAAGCCCAGCCCAACCCACAAAACGGTGGCGAGCAGGCTCTGACTGAGGGGGCTGGGCGTAAGCCTTCCGGAAAAAGGCCGGTTCCGCAGCTGAGCAAAGGTGCTCACCTCTGCCCTGGGTGCTAACGCTAGTGACTTGAGCGACAGCCCCTCCCGCAAAGGAGAGGCAGAAACCACAGCAATAGCTGCAGTGAGCCGGCACTGGCAACGCCCACACCCAACCGCCCTAGGCAGCGACAGAGGGGGTGGCAAGCCTGCAGACAGACCACACCTAGAGAACACAAAGGCAACACATACTGGACTCCAGTGGCCACAACTTGCTTACACTCAGATAAAATGGGCAGGCAGAGGAATGCAAACCAAATCAACCAAGAGAAATCCCCAGAGAAGAACCTGAATGAACCAGATATAACCAAAATACCAGAAGCAAAATTTAGAATAATGATAGTTAGGATGTTCAAAGAAATTAGAGCAACAATGAATAGTCACTATGAGCACCTAAATAAAGAGATAACAAGTATAAAAAATGAAATTGAAATAATAAAAAAGAATCAGACAGAAATGACAAATACAGTATCAGAACTGAAGACCACAATGAAAGGAATTAAAAGCAGGATGAATCACGCTGAGGATCGAACCAGTGAGTTAGAGGACACAATAAACACAGTTACAGAAGCAGAGAAAAAAAAGGAAAAGAGATTCAAAAAATGTGAGGAAATTCTAAGGGAGCTCTGTGACAACCTAAAGAGAAACAACATTCGCATCATAGGGGTACCTGAAGAAGAGGAAAGAGGACAGGAAATGGAAACTGTGTTCAATCAAATCATAGCAGAAAACTTCCCTAAATTAAGGCTGAGAAACATTTTACATGTCCAAGAGGCACACAGAACCCCATTAAAGAGAAACCCAAAAATATCTACACCAAGACACATCATAGTTAAAATACCAAAGCTAATAGATAAAGAAAAAATCTTAAAAGCTGCTAGAGAAAAAAAGACTCTCCCCTACAAAGGAGCCCCCATTACGATGACATCGGACTTCTCAACAGAAACACTTGAGGCCAGAAGGGAATGGCAAGATATAATCAAAGTAATGCAGAACAAGAACCTACAACCAAGACTACTCTATCCAGCAAGGCTAACGTTTAAAATTGAAGGAGAAATAAAGAGCTTTCCAGAGAAAGAAAACCTCAAGGAATTCATTAAAACCAAACAAATCCTGCACGAGATTCTAAGGGGCCTAGTGTGAACAGTTCAAAGGGAGGAAAGAATATAGCAAAAAAAAAAAAAAAAATACAGCTTTAAAGAATAAAATGGCAATAAACAAATACATATCAATAATAACCTTAAATGTAAATGGATTAAATGATCCAATCAAAAGACATAGGGTAGCAGCGTGGATAAAGAAACAGGACCCATACATATGCTGTCTACAAGAGACACACCTTAAAACAAAAGATGCACATAAACTGAAGGTAAAAGGGTGGAAAAAAATATTTCATGCAAATGGAAATGGAAAAAAAGCCAGGGTAGCAGTACTTATATCTGACAAAATGGACTTTAAAACAAAGACTATAGTAAGAGATAAAGAAGGACACTACATAATGATAAAGGGAACAATTCAACAGGAAGATATAACTATTATAAATATCTAAGCACCAAATATAGGAGCCGCGACATTCATAAAGCAGAATTTGATGGACATTAAGGGCGAGATTAACAGTAATTCTATCATAGTAGGGGATTTCAATACCCCACTAACAACACTGGATAGATCCACAGGAAAGAAAATCAATAAAGAAACAGCAGACTTAAAGGATACACTAGTTCAACTTGATTTAATAGATATATGCAGAACTTTTCACCCTAAAGCAGTAGAATATACATTCTTCTCAAGTGCTCATGGTACGTTTTCTAGGATAGACCACATGTTAGGACACAAAAAAGGCCTCAACAAATTTAAGAAGATTGAAATTATATCAAGCATTTTCTCTGATCACAATGCCATGAAACTAGAAATTTACCACAAAAGAAAAACTGAAAAATACTCAAACACTTGGAAACTATATACATGTTATTAAATAATGAATAGATTAACATTGAGATCAAAGAAGAAATAAAAAAGTTTCTAGAAACAAATGATAATGAGCATACGTCAACTCAAATCTATGGGACACAGCAAAAGCA
The DNA here is from genome assembly GCA_037038555.1 of Rhynchonycteris naso. Taxonomy (NCBI): domain Eukaryota; kingdom Metazoa; phylum Chordata; class Mammalia; order Chiroptera; family Emballonuridae; genus Rhynchonycteris; species Rhynchonycteris naso. The sequence goes on along the minus strand of CM072999.1, from coordinate 109,596,639 downwards.
GTTCTGAGAGGGAAGTTTATTGCACTACAGGCATATCATAAGAAGCTAGAAAAAGAACATATAAGCAACTTAACCCTGCAGCTAAAAGAACTTGAAAAACAACAACAAATAAAATGCAGGACAAGTAGAAGGAAGGAAATAATAAAGATCAGAGCAGAAATAAATGACATAGAGGCTAAGGAAACAATACAGAGGATCAATGAAACCAGAAGTTGGTTCTTTGAAAAGGTAAACAAGATTGATGAACCCTTAACTAGACTCACCAAGAAAAAAAGAGAGAGGTCTCAAGTAGATAAAATAAGAAAAAACAGAGGAGAAATTACAACTAATACAACAGAGATACAAAGCATTGTAAGAAAATACTATGAAGAACTTTATGCCAAAAAATTAGATAATCTAGATGAAATGGACAAATTTCTTGAATCATATGATCTTCCAAAAATCAATCTGGAAGAATCAGAGCACCTAAACAGACCAATTACAACAGAGGAGATTGAAACAGTTATTAAAAAACTCCCAAAAAAGAAAAGTCCTGGGTCTGATGGCTTCACAAGTGAATTCTATCAAAAATTCAAAGAAGAACTAACTCCTATCCTCCTCAAGCTATTTCAAAAAATTCAAGAGGAAGGCAGACTTCCAAACTCCTTTTATGAGGCAAGCATAATTCTGATCCCAAAGCCGGGCAAAGACAACACAAAGAAAGAAAATTATAGGCCTATATCCCTGATGAATTTAGACGCTAAAATTCTCAACAAAATATTAGCCAACCGGATTCAGCAATATATGAAAAAAATCATACACCATGACCAAGTGGGATTTATTCTGGAGAGGCAAGGCTGGTTCAATATTTGCAAATCAATCAATGTGATTCATCACATAAACAAAAGGACAAAAATCACATGATAATTTCAATTGATGCAGAAAAGGCATTTGATAAAATCCAGCACCCATTCATGCTTAAAACTCTCAATAAAGTGGGAATACAAGGAACATTCCTTAACATGATAAAGGCCATCTATGACAAACCCACAGCAAACATCATACTAAATGGACAAAAATTAAAAGCAATCCCCTTAAGATCAGGAACCAGGCAGGGTTGCCCAATTTCACCACTCTTATTCAACATAGTTCTGGAAGTCCTAGCTACAGCAATCAGACAAAAAGAAGAAATAAAAGGCATCCAAATTGGAAAAGAAGAAGTAAAACTGTCACTATTTGCAGATGATATGATATTGTACATAAAAAACCCTAAAGTCTCAGTAAAAAAACTACTGGATATAAATGAATTCAGGAAGGTGGCAGGATATAAAATTAATACCCAGAAATCAGAGGCATTTTTATATACAAACAATGAACTGTGAGCAAAAGAAATTAAGGAATCAATCCGCTTCACTATTGCAGCTAAAAAAATAAAATACCTAGGAGTAAATTTAACCAAGGAGGTTAAGAACTTGTATTCGGAAAATTATAAAACATTGATAAAAGAAATCAAGGAAGATAAAAACAACTGGAAGCATATACCGTGCTCATGGCTAGGAAGAATAAACATCATTAAAATGTTTATATTACCCAAAGCAATTTATAAATTCAAAGCAATACCAATTAAAATACCAATGACATACTTCAAAGATATAGAAAACATACTCTAAAAATTTATATGGAACCAAAAAAGAACACGAATAGCCTCAGCAATCTTAAAAGGAAAAAATAAAGCAGGAGGCATCACTCTTCCGGATATCAAGGTTTACTACAAGGCCATTATACTCAAGACTGCCTGGTACTGGCATAAGAACAGGCACAGTGATCAGTGGAACAGAACAGAAAACCCAGAAATAAATCCACAGCTTTATGGACAACTGATATTTGACAAAGGAGGAAAGAACATACAATGGAGTAAAGACAGCCTCTTTAACAAATGGTGCTAGGAAAATTGGACATCTACCTGCAAAAAAATGAAACTAGACCATCAACTTACACCAAGCACAAAAACAAACTCAAAATGGATAAGGGACTTAAACATAAGCCGTGAAACTATAAGCATCTTAGAAGAAAACATAGGCAGCAAGCTTTCCGACATCTGTAGCAGCAATTTATTTGCCGATTTATCTCCACGGGAAAATGAAATAAAAGGCAAGATAAACAAATGGGACTACATCAAACTAAAAAGCTTTTGCACAGCTAAAGACAATAAGAACAGAATAAAAAGACAAACTACACAATGGGAGAACATATTCGACAGCACGTCTGATAAGGGGTTAATAACCAAAATTTATAAAGAACTTATAAAACTCAACACCAGGAAGACAAACAATCCATTCAAAAAATGGGACAAAGAAATGAATAGAAATTTTACCAAAGAAGACATACAGATGGCCAAAAGACATATGAAAAAATGCTCAACATCACTAATTATTAGAGAAATGCAAATTCAAACCACAATGAGATATCACCTCACACCAGTCAGAATGCACTCATCAGCAAAAGAACACAGAACAAGTGCTGGCGAGGATGTGAAGAAAAGGGAACCCCTCTGCTCTGCTGGTGGGAATGCAGACTGGTGCAGTCACTGTGGAAAACAGTTTGGAGATTCCTCAAAAAATTAAAAGTCAAACTGCCTTTTGACCCAGCTATCCCACTTTTAGGAATATACCCTAAGAACACCATAACACTGTTCGAAAAGAAGAAATGCGCCCCCATGTTTGTGGCACCATTGTTCACAATAGCGAAGAGCTGGAAACAGTCCAAGTGTCCATCAGAAGACGAGTGGATTAAAAAGCTTTGGTATACATATACTATGGAACAATATTCAGCCATAAGAAATGATGACATCGGATCATTTACAACAAAATGGTTACCTTGATAACATTATACGGAGTGAAATAAGTAAATCAGAAAAAAAGAAAAACTGAGAACAGCATGATTTCATACATAGGTGGGACATTAAAGTGAGACTATGAGACACGAACTAGAGTGTGGTGGTTACGGAATGGGGGGAGGGAGGGGAGGGTGGGGTAGGGAGAAGGGGAGGGGCACAGGGAAAAGCACATAGAAGGTGACAGAGGACAATTTGACTTGGGTAATGGGTATGCAGCACAATTAAATGATAAGATAATCTGGAGATGTTTTCATTGTACATATGTACCCTGATTTATTGGTGTCACCCCATTAAAGTTAATAAAAAATAAATTAAAAAAAAAAAGCATAGAGAACTCCATTAAAGAGAAACCCAAAGAAATCTACACCAAGACTCATCATAGTTGTAATAACAAAGCTAAGGGCTAAAGAGAAAATTTAAAGCTGCTAGAGAAAAAAAGTACTATCACCTAAAAAGTAGCCCCATAAGAATGATATCCGACTTCTCAACTGAAACACTTGACACCAGAAGGGAATGGCAATATATATTCAAAGTAATGCAGAACAAGAATCTACAACCAAGACTCCTCTATCCAGCAAGGCTAACATTTAAAATTGAAGGAGAAATAAAGAGCTTCCCAGACAAAAAAGAGCCGCAAAGAATTCATTAAAACCAAACGAAATCTGCAAGAGATGCAAAGGGGACTGTTGTGAAAGGTTCAAAGGGGTGAAAAATATAGCAAAAGAAGAATACAGCCTTAAAGAATAAAATGGCAATAAACAAATACATATCAATAATAACCGTAAATGGATTAAATGATCCAATCAAAAGACATACGGTAGCTGCGTGAATAAAGAAACAGGAGCCATACATATGCTGTCTACAAGAGACACACCTTAAAACAAAAGATGCACATAGACTGAAGGTAAAAGGATGGAAAAAATATTTCATGCAAATGAAAATGAAAAAAAAAAGCTGGATAGCAATACTTATATCTTACAAAATGACTTTAAAACAAAGGATGTACTAAGAAATAAAGCAGGACACTACATAATGATAAAGGGAACAATTCAACAGAAAGATATAAGTATTATAAATATCTATGCACCAAATATAGGAGCCCCGATATACATAAAGCAGACTTTGATGGATATAAAGGGCGAGATTAACAGCAATACAATAATAGTAGGGGATTTTTACCCCACTAACATCACTGTATATATCCTCAGGAAAAAAAATTAATAAAGAAACAGCAGACTTAAAAGATACCCTAGATCAACTCGATTCAATAGATATCTTCAGAACCTTTCACCCTAAAGCAGTAGAATAGACATTCTTCTCAAGCGCCTCATGGTACATTTTCTAGGACAGACCACATGTTAAGACACAAAAATGGTCTCAACAAGTTTAGGAACATTGAAATTATAGCAAGCTTTTTCTCTGATCACAATGCCATGAAACTAGACATTAACCACACACAAAAAAACTGAAATATACTGAAACACTTGGAAACTAAATAGCATGTTATTAAATAGTGAATGGATAAACAATGAGATCAAAGAAGAAATAAAAAAGTTTCTAGAAACAAACGATAATGAGCATACATCAACTCACAATTTATGGGACACAGCAAAAGCAGTACTGAGAGGGAAGTTCATTGTACTATTGGCATACCATCAGAAGCTAGAGAAAGCTCAAATAAGCAACCTGACCCTGCATCTAAAAGAACTAGCAAAACAACAGCAAATAAAGCACAGGCCCAATAGAAGAAAGCAAATAATAAAGATCAGAGAGAAAATAAATGACATAGAGGCTAAGGAAACAATACAGAGGATTTATAAAATCAGGAGCTGATTCCTTGAAAAGGCAAACAAGATTGATGAACCTTTAACTAGACTCACAAAAAAAAAAAGAGAGAGGACTCAAATAAATAAAATTAAAATTAGAGTGAAGAAATAACAACTGACACAACAGAAATACAAAGTATTGTAAGAAAATACTATGAAGAACTCTATGTCAATAAATTAGACAACCTACATAAAATGGACAAATTTCTTGAATCATATAATCTTCCAAAAATCAATCTGGAAGAATCAGAACACCTAAACAGACCAATTACAACAGATGAGATTGAAATAATTATAAAAAAACTTCCAAAAAAGAAAAGTCCTGGGCCTGATCACTTCACAAGTGAATTCTACCAAAAATTCAAAGAAGAACTAACTCATATCATCCTCAAGCTATTTCAAAAAATTCAAGAGGAAGGCAGACTTTCAAACTTCTTTTATGAGGCGAGCATAATTCTGATCCCGAAACCGGGCAAAGACAACACAAAGAAAGAAAATTACCGGCCAATATCCCTGATGAATTTAGACTCTAAAATTCTCAACAAAATATTAGCCAACCAGATCCAGCAATATATGAAAAAAATCATATACCATGATCAAGTGGCATTTATTCTAGAGAGGCCAGGCTGGTTCAATATTCGCAAATCAATCAATGTGATTCATCACATTAACAAAAGGAAGGACAAAAATTACATAATAATTTCAATAGATGCAGAAAAGGCATTTGATAAAATTCAGCACCCAATCATGCTCAAAACTCTCAATAAAGTGGGAATACAGGGAACATTTCTTAACATGATAAAGGCCATCTACGACAAACCCACAGCAAACATCATACTAAATGGGTAAAAATTAAAAGCAATCCCCTTAAGATCAGGAACCAGGCAGGTTGCCCACTTTCACCACTCTTATTCAACATAGTTCTGGAAGTCCTAGCTATAGCAATCAGACAAGAATAAGAAATAAAAGGCATCCAAATTAAATAAGAAGAAGTAAAAGTGTCATTATTTGCAGATGATATGATATTGTATATAGAAAACCCTAAAGTCTCAGTCAAAAATCTACTGGACCTTATAAATGAATTCAGCAAGGTGGCAGGATATAAAATTAATACGCAGAAATAAGAGGCATTTTGATATACAAACAATGAACTTTCAGCAAAATAAATTAAGGAATCAATCCCCTTCACTATTGCAGCCAAAAAAATAAAATACCTAGGAGTAAATTTAACCAAGGAGGTAAAGGTCTTGTACTCGGAAAATTATAAAACATTGATAAAAGAAATCAAGGAAGATACAAACAAGTGGAAGCATATACCGTGCTCATGGTTAGGAAGAATAAACATCATTAAAATGTCAATATTACCCAAAGCAATTTATAAATTCAATGCAATGCCAATTAAAATAACAATGACATACTTCAAAGATATAGAACACAATTCCAAAAATTTATATGAAACCAAAAAAGAACACGAATAGCCTCAGCAATCTTAAAAGGAAAAACTAAGAGAAGGTATCACTCTTCCGGATATCAAGGTTTACTACAAGGCCATTGTACTCAAGACAGCCTGGTACTGGCATAAGAACAGGCACAGTGATCAATGGAACAGAACAGAGAACCCAGAAATAAACCCACAGCTTTATGGACAACTGATATTTGACAAAGGAGGAAAGAACATACAATGGAGTAAAGACAGCCTCTTTAACAAGTGGTGTTCGGAGATTTGGACATCTACCTGCAAAAAAATGAAACTAGACCATCAACTTACACCATTCACAAACAAATACTCAAAATGGATAAAAGACTTAAATGTAAGCCGTGAAACTATAAGCATCTTAGAAGAAAACATGGGCAGCAAGCTTTCCGACATCTGTAGCAGCAATATATTTGCCAATTTATCTCCACGGGCAAATGAAATAAAAGGCAAGATAAACAAATCGGACTATATCAAACTAAAAAGTTTTTGCACAGCTAAAGACAATAAGAACAGAATAAAAAGACAAACCACACAATGGGAGAACATATTCGACAACACGTCTGATAAGGGGTTAATAACCAAAATTTATGAAGAACTTATAAAACTCAACACCAGGAAGACAAACAATCCAATCAAAAAATGGGACAAAGAAATGAATAGAAATTTCTTCAATTGGACATACAGATGGCCAATAGGTATATGAAAAAATGCTCAACATCACTAGTCATTAGAGAAATGCAAATTAAAACCACAATGAGATATCACCTCACACCAGTCAGAATGGCGCTCATCAGCAAAACAACACAGAGTAAGTGCTGGCAACGATGTGGAGAAAAGGGAACCCTCCTGCACTGCTGTTGGGAATGCAGACTGGTGCAGCCACTGTGGAAAACAGTATGGAGATTCCTCAAAAAATTAAAAATCAAACTGCCTTTTGACCCAGCTATCTCACTTATAGGAATATACCCTAAGAACACCATAGCAGTGTTCGAAAAAAAGAAATGCGCCCTCATGTTTGTGGCAGCATTGTTCACAATAGCAAAGATCTGGAAACAGCCCAAGTTTCCATCAGAGGACGAGTGGATTTAAAAACTTTGGTACATATATACTATGGAATACTACTCAGCCATAAGAAATGATGACATTGGATCATTTACAACAAAATGGATGGACCATGATAACATTATACGGAGTAAAATAAGTAAAACAGAAAAAAACAGAAAAGCATGATTTCATACATAGGTGGGACATAGAAATGAGACTATGAGACATTGACAAGAGTGTCGTGATCACGGGGTGGAGGGAGGGAGGAAAGGTGGGAGAGGGGAGAGGAGAGGTGCAAAAAGAAAACCAAATAGAAAGTGACAGAGGACAATTTGACTTTGGGTGATGGGTATGCAACATAATTGAATGATAAGATAACCTGGAGATGTTTTCTTTGAACATATGTACCCTGATTTATTAATGTCACCCCATGAAAATTAATAAAAATAAAAATCTCAAAGGCTCAAAGTGCAATGGTAGCCACTCTGTAGCATATTTTTGAAACATTGGAAATGAACAAGTATATTTACATGCAAGTCAGAGCATAACATAGTAATAATAAAAACATATTTAACTTATTAAAACATCAAACATTTATGCTTCATGCATTTTATCAAAATGTTTTCATGAAAGAAGGCTCAAATATATTATTTTTCAGTTTAAAAGAATTAGATACTTGATAACACCAAGTTTTTTTAGAAACCAAAATGTCAATTTACCAATAATGAATGATACTGAAGTGTCAAAATATTTCTTCCCATATCTGAATTAAAAATTCCTTTAACTAGGAAATAAGTTCCCTGGATTTTGTATGAGGGGGTACAGAAAAGGAAGCAAAGTATAAAAGTCCATCACTTCTTCTGAGTTTAAATTTACATCTTTTACACCTTTGCTCTTATTTTTTAAGGTTTTTTGTTTTTGTTTTTTATATTAAGTCTATTTCTAAGAGCAAAATACATTTTCCAAAATTTAGAATATAGCTGGCGCACACGCATACACACACACACACACACACACTTGCACACTTTGTAAAGTAATTTGATCTTAACTAAAAAAGCGAATGTACCCCTTAACCTTTCTCGTATCATTGAGGCTACTCATATACAAAGTTATGGTAATAACACTCTATAAAGAAAGTAGTGTGGCACAGAGCAACTCTTAGAGGATGCTCTACAAAGTTGGAGAGGAGGTATAGATATAGATATGTCTCTCTTTCTCCAGATTGGACATTTATCCATATTGCAGTTGCATATTTATGTCATTTTTGTCATACACCCTGAGTTTCAGAGCTCTCAGAAATGATAAACCATTTTTATGTGGTTAAAACCAATCTTAGGCTTGCTGTATCACTCATTTGTTCAACAAATATATTTGAATCCCTTCAACTAATACTAGGCTCATTTCTAAGACATGCAAATTGTATTTCTAATAGAAGACACTTAATCAGAACCTAAAAAAGACTATAAATAACAAGATGCATCATATTTTACACTCAGATACAAGAAAAAAATAGTTCTATTAAACTTCCAGGAAACAGTCTCTTTTTTTTTCCAGCAGTCTTCCCATGAGGCTGGCAAGATAGAGTACATGGTCCACCCCACTGTCTGAAAGTTCTTCTTCATTAGTGTTGATGGCATGGCCAATGAAGCAAGCACAGTTGGATGCCAGTACAGTAATGAAAAGAAATTAATCCTCACTGGAACTTTGCAAAGAAGCATATTTTGTACTTAAACCTATTTTGTTAAAGAGGAAAGAACATCAGGATAAAGATGTACTGCTTTAGAATATATGCAAAATAGTCTTCTTTAATATAAATCATAAACAGATAATGCATTACAGAGGTTTCCAAATAATAAAATTACTGTGTATTCACATACTAATAGCTCATTTATTTTGTTAAAAATACTTATTGGGTATTGTCCTCTGCAGACATTGTTCAATGGATACAATTATACTGTAATTCTTTCCTTTAAAGAGTCACACTCCAGAAAAATATAATGTGCCAAATAGAGCTATGGATAAAAATCACCAATGTTACCAAGTACAGAAAATGAGGGTATTAGGGGAAAAAATGGTAAAGTGATAGACAGATAGAAAGAACATAATACTGTGTAATGCAAACTTGAAAAATCTTAAGGCTAATGAATTTAACTCCTGAGGCAAAGAAATGAAGACGAAGGGAGGGAGAAAGTTTGATTCTTTCCCCTTACTAGTCTCATATCACTTTTTTAAACTTGTTCTATCTTCTACAGAGAGCCCAGATAAATTTAATTCTTGTACATTTCCCTTAGAATGGCAAAATAATTTCTAGCAATATATTCAAATTTAATAACAAATTCTCATACAAGAAAAATAAAACATCAGTTTACCATAAAGAGATTTTACTTTTACATGAGAAACCTTCCAGTAAAATGAACTCAATGAGAATTTTCAGTCACCAACAGATAGTTTGTTTCACTTGAGTTTAAATTTACATCTTATACACCTTTGCTCTAATTTTTTAAGTTTTTTTTTGTTTTTTATTTAGTCTATTTCTAAGAGCAGAATACATTTTCCAAAGTTCAGAATACAGCTGGCAAACAGACAATTATTCATCAAAACTTACCAATGCACAAAGCTGTGTCCAGACTACTTCAGACTTAGCCTCACAAGGGATTTAAATCTAAAGCAACTATTCCAAAACCAAGTTATCAAAACTAGAATTAATTCTAGCTTTCAGGGAACTATAAAGATTATTTCACCTGAATTTCTATGCCTAACAAACCAACTTAAAAATAAGACCATTTATTTATGGTATGTTTATAGTATCGTAGAATTTTGACTTATTTAAATGCTAGAATCTGCATACTTGATTACTTCTTTAAGATATACAACATCACCATAAAGACTTCTAAAACCATTTAAGTACTCCTTAATAGTCAGGATAGAGTTAAACTAACTAATCATGAAATACCTGACTGCATACTTCACAGACAATATTATACCATTTCTGCATACTTCACAGACAATATTATACCATTTCTAGCCACAGTGAGAAAGGGGCTGAGCAAAGCATTTGGGCTTCAAAAGAAGGCCTATTAGCTTGTTTATTGAGCCTGGAAAGAAAATTTTTCTTGTGGGTTGTTTTACATCTCTCTCTCTCTCCCTGCAGCACCACCTTTGAACTAAAAGTATATCAATCCACCAGTGGAAAGAGCATCTGTGCAACAGCAGCACTGTACACAGTGCTCAGCCTTGAGTGGGTCCCTGCAGGAGAAGATGTCACAGTAGTTGGAATCCAAGGAGGGACTTGGCTCAGTGTACTAACTACCCCAAGAGAGTACGCGGGTCACTGTTTAAGGATTCCACTTGTCATACCACACTTGTGCTTATTAACCCGTTGAGTAGTATGAACGTTCATGTACATCCTCATGCTTCCTGATCATCCAGAGTAACTGGAACTAATTTCATTTTTTGAAAAAAAAAAACACTCCTGGGAGTCAGTGAGCATGAAAAAAACTCACTATTCACAAGGTTAAGGAATATATAAAAGAGATAAAAATTTTCCTGCTATTATAATTTCCTGTTATTTTGAAATAGAGATGAGCTCATGTGAATGTTGAAAATGTACTTGATGGAACAACATTTAATAGGAATACTTTTTAAACCACTATACAAAGAAGAGATACCTTCTCATCAATAGAACCTGGTTTTCGTTTTTTATAAGGAATTGTTCTATATACATGGCGAAACTTAAAGGCAATGAATTGGTAAATACAACTCAGCTCAAACTGCATCAGCTGACAAACTACTGGGGGTGGCAGTAGTGAGATAGTGTGAGAGTACTGGCAGAAAAAGAAAGCAAGCAGGAAATTGGGAGATCCTGACACTTTCAGGACAATCTAGTCCTTCAGTCGAAAGATAAAACGTTGGTGCCTCTTTGAATAAATAAACTTTTAATATGTGGTCTAATAGAAATGTGTTTCAAAAACAATATAATACTAGAACAGAAATAATCCATTAGCGAGTGGTGGACACTCACTGACTAACAATGAGTTCTCATTATGACTGCTTGGCGGAAATACATTCTAAGAGTATAACTTCTTTAATTAATTAATTCTGCAATCATTTATCACAGTGTAACAGCTGCAAAAGCAGTGTAACAGTTGAGGAAAATGCAGTGTTCATTCACTTTCACACAACAGTAAGCCACTTAGACTCTGTTATATAATCATAACTACACCATTCATACATCCTTTCAATTACAGCTATTCAATTATGCAAACCAGAGAACCACAGAGCAGTGTGGCCCAGAAATGCCCGCTCCACAGAGAGAAATTGAAAGCAACTTCCAATGGCACTCTACCACTGTTTAATTTCTGTTTTTACTTTACTCCCCCCCCCTTTTTTTTCTATTTCTTGTTCATCCTACTTTAATTGCTATTGTTTCTCATCTCCCTTGGTTTCTTCCCCCTTTGCCTAGTTACTATATCTGTCTAGGATCTGAGAAGCATGGCTTGTATAACATGATAAATTGATAAGAAAAAGCTGATAGTGTTAACATCCCCTTCACTACCAGATGGCCCATCTAGTAGAGAACATGTGACATCTTTCCCAAAAGGGAGGACATGAAAAAGAAGCCTCAGAAAGATGGAGGAAAAAGCTGGGTACATGGGTCAGAGCCTCCACGTCTACCAGCAGAGCTGAAGAGAGCGGGGAAGACTAATGACCAGGACCATAATGCATGAAGGAGACCCAACTCTGCTGCATGTAAGCAAATATTGTTAAATCTTTTTTTAGCTGTCTTCCTTTGCTCCAAACAAACAAAAACTTAAGAGCCCCAAAGTACTCTGCGGCTCCGCCTGCCTCAGCCCTGGAAAGAGGACAGTGCCTTGTGGAACAGTAGGAACTAGACAGGCACCCCTCATTTCACTGAGCCTCACTGTGTTGTGCCTCGCAGATGTCCCTTATTGTCCCAAATTGAAGGCAAGACTTTTCACTGGCAAAAAATATTACAACTCACTTTATTGTGGCGGTCTGGAACCAAGCCTGCAATATCTTCAAGGTCTGCCTGTATAGGTTTGTTTTTTTTTTTTTTTTTGAGATTCTGGAAATGTAGACAAAAATTATAAAACATGATTAATATTTACTTTTGTGTGTCTTTGAAAACTAGTGAATTAAGTCTGAATTAATTTGATTTTGTAATTGAGTAATATAATTCTTGAACAAAGAATTGTGAATAAAATGTACATTTCTCATTTCAAAATCAGTACTAAAGAAGTTAAGTGCTGGCCCTGGCCAGTTGGTTCAGTGGTAGAGCATCAGACCGTCAAGTGGATGTCCTGGATTGGATTCCCAGTCAAGCACTCAAGAGAGTGACCATCTGCTTCTTCACCCCTCCTCCTCTCCCTTCTCTCTCTCTCTCTCTCTCTTCCTCTCTTGCAATCATGGCTCTATTGATTCGACTGCATCAGCTCCAGGTATTCTGCCTCAGGCGCTAAAAATGGCTCAGTTGCGAGCATAACCTCAGATGAGCAAAGCCAACCCCAGACAAACACTGTGGAGTGGATCCCTGTTGGGGCACATGCAGGAATCTGCCTCTATCTCCCCTCCTCTCACTTGGAAGAAGAAGAAGAGAAAAAAATAATGTCAGTGCTTTCTTATGTCATAAGAATTATATAGTCAATCATCTCTGTCCTAAATTTTAGCTCAATTACTACTATTAAAAAACAATCTCATATGGGCCTAATCTGTGGTGGTGCAGCATTCCTCAACCTGGAATGCTGAAGTCGCTGGTTCAAACCCTGGGTTTGCCCATTCAAGACACAAATGAGAAGCAACTACTATGAGTTGATGTTTCCTGCTCCTCCCCCCTTTGTCTGTTCTCTCTTAAAAGTCAATAAATAAAATCTTAAAATATAATCTTATATGGTTTCTAACCATAAAAGTATCAGACAAGCCAAAGCATGAATAAAAGGAGCAGCCTAGAAAATACCTACAGTAGAATTTCATGTCATAGAAGTGTTGACAGATTAGTTGAACAATCTGAATTCACTGGAGTCCAAACATGGTTTTGTCTTCAATAATCCCCTTTTTGAATCTGTTTATCACCTGTCAGAAAAAAATCTGAGCCAGATTCTCTAAGTTTTCAATCCTGCCTAAATTTAGTACTTGAATTTTATATTCAATAAGCTCTACCTCTTCCTAACTTGGTCTCCTTCTTCTTCCTGCCTCCCTTTTGAGGTTATAACTTTGTCTTTGTTGAAGCTATAGAGCTTAGAGAAAAGTATCAAAAACATTATTACCTACCTTGTGTGGTTGTCTTTTCTCAGGCAAGAAGTTCTATGGTGAGCACTCAAACACATGTTTTGGTGAGCAGAGCACAGAGGAATTCTTTTGGGCATCTCTTTTAGGCTGCCTCCCACTGTATCACCTTCTGATTTGGAACACCTGCTCTGGTCAGTGCTTCTGAACTACCTCGAATGCCATCACCAATGATCAAGCACAGATGCTTACTTTGTATTAAGTAAAAATTCCACTGCCTTGCTCCCTAAACAGGAGGATCAAAAGCTCCTCACCCACTACTCCCTCTCTGCCTTGTTGCTGATGTTGTCCGACCATTGCTTATGTGACTGTGGAGCACATCTGCAAGACAGACATCTATAATGCTGGTGGCCAAGGCCAGGCCAGTCCCCACTGGATTCCGGCAGACAGTAGAGAAACTGCGGAGCCAGAAAGCATTGGACCATTCCCATTTAATCGAGTCTCACAAAGACAGATGAGCAAACAGGCAGGGGAAACCACTTCTCAGGCAAACAAACAGCAGACAGGAAGGCAGGCAGGCAGGCAATCTGCAATCTGCAATCTGCAATCTGCCCTGAGGGCAAGCACCTATAGCCTTACATAGGTTATACACACATAGCGCTGCCACATGCTCATGCACTAATCAGGCAGAGTACAAACAAGTGAGCAAGCCTAACACAGCTGTTTTCCCAACAGACATCTAATCTGGGCTTCAGATACCAGGCTCATTCTCTTCCAGACCCTGCCCCCAACTCTTTGAGGTATTCTCTTCAAGCCCATTGTTCTCCTCTGTGAGGTGATAGATATGAGGAGGGAAAACCACTACATTTCTTGCTAGGTCAAAAACTAAAACACCAAAATGAATATCCCTTAAACCCTTAAATTTGGCTGACATCCACTGAGGTCATGGTTGGACCAACAGAGCCAATTCAGCTGTCTCTCTTTATGTGACATTTTTATTGAGATATAATTGACATATAACATTATATTAGTTCAAGTGTACACCATAATAATTCAATATTTACATATATTGCAAAATGATCACAAGTCTAGTTAACATCTATCACCATACAGCATTTTTTTCTTATGAGAACTTTTATTATGAAACTTTCAAATATGCAAATCTGCATTATTAACTATAGTCAACACTATGTACATTACATCCCTGTAACTTATTTATTTTATAATTGACAGTTGATAACCTTTTGATCCTCTGTGGGGAAACAGCTGTGTTAGGTTTGCTGACTGGTTTACTGACTGCAAGCACTTTGCGTGACTAGTGCTTGAGCACCTGGCAGCATCACATGTGCATAGTCTATGTTAGGCTACAGTTACTGCCCCTTGGGGGTGATTCTTCCAGATCACTCTCCCACCACTGTGAGGTGTGATTTTCCTGATCCCTTGCCCTTCACTGCAAAAAGCAGGTTTTCCTTTATTAGCTTGCCTGTCTCTGTGAGCTTCCAATAAACGGGAATGGCCCGATGATTTCTGCCTCCACAGTTCCTCTACTGGCAGCCTGAATTCAATGCTAACCTGCCTGGCCTCGACCACTGGCATTATACCCCCTTCACCCATTTTATGTGATTTTATGTAATTTGTTTTAGTTTTTAAATTGTTATATTAATGCAAGAGGTCAAGGCCCTACAGGTTCACCCTGGATTCGACCAGACCAAAGAACATATATGGAGCCAGAAGACGGTGTGTCATTCCCATTTATTTCATCTGGAGGGGTATCTGAGAGACCAGGCAGGGAAGGAGCTGCTTCTCACTGCAGCAGGCAAATGGACAGGCAGGGATAAATCGCTCACGGGGCAAGTACCTGCAGCCTATATGGGCTGCCTACAAAAAAGTGGCTTTCAGCCAAGCCAAGAGCCATATCCTTACTTACACAAGGTGCTTACATTAAGGCAGTGCACAATGTCCTGTCTCCCTGGTTCAATAGGGATGATGGCTATGTCAGCTTTCAGTCTCAGATGAAACAAGAAGCAAGCCTAACTGCAGCGATTTTCCTCGTGGTTATATACTTTAACATTTATTTAGTCTAAGGTATCTCTTAATGGGATATAAAAAAGAGATCTCAGGGTTTATTGATGGCTCTCTGCTAAATATGGAAGCACTCATTAGGGTTCTGTCTTGGAATTTTAGCAAAAATTCAAAAACAAGGAAAGTCCCATTCACTATCCTATTACACACTGTTAACCCAAAGTTGGAGAAGATGAGAATTTTTTCAGGCTTTATTCATCCCAGAATTACTATTTTTCTTTATAAAACTGGGGATATTTATAAAACAATTTCATCGCTACATTGAAAAAGACATTTCTAGACACCACAGGCCACAAGGAGTCATTAGGTAAAGAGCCACACCTCATCGGTTCCTTCTTGTTCAAGTCTTTGTAAATGGAAATGATTATGTGACTATAGAATTGGCCTCCTCTTTTGGAAGGAAAAAAGATGAAATCAAAACTATGAATTCTCTGAGAAATCTCTGTAATTGCTTTTCTCCTTAGTCATTTTCTTTTGAATTCACTGCAATTATCTAAAGCTTTACTCCATCTCCTGTATTCAAATTTAAGTTTTTTCTACTCCTTTGCTGCTTCTAAGTTATTTATGAGATCTGTAATAGTTACTCTTGCTGTTTGGTTTTCCATTTGTTTTCTAATTTCAGTACTCCCCCCTTTTATCCCATTCTGCTCTTTGCCATCTTATCTTTAAGCCCTGGTATTGATAAATTCACATTTTCAGTAAATTTTACTATAGAGTGAATCAACAGGAATGTGCTTTCTGGGCAATGTCTTTTTTTAGATTAAGTTCTTTCTGTGTTCTGTATGTTTTCTTATCTCTTTTGCCATAGGTTTTTGTATGTTATTTTTTGTTTGTTTGCCATAGTTACAATTATTTTTGTTTAATAATTGTTTTGTTTATTTGTTTTACTTTGATTATGTTTAATATGGGAAGATCTGTCCAAACCATGTTTGCTCTGACATTGTGTTTGTAGGAATTGGCCTGATTTCCCTTCTACCAAATCTGGGACATGTGTCTTGCACACTCAATCCATTTCTCCACTACCTAAAATCATGGGACTGGGGAAGAGCTTGTCTTAACCAGAATCAAATGAAATCCTTGTGACCCTGGCCCATTTGCTCAGTTGATAGAGTGTCAACCCAGTGTGTGGATATCCCAGGTTCAATCCCCAGTCAGGGTACACAGAAGACATTTACTTCTCTGCCCTCCTGCTCTGCCTTCTATCTCTCTTCCCCTCTTACAGCCTGTGGCTCCGCTGGTTTGAGCGTCGGCCCCGGGCACTGAGGATAACTAACTTGATTTGAGCATCAGCCCCAGACAGGGGTTGCCAGGTGGATCCTGGTTGGGGAGCATGTAGGAGTCTGTCTCTCTATCTCCCCTCGTCTCACTTAAAAGAAGAAAAAATAAATAAATGACAATGAAATTCTTGCTAGAAGACGCCAGGCTCTGATTACTCTAAAATCTAGTCCCAGGTTCACTTCAACCACTCATGAGTGCCCCATTTCCCAGGCTAGGGCTGCCTCCTCCAATTCAGCACACCTCTCTAAAACAGGAAGGCCTAGGTTATCCCTGCCTCTGTGGGTATACTATAATACAATGTAGGAGCTTCTACTGTCAGCGATTTTTTTTTCATTCTCCCGCTGAAGATCTTAGGTATAACTATATGCCATCCCCAATATAGAACTTCTTTCCTAGAGCTCAAATTCTAGCACTTCTTCTCTGACCACAGGTGCAGAATCTTGACATCCATTACACTTTCTCACCACAGATTCTAGGACCAATTCCACTAGGAGAAGGAAGAAAGAAAAAGGATTTAAAAATACATTAAGAACCTGTGCCAGGCAATGCCATCCAAGCCACCCTAGGCAGTGACAGAGGGGGTAGTGGGACTGCAGACAGAACACACCTAGGGAACACAAAGGCAACACCCATTGGACTTCAGTGGCCAAACCCTTCTTAAACACAGACAAAATGGGCAGGCAGAGAAATGCAACCCAAATGAATCAAGAGAAATCCCTAGAGAAGGACCTGAATGAACCAGATATAACCAAATTACTGGATGTAGAGTTTAAAATAATGATAGTTAGGATGTTCAAAGAGCTTAGAACAACAATGGATAGTCATTATAAACATCTAAATAAAGAGATAACAAGTATAAAAAAGGAAATTGAAATAATAAAAAAGAATCAGACAGAAATGACAAATACAGTATCAGAACTGAAGACCACAATGGAAGGAATTAAAGGCAGGATGGATGAAGCTGAGAATCAAATCAGTGAGTTAGAGGACAAAATAAACAAAGGCACAGAAGCAGAGCAGAAAAAAGAAAAGAGACTCAAAAAATGTGAGGAAACTCTAAGGGAGCTCTGTGACAACATGAAGAGAAATAACATCCGCATCATAGGGGTTCCTGAAGAAGAGGAGAGAGAATAAGAAATAGAAACTTTGTTCGACCAAGTCATAGCAGAAAACTTCCCTAAATTAAGACTGGAAAACATTTCACACATTGAAGAGCACAGAGAACTCCTTTAAAGAGAAACCCAAAGAAATCTACACCAAGACACATCACAGTTAAAACACAAAACTAAGAAATAAAGAGAAAATTTTAAAAGCTGCTAGAGAAAAAAAGGCTATCACCTACCTACAAAAGAGTCTCCAACAGGATGACATCCAACTTCTCAACAAAAACACTTGAGGCCAGAAGGGAATGACAAGATATATTCAAAGTAATGCAGAACAAGAACCTACAACCAAGACTACTCTATCCAGCAAGGCTAACGTTTAAAATTGAAGGAGAAATAAAGAGCTTCCCAGACAAAAAAAAAAGCCTCAAGGAATTCATTAAAACCAAACCAATTCTGGAAGAGATACTAAGGGGCCTGTTGTGAACAGTACAAAGGGGGAAAGAATATAGGAAAAGAAGAATACAGCTTTAAAGAATAAAATGGCAATAAAGAACTACATATCAATAATAACCTTAAATGTAAATGAATAAATGAATTAAATGATTCAATCAAAAGACATAGGGTAGCTGCATGGATAAAGAAACAGGAC